>JAAOAM010000059.1:0-339445 GCA_013396015.1 Fusarium mexicanum | reverse complement strand
TATTCAGTCAGCCCCCAAGTCCACCGTCCCCTCCCCTCCCCTTCGCTCTTCTTTTCTTCACCCGAGCCACAAGGCACTCCAACTTCAGCGCCCGCAAGACGAAACGCACTCCGTCGGATCCCAGGAGAAACTCGCAACTCCAGGGCTTTGCGTAAGATGCGACACGCAGTTCCCTATGCAAGCTGGGTTGACAAACCTAAATAAATAATGCGGAGAGGAGGGAATGTATCATAGAGGTCTTTGGTCTTTGGCGTTGCAAAAGCATTAAAAGCGGGAAGGGATAATAGAGGTTGCATAAGTTTACAAATACCCAAGTTAGATCTCATCAGCGTTGCACATCTTCACAGTCATTACAGCATGCAGTTTAGTTCTATGGTCAAATAATACAGTCATTTTAAATAGCGTTTCTGGCAGTAGAATAACTACTAGTATTTTGAACCCATGTCAATTAATCAAGTTATGTCTATTAATTTTCACAGCGCTCTAAAAAATAAGGCATGTTGCTGACCAAAGCTTGATTGACTGATAACTGGTGTAAGATGCAAAAAGCAAAACAAAGGGCTCCTCCGGGGATTGAACCCGGGACCTCTCGCACCCAAAGCGAGAATCATACCTCTAGACCAAGAAGCCAATTTAAGTAATCAGATAATACAGCAGCTACTGATACAGTATATATAGTGACCAAGAACCTAATTTTAACAGTTTCCCATCACGTTATCTTGAGAGCATTCATCTCCCTTTGAGGCAACTACAGATCATTCATTCTTCTGTCGCTTGATATACTCTCTATTTTCTTTTTAAGATAGACCCTCTGTAAATACAAACTCACGCCAATACCACTCAAACCACGTGCGTAAAAACGTTCTATCAATCAATCTCTGGCATGGGGACAGGACCTTGATGTTGTACGCGCATGACGTCGGCAACCTGTCAGGTTCAGTCCCCTAACCAACCTTAATATTACCCTCCTCGATCACTATTTCCTAATGAAATTGAGAAACATGGCTCCGGAAATCGCAATGTTAATACAGAACAGTGAGGTACAAAGGATAGTAGTTCTGTTAAGTCGGTTCTCGAGCTTGTTTAGCTCGTCCTGGGTAATACGTTTGCCCTCAAATGCTTGTCGTCGCTTCGCAGGGACCGCAACCTCTTGCTCAATGACAGCAGTGCCATTGTCGCAGTCGCAGTCGGAATCGTACTCATCTGTGGTCTTCGTAATGCATGTGCTATCTGCAGATTCGCTGACACCTGTTGCTTGCTGGGATCCAGTCGTTGTATGGTTAGATGCTTGCCACTGAGGCACAAGGTCGAAATAAGATAATTCCTGACGAGACATGCTTACTGATGTTAATGGTTCTGATTGTGAAAGGGTAGTGGTACAGCGGAAGATAAAGTTGTAGCGGAATATGTTGAGAAGAAGCTGACCGCTGCGCAGTTACCAGGAATTTATATCTGTTACGGCGTCTTTGATACGTCGGGTCTCAATTACGTTCAAAACCTCTTTGTCCGAGATTCTTGTTCTTTCAAGCGAGCCTGTAGAATATGTTCATTAACTCAATTTACTCTTCTCGGGCTGTAGTATCTTGATTACATGGACATGCTGTGCAGCGCTGAATTTTCTTTTCTTATTGCTGAACAGACCTAGAGATTGGTGGTTTCTAGCCTGTGCTTCTCTCACTTACCTTACATTTTGTCCCTCTCAAGACTGAACTCATCCTATATTCCAAAGCTAGTCTACTCTCTATTTGTTGCCCTCTCAGCTTGATATTCCAACGTGAGAATGGGCCAAGAATGATCGTCATGCCACAAAGTTTTTGTCCCCTTTAATGCCGTAAGCCTTGAGGCCTTCGTCACGATAATTAGATACAGGGAGGGTCTAGGTAGGTGGCGTCTCGTGTAACCAGACCAGACCAGTTTAAGACGCTTCCTTTTGGCAATGTGTAAAGGTCGCAACGCACAACCGGCTACCAGATATCGAGGCATTATTTTACTAATCGAGCAATAAGAAAAGAGAGAGCACAAATTAGCGCGTAAGCCATTTAGTTGTCCGTAGTCACAAGTACCAAACTCATGACGATCTTTGGCTAGCGGGTACTATTGTCCGCAACCGGCCCGGCGTCAGCATTTGCTGTGTCCCGGTACGGGAATACGAGAGCAAATGGTAGGCAAAAGCTGTAAAGGAGTGTCTTGGAACCTTGAGTCTTGGCTTTTATGCCAAGCAGACCCAAGGGCGAGCGAGTCGCCGCACATTCAAGAAATGCATCAAGAACAAAAGCAAGTATGGTCACCTGGCGTAAATACGGCCATGAATATGATCCGTCAGATATGTCGCGTCGTACAACGAGAGGGATAAGAGACAAAGACATACTGTACTGTCAGCCGCCCCCATGCAGGGCGTTAGCACAGAACAAGTGATTTATGATTGACATGCACTTTAGAAAGGATTGCAGAGATTGCTCAAAATTAGTGTATGAACCCTCACGTTTGATTGATGCAATGCACCTACTGCGAACTTGAGCGTGCGTCATATCACTAATCACCCCCACTCCGTGGTTACACAAGATCCCACCGCGATGAGCCTGGGCATCGGAGATTAACAGACCGGGAATCGAAATCGGAATCCACCGGGCGGCAGGTACGCAATTGCCGGCGCAAGGGACTTCAGGTATGCCGCCCGTCCAAGCACGGCCTGGTTGAAGTAAGGGGGTTGATCAGAGCTGAGCTGAAGATGTTGCTTTTTGTAAGACGGCCGCTCCGTACGCGGCTTGTCGTATAGCAGCTGCAAATACCGATCTAGAATCTGAGACAATCGGATAACATGTGATCGATATGTCTCAAGCCATCAGAAGGGAGGAACCGGACGGTGCGCTGTTTCGGGTATTACTCAGGGTATTGGAGGATGATAAAACCATGCCACATCCCTGATGAATTGCATCGTCATCTTCAACTACATCCATTACACAACTTGTTTTATAATCTACCTCTATCTCTCCTCAAGATGCATTCAACAGTTCTTGTCGACAGCAAGGTGCCTGGCGTTCGGTGCCCTACTTGCGCTGCAGAGGGAAAGGAAGTCTGGGTTATTCCAGGTCGCTGCTGTGGATATTGCGGAACTGCTTGCATTGGTAAGAAATCATCTGCTCATGGATATTCAGGCTGAGCTAATTCGTTGACAGATTGATGGAATTCGCCAGGGACGTCTGGCTTCACTCAGCGACGAAGCATAAATGACAGTCTGCCCTGAAATCGTCATGGGGCTGCATACTCCTCTTTCCTATGGATCCAGACGTTGACGTTGAATTGGGAACTGGGGTATTTTGACGACTCTGTGGTGATGACCTTTACAGGTGAGAGTCTGGTGGATATGGTGCGACTTTAGTGGGTGATGTCGGGAACTTGACTACTTCAGAGGTTTGGGGCGCGTCGGTAAAGACGAGGATGTACCAAGAATGTTATACGACTGCTATGATAAGCTAGTGCTGATACCTCTATCCATCCAATTTCTGTTATCCATGATCATAAGACTTGTGACAATGGGGATGAATGCCGCCTACAAGGTTAAGCTTTAGGCTGCGAACACAGATAATGGCAACACAATATTTTTCCGCCGATATAAATAAGACTTATGACTCAAGGGCCAATAGCCAGTTTTGCCAAAACAGTCCCGGTCCATGTCAGCCTCCCTCAATCATTGTTCGCCGTTCACTGTCGGCCTGTCTGAACAGTGCAGTACCTGAACAAGGCTTCATCATAACAATTCCGGCGGACTTCCGCGTATTTCTTTCATATACTGAAGCACAGATCGCAGCACTGTTCACCTGCTGGTCTTTCTATGCATCGCCGTGATCGCCAGGGACATGACTTCGTTCACAGCGACAACGGGCATCACCATCAAGCTGACGGCGCCAAGCTTACTAAATCAAGCAAACTCACAGAACATTTTGTGCATGCAGACATGGTTTCAATGCATGCAGCAATGGATATAAGTACAGGGAGTGTATCCCACAATAATGACGACCACCTCACGACATTAGTGACGACCATCAACAGAATCCACAGCATCACCAAGTTCATCATCTGTTTTAATCATGCGAAAGCTCATTTATTATTATTTGGGGTGGGCCGATGAAGGTGAGTCTTGTGACCAGAGCGAGGACATTAAATCACTTCATTTTCCCTCCAATTCTTGTGACGATGGATATGAAACGTCAAATGATTCCTTCTATGCAGCTAGTGAAGCAGACTCCGAGGCAACAACTGCGACTATCGGGCGATCTGTGGTTCTTGAGCCCATGGCATCTGATGTTGACTCTCAGCAGCAGAAGACCTTTGGGGGCGCTTGTGAAACAGTGAATCCGCACCCATACTTGCCAATCAACACGGATATCGCCAGAGAAGCCATCTTCATTTATGAAATAATGAACGAAGGAGTCCTTGACGATGAGTGGAATAGCAAATCCTGTCTCCTTACGCGCACGCTCATCCATGATAGAGAAACTTCTTTGCAACTCGAGCGGCGATGTGAGCGCCTCGGGTGGCGGTGTGATCCCAATTATGACGAAGAAGGTATTCAAATGGGCGATGTTTTGGTACTGTTCACGCCGAATCGCGACTTTGTGAAGAAGATCGAGCAAGGCGACGTCGTCTTTGATCAAGCTACAAATTTGAAGCCAGTTTCAGTGATCATGTCGACGATCGCTCCAGACTTCTCTGGCCTTGAGGGAAGACTTGCTGGTCGAGTCTTGGCTTGGAAGCTTTGTGGTTTTGGGGATTGTGTCTGGATGGATCGGCAGGGTCGTCCTATTGATCGGGGTGACCCAATGGTGTGCCCCAACATCATTCACTTGCTCAAGTGAGGAGCCTGTTGCATACGGCCTGGAGTGAGGATATCGCCTTTTTATTTGAGAGAATGGTCTCCCTCTTGTAATTATGATGGATGACGGACAGCTCGAGTGGGCAGGTCCCTGTACGTCTTTATGATTACCAACAAAGTTGAGATGTAGTATTGACTTATGGAATGATCTATGAGAATGAAAATGAAATATGATTTTACGGATTCAGATGATACGGATTCAGATGAAATTAATCCCCTTGATGCAACGTGAAAATATATGAGCCAAATTCAAGTCTTTAAAAGTGACTAGCAATTCTAACTCCAGACACTGACGAGATGTATATCCTGACCACTCTTCACCAAACACACCCCCAACGGGAAAGTATCCCACAAACTTGAGTACTTTCGAATTCAATAACAAAAAGCAGAATTTTCGACTTCTATACAGAATCTCGGAGCAATAATTTAACATAACTAATCCAAGGTCCTCCTCAAGGCCCAGTCATGTAAACAAGAGCCAATTCAAACCAGCTCATCACACCCCAGATACAAGCGAACGCCAGCTCGAAGAACCAGAGGAGTACAAAGTAGGCATAGATCCAAGACGCGAGAAACACGTCCTGCCATACGCCCCTCTGACCTCTTTTTCTCTCCGCGACCATATCAATGTATGACAACGCTCGAGAATAAATCTCTCTTCGGATCCTCACTACAGTGGCTCCCTTCTGCAGTATCATAATTGTCTTGCGGCGATTTATTCTGTCTTGCATTATAGCTGGTGGTATAACAGCCCAATCGGCGATTTCTGCAGCCTGGTCTAAATGGAGAGAGAGCTCTCGGCGTAATTGGTTCTTGATGTTCTGTTGTACTGTACGCCACGATCGCGACTCTGCCTTTATCCGTCTTTGGAGACGAATTGTAATTTCGGTCCAGTTATATCTTCGGGATATGAGTGGCTCGACACTGAAATATAAGAATACCTCGTAGCCCATGCCGGGCAGGTAGTTCTGACAGTAACGCCATGCTGAGACGGCTGATAAATAGCCCAGGATGATGAGCGAGATGGGACTTATACACATCATTACCACAATGCATGTCCGAATGGCCTTGGAGCTTGGTGTTTCGATGCCGAGAACCTTGAGTGCGCCATGTCCGTAGGTGGAGACCAAATTGGTGTGATCCATAGTAGTCGTTGGGCTAGGCTAGTCTTCGTATGATGTAAGCTGCAAGACTTTAGTTTCGGTGAGAAAGATAGCTGTCACTGGAAAATCAGCCGTGAAGTGGAGGAAAGTTGTTGAGAAGGGGGAGAGAGGAGGAAGATCGGTGGTGCCAGGCACCAGCTATATATAGCGCATGCAAAGTGAATACCAGATGTCTTTTGCAAATAACAGATCAAGGTTAAAGTGTGAATATTTTAGGTATTGTATTAAATGCGGCACTCTGACCTGTTTGGCTGAGAATTTGGCAAGGTTTGCATAAGCCCAACTTGAAGGATGAGATGAAAGTTAAATCCTATTAATAATTTCCGTCAGCCTGACTTGTGTTTATTACAGCTAACCTTTACCACCACTGTGGCGACATTATTCTTAAGGTATATTGCTCATTTCCTTTTTCTCTTCTGACTTCAATCTAAAAACTTTCCAACCAAAATGCTATCCCAGTCTTCATCTTTAGCGATATTCAAGGCCAGATAAAGACCAAACAGTTCTTCATTTTCAGCTCGAGAGCATTCTCAAGAGCGACAAGCAAAATACTTCCAGGTTGCTAAAGTAACTTCAGAGGAACATGCTGCTCAAGAAGCATGTCGGTCATCTCGTGGAGAGAGCGAACATCTGTTCGGAGGCATGGGTCGGTCGGGCTGGTGAATGGAGGACCAGCGCTTACATAGTATATGCTTATATAGGCAGGAGGACGCATACATCGCGATATTGCGTTCGATGAGACCGCTGCAGAGGAAATGAAAATAATGCGCTGCGACAACAGTCGCGCTCGAGTGACGCCACTGTTTCAGCGCGTCTCGGTGCTCAACGCGCTGGAGACGTTCGGTTAGTGGGGGCCGCGACCTCAGGGTGCGAACGGCAATTGACCGTGAACATGCAGCGACCAATATAAAGCTTAGAACGCGACATAGTATTGACTATGAGTGCGACGAGCAATGTATGGCTTGGACCACGAGCTGGAATTAATCTGCGCCTCATCTTGTCACCGCGCTCAGACACCCAGTCATTGCAAGCACTTCAAAAAGTGCACTGCTAATATACTAAAAACAAACGCTTCCAACCCAATGCAGTATATGCACAAGCGTGTTTATTCCGGCTTCTTCCCATACACGAGCCTCAGTCGACAGTAAGGATGATACTTGCCCGACCTCAACTCCCTCCGAAGTTGCGAGCAATAAACCGTCACTTCATCCTGCGACCATCCCAACACGACGCTCGCCATGTACAGAACAAAGCCCTCTAGATCCTGATCCATGGCAGCAAACGCAAAGTTTCCAATTTCTTGCATCTTGGGATCTTTCGGCCAAGTACCGATAGGAAGCTGCAATTCCAGTTAGTAAAACTACTTCCTGTATAAAGTAGAGGCGGACAGTTAGCGGTGCTTACCTTGAAATCCCGAGTCTCAATATCTGTAAACCCGGCATCTTCCATTCCCTTCTTCTGCAAGTCATCATCAAGAATGGTAAAAGTTCTACCAAGTCTCCTTCCACCTTCGATAAAGAACTTGCCCCATTCGCTCATCGCGCTACCTTCCTTGACAGTATCGTCATCACTCTCAAGCATAGCTGACGCTTCGAAACTCTCTACCCAGCCGCCTGGCTTACACGATCTAAAAGCTTCTTGGAATAAAGCTGACCAATCACTAATAGAACCGTAGAGGTATCGCATGTAGATGAAGTCGAATGAGTCGGGAGAGAAGGTCCACGGTTGAGTGCAGTCTTCGATCTCGCTGCTTTTGTCAGCTGATGGCTCAATCGAGTTGTCGCACAGACATTATGGCGCGGATGAACTTACAACTTGATATTCGGGGGAACCCAGCTGGGTTGAATGGGAGATATGTCGGTGCCAATCACTTCGGTTTGGGGATGCTCATCGGCAAAGTCACTGGACAATCAGTCAAAGACACCACGCCGTTAGGTTACACGTACATTGCCCAGATTCCTGTCAACCGATCATATGAGTATGTGCTTGGTTCAAAAGCTGCTATTTCATACCTGTTCCAGTACCGACATCGAGGACAGACTTGACAAGGTCAGATATGTTATCCTGCACAATCGTCGGAAGCTTACCTTGATATCATCCTTCAACGGTGCCAAATGAAGTTTGCCATCCAGTGTAAGAACCAGAAAATGGTGGCTGAAACGCGTCAGTGTGTATCTGAAGACTTCCCAGTGCCCTTACATAATATCCATCGCCTCATTCTGCTGAGCATCATTCGAGGCCCTGCACCTCACGCGTTAGCTTTATGCAGTAAGCAGCCAAACATAACTCACCAATATTCTGCATTTCCTCTTTCCGAGTGATAAGTGCGTCCTTTAATAGTCCTATAGTTCAGGATACTCGATGTCATTGAAGCCGTCGACGACTCTGTATCAACACCCAGTGAAGAGTCGGTATCTTCATCTTGCTCATCCTACAAAACGCGTCAATCCCAGCCCCTTCTGACTCGTCTCAGACATACCTGTGCCAAAGCAGCCCAGTGCCCAGCGTCATGTAGCACAACTTCATTTGCTCCTGATGAAGGAGACTTTGGTGACTTCTTCGGGGATGAGGCTTTGTCGCTCATGGTGTATGACTTGGCGATGAGGCTTGCGTAGGACTAGTTGTTTCTCGTCAAAGCGCGATTTTTGACAGCCTGCGGGGTAGACATGAACGTGTCTCGGCTGATTGATGTTGCATTTATTGCGGATCATTGCCGGGTGATATTGAAATGCCGGTATGACAGGGATAAATATGATCTGATTTGACAGAGACCGAACATCAACACGAACAGCACACTGCACAGAAGGTCCAAGTTAGCAAAAAGGGAGACTGCCGTAGATTACAATGCTAGAATACATTTATTTTGCAGAATAATTAACGTTCATCCTAGTAAAGAAAAGCCCTGCAAACTCCTGACTCTGTGTTGCCCCTTTTCTCTTTTCTCTTCTCTCTTGTCTCACATCCATCAGCCTTTGCCGCATTCTTTGTTCTTTTTACAATTACAAAGAAAGCTCGTCTCTCCTTAGAGGATCAATGGCTCACGAGTAAGCATATATCCTCCAACAAGACGACATGCTGTACGCCAGTGTGTGGTTATTCGACAGCTTTTAACTCTGGCTTGGGAATCAGATATATTGATGTTCTGATTCGGCTAAGTACATAGGGGCTTATTATTGTTGAATATATAATTATTTCGATTTTTCTAAATTGGATCTTATACAAGCTAACTAACAAGATTTCTTAGCTCCAACAGGTTTATTTACCTTTTCAGACGACCTGTTCATATCGCGGGTCTTGTTCGTGATGCGAAGTAAACAGACTACCCTGAAGACAGTAAGCTCAGAACCCGGTCCCAAGTAATATAATGCATAACACAGACTGTGGTACTACTTCTTAGATACAATTACATTTTTCTCTGAGTTGAATGCAGTATTCCTTTTCTCAAAGCCAAAAAACATAGTATACCTAGATTGGTTATTGAATTTCCATTTACAAAGATAGTTGTTCAAAATGGGTGAGGCATGAGATGGGATAAGATAAGATAAGAGCGAGAAATTTCTTATCTTATCTTATCTATAACTATGTGAGCCAATCAGAACTAGACAAGCGGGGCACAGCGTCCACGAAGTTCGCGTCAACTCCATACGCGGTTCTGATGAGCTGAAATAAAACGCGTTTCCATCGCGGTTCCAGACTCAATTCGAGATGAAAGTGTTTCCACTTTTGACCAAACCCATCAGACTGGTTCTGACGTGATGACGCATCTGTAACGCACCTCAAACCCCTGCATCCCTGCCACACATTGCCAAACTCAATCGTTTGACATTCACGTCTCAGATCTCGACAGTCCCCGTTTCACATCCCATTCGCTTATACACCAGCAATATCACCACGAACTATTACCACCAGCCAAAACCTTATCGGTTATACGGCCCGCTAGACTGTCTCATCCGTCACATCTGGTTTGGATTCTCGGATCAAGCTGCTTCCTGTTTCTAAAAGCGCCCAAGGGGTGAATGGTATGCACATTTTCGTATTAGGATCTGTTTGGAAAAACGGCGAGAGATTGACTTTTCAGAATGCCATTAAAACGATTGTAAAGTATAAAGGGCGCGATGATACCCTTTAGTTTGTGCTTGTTCATCCAGCTTTCATCCAATCTCATCTCTGTTTATTGTTTCCACGCTCTGCGAGCTTTTTGTCTTCTTTTCTACTTATCATTCCTTTACCAGGCTGCAGGAACAGTCATTCATTACCAAATTTGCTATTTCTAATTGCCTATTACTCTCACTATCACGATGAAGTTCTCTGCCGCCATCATCACTCTTTCGGCCGGTCTGGCCACTGCGACCCCTGTCTTCCGCAGCCCTGCGCCTGGTCGCCATGTCTCTCGATCCATCAAGAAGCGACAGGTTCCCCAGGAACACTCTCACGACTTTGTCTTGACCATCACTGGTGAGATGCTCAGGCTCAATAACCCCAAGGAGATTCAGGACCCTGTTTTTGGTCTTCTGGGTGACGCCGCTGCAAAGGAGGGTGCAGGAAGCGTCACCAACCTCGCTTGTCTGAAGCAGGAAACTGCTGATCAAGCTTTTACCAACGCCAAGGCGATTGGAGATCTTCGTGGTATGGCTGGTGCACTGCTCTTCCAGGCTATTGAGCGCAACACTGCTGGTGTTGGTGTTGCTAGTAAGCTGTGCGATGAAGCTGCCGTCAATCCTGAGATTGGTGCTCTTACACAGCATCAAGACGCGGCCTCTACTGGCGCCGGTGCTATCAACAAGGCTGTTACCCTTGAGCTGGCGAAGCAGCTGGCTGGTATTGGTGCTGACCCCAACTTGGCTCTGCTGAGTGGTACTTTCGCGCCTGGAGATGTAAGTACATATCGTAAGCTGTATAGCGAATCTGCTGACAATGTTTAGACCAGCGATACTACCGGAAAGGGCAACTCCTGTGACGAGGAAGAACCCGACCTGGGCTGCATCTTTTCTCAGGGTCTTCTCGTTATGGATGCGACAGAGGATGAGATCTCTTCTGCCGTAGCTGATGTTACACCAACCTTCACCGGAACTGGCGGTATCTTTGCCACTGACCTGGTTGACTTGGCCTCATTCTCCGTCGCCTCTGGCACCGAGGTCGCTGATCTTGCTACCATCGTCAACGGAGCTGCTTCTGGTGCTGCGTCCGCTACCGATGCTGTCAAAGCCACTGCTACCGCTGAAGCACCGGCTGCTACCAACACTGGTAAAGCTGCTGAGAACACCGCTGGTGCCGGTGCCGGTGCTGGAACTGGTGCTGGAAAGGGTTGTAAAGCCAAGTCAAAGACCGCCGCCAGCACAACCCTGACTCCCCTCCCCAGCCGCACATCTGGCGCTAGTGCCAATGCCACTGGTGCCGCCAACAATGCCCAGGGTGTCAACGTCCAGACCTTCACTGGTACACTTGGCGGTGCACCTCCCCCTGTCATCTCTTCAGCTGCCGAGAAGCCTTTCTCCGTCAACGGAAACACCTTCAACGGTGAGAGTGTTGCTCTCGGCCGATCTTGTGATATTCAGCACAATGCTTGTGCGGACGCTGCCAACTCTGGTCAACTTTCGGGAGGCGTTGGACAGTGCGAGACTCAGTTGGCTGCTTGTCGCGCTGCCATTCAGTAAGCAAGGAGATAGACTTTATACGGTTTTAGCTGTAGATACATACTTGAAATGAATCACGACTTTGTCTTTGAACATCTGTCATTTAGTCTACAATCTTGTGCTTTAGATTACCTTGGGAAAGAAGGCTAGTAGTACTCTGAAATGGTAGCCAGAAGAGCTCCTAATCTTGGAATTCCCTGGATTTCGTCAACAGAAAGAAAGAGGGACATTTATTCTACAGATCATAACCCGGCAGCATTAAATTCTAAGGAGATCTATACACTCAAGTTATGATGCACACTGATGGCAAACACACAGGTTCGACTATTACATTTTACCTTTGCATCGGACGAATCGTTTTTCATTTTTTGTTTCACCATATCTATATCCCCAACTAAGTTCGTGTGCGTCTAGTACAATTGCCTGCCAACCCTTTGTACCAAAAAGACCCGCGAGCCCTACCTTTGCTCTGGTCCCTTCCTTTTTGTGACACGATAACTAATCGACGACCGTATAGGCCCTACCTCAGAACCAATCAGGGTGATCCATATCTCGAAGCACGCGTCCATGGCTGTCCATCCACACTCCCTCACCTACCCAAGGCTTGATATCCTCATCTTTGAAGCTTTCAACAAGTCGAAAGACTATGACTTCATAGCCTGCTCTTGTGACACTACTGAAGTCTGGCAAGAGCTCGTTGAATAGTTTACACGGCAGATTAGTGATTGAATCCTTATAGTCATAGAAGTTTTCAGAAGTACAGCTAGTCATTTGCCTTTCAACATGCTCGGTACGCATGCATAGCAGCTGCAGATCTAGGCATCCCTCAACTTCCGTAGCAACACAATCATGGATGAGCTCCCAGTGACCGGTTCCACAGGGTTCGCCGGAAATACATTTGGAAGCATTGTGGTGTCGAAGGGTGAGTATTGGGAATTCTACATCCTCATCGTCTGGGTCCTGCAATGCGGCCCATTGGATAAGCTCGTTAGAAAAGCAAGATCTGCCCGGTGGCTTAGGACGAATCCATTTATCCTGTTGAAATCTTGCGTCGAGTCCTAATTCGGTCCAATCTTTTCCCCCATCATCTTGTACTGATGCCTTAGACGGTCGTGGCTGTAATTGGCCGTCACTAATTTCGTCAGAAGACTCCGAGCTTGCTAGATGTTCGCTGCCTTTTTGAGGCATGCCATTATTCGCAGGCGCAGTTGACAGAGACGCAATAGCTGCTTCGATCTCGGCTAGTGCCTGTTGCAAGGCGGACTTGGCAGACTGAGGTTGATCCATATTTCAAAGTTCGACAAGTTAGGCAGCGGGAGAGATTCAGAGACTGATCTTTGCAGGGGGCTTACCTGTGATGTTGATGATGGAGGTTTGGTAAAGATGGAGGTTTGGTGAAGATGGACTGCTGTATGATAGTGGGTTTTGACACATTTTATAGTTCCATCTGGAAGCTAGTTCGGATTATTGTTCAACATAGTACTCACTGGGTTCTTTTTACGACTGAACACACTGGGTGGACAGTTGACAAGTTCAAGAAATAACGGATATGAATCACCGAACAGACCGGGAACAAAAATGAGATATTACACAGGTAACATCTATGCGGTGACTGGAGTTGCAAAGAACGCTGTTTATAGAAACAGGCAGTCTTATTCTTCAGTCCTTCGCAAACATTCAATTTGAGCGCCTCCATCGTCTAAGACTGTACTCACTTGTGCAACTACTTATAAAACTCCTTTTCAATGTATGCCTGTTACCGTGATTATTGCTGGGTTCATTCGTCGTGCCTTCGTGCTGTTTTGCGAAACAAAATGGCAAAAAAGTATAACTAAGAAATTGATGGCTGATAGAGTAATTGCGATCGTAGAAAAAACAGACATCCTTGCTTATGCTGTCTGTTTGCCATCGGCGGCGGTGTTCTCCACGACGATGCCACTTGTAGCTTGCGAGTGTATTGAGTGGATTGCTATGAGACCATGGCAAAGAAGCTGAGAAATGACTAGCGAGAACGATGGAGTGGATTGGGGCGATGTGTCATTGACTATGCTCATCCATTCCTCTGTTTGGGCCACGATTTGGTGTTTTGATGAACAAAGCCTAGCGGAGACCGGTTTTAATTATAGCCCGCACATCAAGATCTTTTGTTGGTCATAGTTATCATGCCTAGCTCATGTTTGGTCTTGCAGACTGACAGGACTTTCCCCTCACAAATCAGTAGCCAAGATGATAAATGATATCTCTTTTCTTGTAATTTAAACTACACTCCTACTATCATTCATCAAGGTTGTCATCTCCACCAGTTCAGCCGTGCTCGACGAAGCTTCCTGTTGCGCCTGAATTGGCGTTCCCTTGTAAATGGTACTCTCGGTATGACGCGAGGAGCCCGGAGTTCTGCCCTGCTGCCTGGGTGCCAATGATCCTTGGTGAGGATTTCTGGGGCCTGAGTCGATTGAACTTCCAAGTCTTGGGAATGCCTTGAGGATAAGCATTCGAAGATCGGGAAGACAGACACACCATAGGCCAACATTGATCTCAATAACGGACCAATAACAGGTCTCGAAACTGTCCCCTGCTGTATGTCAGATATGATTGGGGAAGACATTGGTTGGTGAACTTACAGGTTGGGTTCTGAGAGTTTCCAAATGCAATCAAGTACTGCAGTCTGAGAATACTGACGATGGTGACGCTAGGCTACGTTAGTCGTTGGAAGCAACAATCCAAGAAAGCAACTTACAAAGTACCGACCGTAAACATAATAGCCACAGCAAACTTCCTTTGCCACTTCATTTGCAACTGGACCAGCTGCCAGATAGGAATTGCCAACATCCAAACGTCAAGGATGAGACTGACCGCTGCGATGGCCCAAGCCAACGGCTGAACCCCAAGACAGTGTCCTTCATGCAGCTTATCCCATCCTGTCCAGTAAAAGCTAACCGGTCGACATTGCGCAATGGCTAGGATGTCAAAGATGACCATGCCTAGGGCCGAAACACCGATGGTACCCCATATAATGCGTTGGACGGTTACGACGGGGAAGATTCGGAGGTAGAAGAGGGCGACGCATATTTTGGTCAAAAAGACATCGGAGGCGTAGATGGTTTGGCCGATGTAGAGGTACTACAACTGTTAGAGATAAGTTTCGATGGGGATGGCAGACATACGCAGAGATAGCTGCTGATCGTATCTGGGCTGAAAAGCCATGCATCTCTCCCGAGACCATTGCCCGAAACTATCAGCTGTCAGTATTGCTTCGCTTCGAACAAGCAGAAGAATGACTTACGGCCGTGAATGCAAACAATAGTGTTGCCCAAATCGAGCAGCTGTTGTAATTAGCAGGGCACCCTTTTGATATTGACAACGACTCACAAAGACCGCTAAGACGAGATAATCATCTAACCTGAGCTTCCTCTCGTATCTCAGCTTATGCCAAAACCGAAGACCAACCACAATCGTCGTGATTACAATCATCGTAATAGCCAAAAGGTCGAATTGCGAGTGTTTATCTCGCACCGGAAAATCACAAGCAACTGAGGTGACATTCAGCGTCGCTACAATCGTTAGCATTCACCCAACATTAAATTCGCCACACGCACCTAATGCGTCCCGCGGGAGGCATTTCTGCTGAACACAGCTCAGAACCTGCGTCTTGAGCTTCGGGTCGGCGCAAAGACATTGTACGTCAATGCCACAAGTCGACGTTGATACAAGCTCGACAAGACAGCTCCCCTAGAGGAAATCAGCATTTTTGGAGTCACCTTAAGCGAGAAACATACAGCGCAGTCTGGTATCTTTGTCAGAAAGTCCGAGACATCATCACAGAACACTTGGCATACGAGACACGCCCACGTCACCAGCAACAGCAGCAGATGCATGCTTCAGTTGATATGCAGCATGGTGGGAAGAGAGAGACAAGCTGCGACATCGACAAGGGAGGGAATACGAGGGAATTTGAGCAGTCATTTAATTGTTCGATCTCCCACTAATCTCACGCGGAAAGTTTAGCCCGGCTGGAGAGATTGCCGATGCTAATCCTTAGCTTGACCCCATAGAGTTTGAGAACGCGTCTCGTATTTGAACCGGAGCCATGGAGAAAGGAGACCCGAAGGAGAGGGAAGAAACAGACTAACTGTTGAGCTGGGAAAATGTATGTTGGGATGATAGATGTTTTCTTTCAGCTAATGTGGAGGATCGACGGATCAGCGCAAGCAAAGACTGGTAACTGATTCGGGGCGATGAATGAATTGCTGATTTGGGTAAACGCGTCTCGGCAGTTATGGATCCCCAAGAGCTAGACAGAATGCTTACCGCTCGTGTAGGTGAGTGTTTTCTGTCGCCCGTCCCAAGCTATGCGGCCACTAGAGATCCGTGATCCACTTAGCAAGGCTTATTGTCAAAGCGGGACGGGGTGAAATTATGCGTCCGAGTCAGGGGGAACAGCAAGTTCGGCGAATCGTTGGGACCTGTTATCACTGCCGTATTGCCGAACTTGCTGATAATAGCTGTTTCTTGGTGACACGAGCAAGGACCTGTCGTTGTGTCAATCTTCAATGTGAACTGAATGTTTCTCGTTTACGGCACTTTTTGAGCCAATGCCATACCGTTGTTAATCGGCAGCAGGGTTGCATTCCGGGTGCCGCCACATTCGGGAGCACGGCTGATATTAAAGTTTGGCTAGCCAGGGCAAGTGAAGTCATCGAATTGGGCATTCAGGCATGAATCCTACAACTCCTGCAAAGTGCCAACCTCGGAAATATTTGTCATTATTCTACTTGAAATATCATACGCTGCTGTTTTTGTCCGGGTAGCTAACTTGGAAGAGGTGAACAATTGACCTGATCAAGAACCTTATGGCTTTGTGTATTGCCTACTGATTGTCAGGCGTTGAGGAACAAAAAAAAAAGAAATAACAAGAAAGATCGGATCAAAATGCTGTTCCTTTCCCGGGTTTGGAAGAGCTTTGATGAGAGTCTCTACAAAGCAAGGCCACGAAAGTGTAGATCGAGGCTTCACAATCAAGTTCCCCTTTCCTAGTTCAAAGCAATATGCACTGCCAGGATGAACGCAATATGAGTTACTGGAAAGACCGGACCCTAGACCTTGTCGCTACATGAATCTGCCTTGTTCTCTTGCCTCCTGGACCCTTCGAGCCATCTCCTCTCTCCTAATTCTGCAACGAAGACATTCCATTGGAATGAAACAACGGCCGCTATGAATACCGACAGTGCAGTGTCTCCAGCCGTTAAAAAGGATACCTTCTGCGCAAGGATCCCATTCATGGAAGCTTCCCATGTCCTTGCCGCAGTAGCATAGCTTCTCGTAGTATATTACAGTGCACATTGTGAGCGGTGGGGTTCGAGGTTACTGTAGAGTGAGATGTAGATAATGTTTTTCTTCAGACGTGAACTTTATCGTGGAAGTATTCGTGGAGGGTCTTGAAGACAATTGAAAAGGCGAAAGAGGTCTGCTTTATATATAGTCCAAACTACTAGGCTGTGATGAAGCCTGCCACCGACACATAAGAGGTTCTGTGAGGGATAACCAATGCTTAATCACATCCTGGATGAGGTGTCACTCTCTGGCATCTGCCTGGTCTAAACGGCTTGTTTAGGATTGAGACTTATGATTGAGAGCTTATAATCACCACGCACAACTCACGCGACAGACTTGACTACGAATCGTGAAGAGACGACATGAAGTGAAGCGCATACGATGAGACCAAGCGTGATCAACATTCGAGGGTTTCTCTTCCCAAGATGATTAACATTGATGCCGGTACTGATGTCGGAAGGGACTGAAGAATATTGTGCATGGATGCATTCTTGAAAAGGACCCAGACATCTAGCGAGGAGTGGAAAGTATGTAGAGGGTGTAAAAGAGGAGGTTCAGCATCTGGAAACAACAGCCAATCAGCTCCAACACTAAACCATCATCACCTAGCGGTATTCGAAGAACACATCTAGGCACTGTTGACGGCTTCTGAACGGGCAATGTGAAGCCATGGGAGAGACTAAAGAAGAACAGCTTTCTAAACCTGAACATATAATGAACATGAGATGCTAAGAACAGTTACTGCCATCAGAATAAACTGCCGTCCCTTATAAAAGACGTTGGTTGTTAGTTGTCTCGGCTCAGCTATCGATCCTGTTTTATTAGCGATACCACTGACCTGGTTTCCCGACAACAAGAACGCATCGTCGCATCTACGTCAATCGCCCTCCGATCATCACGAGACGCATCATTCCAAGATGAGTTTCTACCGAACGACCACAAAGTCTAGTGCGACTACAGGATCTCACAGTTGCAGTGAAGACGTTGAGGACAAGATGATCTTGGATTTGCAGTCAACAATAAGGACAAGTACCTTGTCAAATTCGAAGAACTGTGAAGGCTTTGATGAGCAATCACCTTCCAAAGCACTGTTAACATACTTTAGGTTGTCCTCAATCGGTGAAGAGCTCTATTTTCTGAAAGCCATCCGGATCACCTCCCATATTCTTGCTCGGCGCATCCACACCGTATGGTTCACCGTGGAGTGGAATGACGGTGAGGAGTCATGGGAGCCCGAATATGCGCTCCAGCGCTTACAGCCAGGGCTGGTCTATACTTACTGGAATGCAAAGGAAGGGGGCCGCACAGGGGCTACCAAGTTCGATTTATACCACGTCTTTGCGATTCTCGACCATGGCAGCAGGATCAATCATAGCGGGAAACGTACTAGGAAGCATTTTTATAAGATTCAGTGGGTTGGATATGATGAAAAGGATCACAGCTGGGAGCCAGCGTCGAAGGTTAAGATTCTTGTTCCATGGATGAAGGAAGAGTATGATGAGATGCATGGGCTGTGAGTTCTGAGGGATTTGCATACCGTTGGAGCCTGCAATGTCGGGCAGCATGCGGACTCGTGGTAAAGCCGAGCAGACATGTGGGAGAATTCTTTTGTTAGATACATCATGAGCACACAAAGATTGGTACGGTAAGTCGATAGCATACAAGTAGTCACAAGTAGATTGTTTTAGTTATCATAAATATAAGTAGACTAGACCTGCTCAAGTCTGTTGCAAAAATCAAAAACACCAGCTAATATCGCCAGTCACCTCAGTCATGTCATCGATTACTATATGTAGTGGAGCCGCAAACGAGGACAGGAAGGTTCAGTCCCATCTTTAGAGGCAACTCCTTTGATGTACGCTGGGGCAGTTGTGTGTTCCGCTCTACGCAGCACTCTCAAGTTCAGTGGTATCACCGACTGTGTGTTCTTGGCCTCGGCGGTCTAGGTCACCTCACTGTTCAGTATGCTGCCCAGATGGAGTGCCATGTCACAGTCTATTCGCACTCATTTGGCAAGGGATAAGCAGCTCGAGAGCTGGGAGCGTCATACTACCAAGTCCTAGGAGATACTTCCGCTTCTAGTCTTGCTGTTAACCGTCTGCTCTTGACTGGAGCTTAGCAACCAGATTGGTTCCAAGCCCTATCGCTTGTTCGACGGGGCGGTGTGATGAGAGCAGTCACTGTGGATTCATCTGAGCTGTGATGCTCATACGGGGAGGTTTTGATAAATGCATTCTGGGTCCTGGGATGCATTTACTCGTCATCACTCACTTTAGCTCCGTATTAGGCTGATCTTCCGTGGGGGAGAGTGACCCCTACTACGGTGAGAATTTAGGGAAGATACTATAATAAGGTCTGAACCCCGAAGAGAACTCTAGGTTATATTGCCTAAGCTAGTAGTCTATGAGTGTAGTAAAAGTCTGAAGCCGTGTCCTTTCTCCATATTCAGATCACATTGCAAAGCTCGTCTGGGCAAGCAATATAGAGGAGGTTCCTCTGTTCTTACAGCTTGGGCCCTGGGCGGGGCTTTGGCTTAGGGGGTGGAGGCATCGGGTTTGGTTGAGAGGGCATGTTGGTAAGAGCCGCGGTAGAAATAATATGTATATCTTTGAGGGGTCCAAGTGAGCAGTATGTTTAGTGGAGGAGTAGAAAAGGATTTGGGTGTATTCGCGCGGCGATCGGGATTTATATAGACCTGAAGCCCCTGTGACTCACTGACACATGGCAGTCGCGTATGTAACAATCACAAACCAAAGAATGTTCGCAACTATTCACTGTAAGTGGCAAAGTTGTACACTTTGTGACACGCAATATCACAAGCGATTAATATTAAGAGTGAAAAGGCTACTACTCTAACAAACGATCCCTTCATTACGTACTTCCCTCAGCCGAGGTGCTGCTTGATCTCTTGCTGCGTCCATTCCCAAAGCTTCTCACGGGCGTCCTTGTCCTGACTCAGTTTGCTTCCCTTACCCGGCACACCAACAGGATGGTAGAAAACGCCACTTTCAGCTTTGGCATCAGTCGCTGCCCATAACTGATTCAATGCACCCTTGGCAGCACCAACAGCGACCAAGCTGACTATGAGCCGGGTAAGCGTTCCCATTATGAGACTGTTATTGATGATCGGTGTTGTGAGGTTCGTCTGCACGATCCCTGGGTGGACGCTGATGACTTTGATATTGGGGTATCGCTCGGCAAGGGCTGCGGCGTAGTGGACGTTTGCAAGCTTCGATATTCCATAGCGCGATGTCGTAGAGAAGTTGGACATTGTGCTCTTGAATTGATCGAACTGGTATGGATTTTTTGGAGACATGGCCTCTGCCGCGGAAGAAAGGAAGACGATCCTCACGTCGGGATTGGTCTTGGCGGTTTCTTCGAGGGTAGGGAGGAGGAGATGTGTGAGGAATGCATGACCCATATGGTTCGTGCCAATCTGGATCTCGTAGCCTTCCTCGGTGAGACCCTCTGGCGTCATCATGATGCCGGCGTTGTTTATGAGGACATCGAGTCGGGAGGAAGAAGCTTGGAATTCTGCGACGCCGGACTTGATGCTCGATAGGGAAGCGAGATCAAGGGCTAGAAAAGATATGGCCTCGGTGTTGGAGCCTCCTTGTCGCAGGTCATTAACAGCTTGCTCGAACTTTGCTTTGTTGCGACACGCGAGGAAGATCCTAGAAGGTTCATGCTTCAAAAGCACCCGAGCGGTCTCAAGACCAAGTCCCGAGTTCCCGCCAGTGATAAGGATGACTTTCCCCTTCTGGCTGGGGATATCAGTGTCTGGAGAAAATTTGTTAGATCCCATTTTGTGCTTTATCTCAGAGAGAATGAATGCCGAGCTCAATGGCAGCCAACGCGTTATAATATATCTAGCAATGGCGGGCTCGGGGTCATGAGTTGTCCCGTATGGCTCCATTAACTCCGATGCTAGGCTGTTTCGGCACGGTAGTTGCATACGTGTGCTCGAAGCCTCGAATGTTCGGCAGATGGTGACATGCAAGTGGGGGCAGAAACAGGCTTCTGACCACTAAGAGTTTATTGATCTTTAAGTGGAATTAAGGTTACACGCGAGGTTATGAATGCTATACTGACTACGTTTAGCGAGTCATACTTACATAACCGGTTGTACGTTTAGGGTTATAGACTTTTTATTTAATGAGTTATATAAATAAGGCTAACTATCTAACTTAAGATTAAATATATAGTTACTATTTCTATAAATGGAGATTATTTATAGAAACATGGCACTCACGGTTCGATGGCGTGCCCTAACGTCATGCAAAGCGAACAATGGTACCAGCGCCAATAACCAGAAGAACTGAAATGAATATTGCCATCTTTTATAAGCTGAAAGAGGAGCGACGTCACATCTAATGATTACGCTAATAAAAATTGTCGCCGCTAGAGTGAGTGGTTGACATAAAGATGTGAGCCAGTAATGAACCCCTGTCAGAAGCATATCTTATCTTCAGCTCGCCCAAGCGATGTAGAACATCAGCCCGCATTTTCGCAAGGCGTTGCGCAAGGCAGCTTGAAGTAAGCACAAGGCCACGTCCGTTTGCACTTTTTGACGCAAGTCCCAGCCAATCTAGGCTCGCATTAGGTAACCTGCATATATCACCCGCGACAGATAAAGGAGGGGTAACCATTTTTCAACCAGCAACGTTTTCTTCTTCATTTCTCGTAGACTTCAGGTAAGTAACTCCAATACCACTATCTCCGAACATACTAGCGGGTAATACTACGGTTGTCAAGCTCTACAGTCCAAAACCCACTGTTACCCAAACCTTGGCCTCACTATCATAGCCTTTCGCCCGACAGTGTCAGCCATGGCTGGTGACTGGGATGCAAGTGCGATTTCCGCTGTAGCGGCTTTAATCGTCGCACTCTTCGCACTGCTCGTCGCTGCTGCTCAAGCACTGCAGCAGTACTTGATCACTGGCCAACTCATCCGTCTTTGCGATAGCGTCGTGTTTGGTCCTTTGCCAGGTCAGGGTTACCGCGTTTGGCAGTTCTCTCAATTTCGCTTCCGAGTACTGTACTCTATTCCCCAGATCAATCTCGAGGCCGATCTGTGGCCTAAGGAAAGTCCACATATTAAGTCTTATGCTATCGGGTCAGATATGCTGCCTGATCTCCAACCAGATTCATGGAATGACTACTCGGCTTCAAGCTCGTCTGTCGAAATTGTGTCGGATTATAGAGTACACGTCCACAGGAGGGGTACGGCGGGTACAAGGTCTCAGATGAGCAGCGAAGCTTGGAGTTCCTCAGATCGCTCCCGTTTCACTTATTGGGGTTCTCTAAGACTTTGGCTGCGCCGCAAGTTTAACAGGAAGGGCTCAGGTATCTCGCGGGCGAGCAGCGACTCCTGGAGTCCCCCGACTCCCCCTGACTACTCTTATTGGAACCTATTGAGGGTCTGGTTACGCCACAAATTTGCGAGGGTCCGACCGCTGCCAAAAAAGGAACGGCCCGCCTCTATATCCAATGACGCATCCGTGGGCGAGGCCTCCTGGGTTTCGTTTTGCAAAGCCATCAACAGTTCATGTGGCGGGTCAGTGAGATACCGCTCTGTCACTTATGACGCCGACCGATGTCCCTCTGATCTCGTAACGGCACCGATGCAAGTTTCCATGAGGGATATTGCCGTCATGGGATTGACGGCGGGTATGAAGATCACAGACTGTTCATTCAGAGAAAAGTCCATCTCGATGCAAGGCGCTATCGGCACGATTACTAGCTCCAACCATCCGATTCTAGGACCGATACTCCATTTCACTCCTAGAGCTATCACCTCACCCATTCCTCGCTTGCTCGCACCATGGAGTGACGACGACAGAGGTGTTGTGAATCCCCATTGGCTTTCTCGAACATGGGATGTCTGTACTGTTGCGAAAGTCTATTTTGGCTCGCTCAAGAGACGTACGACTCGACGGCTTGACGACCGATGGACTAGTTATCAAGAGCCTGGCCAGCACTACAGGGATCAGGGACACAAAAGAGCTTTCAACATGGCTGGGATTGTGCCGGTCGATGCGGATCAACATAAAAAGCGAAGGAAAAAGAAGACAAAAGGCAAGAAACCAGGAAAGACAGGACCTGTGTCTGTGAGTCGCCGGCCCCAAGACGGGAATTGGTTCATCATAGAGCCGCCTGTACCCGCTCAAGCCGCTACTTCAGAGGGCGTTGGGGATAAGGAGAAGGTTCAAGAACAGGGGGGTACTGGAAGGGGCAATGGAGAGCATGCAGCACCAGTGCCTCAATCTGCTTCGGCCGCTGAACTCAACTCAAAGGAACAAGATATGCACCAGGAGCTTCCTAGAGATGATTTAACCTTTCAACAGGCCCAGCCTACAGTTCAAGATCCAGTGGAAGAAAAGACGCCCGCAATTCATCCAACCGAATCCGGCAACCTACCTCAACACGGTGCAAAAGGAAAAGGGCATGGTGGCGATGTTGAAGAAATACCTATTCCCGAGCCACTGGTGAAAGGAAAGCAAATAGCAGAAGAACCAACCCTGAAAGAAGAAGGTGAAAGTCAATCTCGGAGCATTTCGCTGGAGCCTGACGAGTTGAATATGGCTGCTCCTCAGAGCAGTGGAGAGGGCTTCGCGGCCATTTATGGTAGGCCGGTGACTCGTCTCCTTCTGACACAGACATCGCACTGGGATACACTGCCACAGGAGAGTCCTCAAGACACGAGTCATCGTGAGCCAGATATACGCCAACCTCGGAGAAGAGTCACAGTTGAAGATGTACCAGATAGCGGGGATGAAGTAGCGTCTGAGTCTGGAAGACCGCTGGGTCCACAGGCACTGGACCGAGGCCTTGCAGCCAAGAAGCGGCAAGAAAAAAGGAACAAGCGCAGCCGAAAGATACAAAAGGATAAGGCTATCGTCGAGGAGTCAGGGACCAGTGATGCTAGATCCCAATTCCTACTAACCTACTCAGGAGAAGGACCAGCCTCAGAGCCAGTACCAGAAACAAAAGAAGATAAAGCTCACGCAAGGGAAGCAGAACGACGACGCAGACGAGAAGAGAGAGAGATTGAGCGCGACAGACGGAACAAATCGCGAGGCAACGTTGTTTCTCTCAACCGCATGGACATGTATTGGTTCTGCCAAGTGGACATCTACCAGGGCTTCTGGGCTACACCGTGGAGGGCCGATTGCCCTATCGATACATCGCTAGTCGGTGCCGTCACTGTCATTCTAGAGGCGTTACTGGGGTTTCTGGAAGAGAATGTCAGCTTGGTCTACTGCAATCCCCGCCGCTTCTACACCACACGAGACTGGATCACACACGGTGGGATAACATACCCAGCGTACGCAAGTAATGCCCGTGGTGGTGTTATTGCGAGAGGTTCATACAAGGGCGTAAAGGTTCCAGCATTCCAATACACTGTCCCAGCGCTCGAATTGCTGTATTCATATGAATGGCAGGTATCGAGCTACCTACACGATCAAGAGCGGTACTGCGAAGACCTCAATATCGAACTGATGCGAATCGACGCTTGGCTCTCGTACGTCGGTCGTACAGAACGAATCACAAACGGGCCCACAGACTTATTGAAGGGAGCGCCTGCACTTGTGCAGCTGTTGCAAGCTGACTTTGAGGTGGATTTCATGAACATTGACCTGTCAGCCAAAGAGGGTGGTCATCAGGACATACAGGGTTTGGCTGATAATGTGATGGACTTTCTTACAGATGAGGAGCTTGATGAGGCTGAGCAGTTGTACATACTTGTTGCGATGCTCCGTGCTGTCAAGGTGTGTCAATG
This sequence comes from Fusarium mexicanum, assembly GCA_013396015.1. Lineage (NCBI taxonomy): Eukaryota > Fungi > Ascomycota > Sordariomycetes > Hypocreales > Nectriaceae > Fusarium > Fusarium mexicanum. The sequence continues at coordinate 314,662 of JAAOAM010000059.1, read as the reverse complement.
CGTGTTGGCGGGGTCGGATACTCGTGAGATGTACGAGATTCTTACGAAGGATGTTCAAGCACATCTTGTTTGAGATTCAGCTGCAGTAGTCTAATAACATTGGGAGGTGTAGGAGAGATTATTAATACTTTTATTGAGCTTTGAAAAGGAAAATTGAATTCAAATGAACTGGGCTTTGTCTCGTTGATTCATGAGTCTGGCGATTCTCTTGCTACCCTAAACCATCATGAGTTTCTTATCGTTACTTCCTAATCGGGTAGTTTCACCGATAACGAACCCCGCATCATAACAAACAGACTTCAGATCTCTCATGATCAACAACTCTCTCTATACATCAACAGTGCTCTACAAAGCTCCCGAAAGCAAGGCAAAGATGAAATTCACTTTATTCTCCGGCGTGTCCAATCAACCCCCCCTTCCAGAGAATCCACAACCAGAGCCCTTTGAACTCGTCGCTCTTCCTGGCCCCGACATTTGGAGAACTCCCTCTTGCGCTGGAGGCCGCGATGACTTCAACGGTCCCATCTACGCGACCCCCCTCCCTCTGAGCTCATTTAAAAGCGCCAAAGTCACAATCTCCTCCGATTTTCCCGGAAACTACTCTCAAGGCGGCCTCATCTTGTTCATGCCCGAAAACATCCCACTCACCCAAACTGATTCCCAACTGCGCCTCGAGGAATCACCACGAACATGGATCAAAGCTGGTATTGAGAAGGTCGACGGTGAATTCTTTGCTTCCGTCGCTGCTGCGAAACCGTACTCGGACTGGAGTTTGGTCAGGTTGGGGGAGAGCTGTGCAACGTTTGAGATGGAGAAGGTGAAAGGATCGCTTTGGATATATGTTACGGGGAGGGATGGGAGGAGAACGCCGGTGAGGAAGTTGACTTGGGTGGTTGATGTGGCTCCTGAACATGATATTTGGATTGGCGTTGCGGCTTGTATGCCGAAGGGTGATGAGAGTCAGAGCGGCGGGATGTTGAAGGTGCAGTTTCGAGACTTTTCTGTCACAACCGAATAGTCTGGGGTCGATAGTGCCAGAAGAGGTGACACCAGTATAGGCTCAGACCAGACCGAACAAGGCGGAGCATAGGCGTTGCTCGCGATCTCCAAACGTGATGTTCGTTATATTACAGCCACTGGTAGGGGTAACAGCGCGTCTTGAGAGGAGACGTTGTTTCAGTGCGCAGGCACTTGAAAACTTTCTTGCCACTGTCCTCTCCATCAATGATAGATATTTCCACCATGAAACACCCACTTACCCAAGAGTAAACAGACACCTTTTGTTCCATGTTTCTTCTGTTCCCAGTATTTCATTCCAGTGCATTACCTCAAAATCAGATATCCATAGTCTCTTGTTCTCGTACTTGCTCCAAGCTCGACTATACAGATCTAACATGGCCTCCAAGTGTTAAAGACAATAAGGATACTGTTCGAGTTGTGTCCTCGAGTTACTTGCCTATTCGGCACAAAGATCTGGGACTCCTGATTGTTCACGCCCCTGGGACTCAGTGTTCTTGATATATGCCTAAAAGCTCAAAACGTAACAGCAGACAGCCACTGGTAAGTTAGCAAACTGGGAATCACATAAAAGGGCCATGAGGCACCCACCACGACAGATGAACCTCTTAGCACCATCTAGCACAGGATTTCAGTCAACTACACCCACCCGCCATGAAGACCGTCCAACGTGAATTCCTTCCCCTCTTCATCATCTTGATCTTGGTATTCATCATCCTCTTTTTCCTTTCCTTCTGCATCACCCTCCTCAAGTACACCCGACTTCTTCTCCACCTCTTCTTCACCGCCGTGGACTACTGTATCATCCCCGTGGGTGGCATCGCACTCCTCTTCTATCTCTTCCGTTCAGCTGCGTGAGTATCGCCATCACTGGTACTGGGATTGAAGAGCCATGTCCTTCAACATACCCTTTTTGCTGGGCCTTTTCACTGGGTTTGTGTTTGTGCAGGCCTTGAAGTCTCCCCATATCTTTTTTGGACACTTTATCAACTTGTTCTTCAAGTGGGCTCTCTTGGTGCTTTTTTATCACAGTCTTCGTCCGATTAAGGAGGCCCTGCAGCGACTCCTGGGTGCGAGAACTTGAACGTGGGATGAGGGCTCACTGATGAATGTTGTCGAGGATTTGGGTAGAGCAACGTTCAGCCCTAGTATTCCGTTGGAACAGAGAAGGGAAGAAACGTCAGGATATAAATGCCAAGTGATAAAGATAGTTAGGTAGTCTAGCCTAAGCTAAGCAAATCCTTTACCAATTTTACTGTAGTGCTCTTGTTTAAAGTTGTGATATTTTTTGACTCTTGAGGCTCGCCTTATACTAACCATTTAAAAAAGAATACTAACTGATGGATTCAGAGTGTGTTTACTGACTCAGATATCTTTGCTCCCAACGAATCGAACAATAGTCTTTACCAATAATAACAAACTGCATGATATCTTGTCCTCATTCGCAGCCGCTACCTACACCTTGGCACTAGGAGCAGATACATTTCGTGAGACTTGTTCCTCCGTCCATTCCCAGAACCGTTTCGCATGGCCCGTTCCTCCTTCATTCTCCGCCTTTGATCCTTTCACCATCGCCGGGAGCGCATGCCATAACCTTCCCCACGGCGAAACAACAAATCCATTAGGTCAGTGCATCCAGAAAAAGCATGTCAGACCACTTACTGAATCTGCCCGAATTCTCAAGCGTAACTTTAGGAGAAAACCCGGCAAAGATATTGACATATCCACCATAATGCGACGGATAGAAAACAGTTTTTCGGAGGATCGAAGTCAGAAACTTCCCCTGTGTGCGCCACAGCTCCGAGTCCAGATTGCCGGGGTTGAGCGGGACAGAGATGATACCGTCGCTTTTGTGGCGGGCAGCATATTCCGTGGCATGGTAATAATTACCAAGCTTGCTAATCGCATATTGCTGAAATAGGCTCTGCTTGTTAATATTCTTGACACGTTCTATGTATTTCTTCGTGGATGTCCAGAACGCAGCTGTTGACGATGCCCAAACCACGCGGACAGTTCCTGGTGCAGATGTCTTTGCAGTATTAACCAACACAGGCGTCAATCTCCGCGTTAGAGCAAAACTGCCAAGGCAGTTAACTCCCAATTGTAGTTCGTAGCCTTGCTTGGTCTTGGAGCCGTATTCGGGGAATCCAACGCCTGCATTATTAAACAGAACATGAAGCTTATCTTCCCTGCTAATAAAGTCTGCAGCTGCTGCTTCGACACTATCCAGGTCCGCGAGATCTAGTTGGATGCAAATCAATTCGCCGTGCGATTCTGGAAAGGCAGCTTTGATCTCGTCACGAGCCTTTTCATTTTTCGTTGTTGTTCGCGCGAACATGTAGACTTTTGCGTTTTTGCTGTAGACCATCTTGGCGATTTCTTTGCCGACGCCGGTATTTGAGCCTGTGATGGCAATTACCTGGAAGTTGGAAGTAACCATCAGTGAGGGTTATGGAGGTGATGATGGACAGCGACGACGTACTTTGCCTTTCAGATCGGGTAGATCATTTTCTGTGTATTTTGGGCTGCCGGCGAACAAGCTCTGGCGCACAATGTTGAATGCTGCTGCCATACTGTCGATTGTGTTGAGTCTTGTTCTGTCACACACGAGTATATTCAAGTGATTGAGTAAGGTGTAGCAGGCCTTGCTATTTATTAAGTTCACTGATGGCAACGCGTTCAGTCGATGATGCGCGCTTCCAAGGACATAATGATCGACAGAAGCACTCGGAAGCTAATCTCCAGCGGTCTAAGCGCACTGAGAGCGCTAAAGATGATTCGATAGCTACAGCATAGTGCACCGCTAGCTCCAACTTTAACCGTGTGCTTGGACCGAGGTATGACGTCGCCTTCCAAAGCATCGTCGCCCTTCCTCGCTTCTCCACATCAATCGGGTCTTGGTGTCTTCAATGATAAGATTAAAGACTTCGTTGTAGCTCATAACTTGCAATTTAATTATGTACAAATAACTACTGTAGCTTCAATACATCCTTCAACAACGCCAGCGCCCCAAACAACTCATTGTCGTGATACTTCCTCGCAACAATCTGAAGATCAATCGGAGCGCCAGTAAAGTCCGACTCTTCCCATAGCTTCTTCACCTGTCCACAAGCCTCACTCAACGGCTCATATCCACTAGCATACTTCTCATTCCCCTCCACCTTGACAGGTGTAGGAATGACAACACCAGGATAATCCACAAGGTTATACAGCGATGTATAGTTCCAGAAGAATGCTGTATCATGAGCTGATGCGGGTCCAACGAATGCAGGTCCAATCAGTATATCCACGTCTTGATCTTCCCAGCTCTTTGCAAATGCCCAGCGAAATTCATCTCTCTCCCGACGCATGAGACTCAAGTCAACAGCTGTCTTCATGCCAAGCGGCTCTGCATCCTTCCAGATCCAGTCACTCAGAGGATGAATAGGCTCGCCTGTAGCTTGGATGGCATCTCTCGATGGCTGTCCACCGTCAGGCCAATACATGCGTCGAATCTTGGACCAAGCGCCCGCCGAGTCAAAGACCTTGAAGTCCTTGAGCTCAATAAGACCAGTGTATCTTGGATCACAGAGCTGCTCTCGAGCCCATGCCAGAGCCTTCACGAGTGGAGGTTGAGGAACGATGAATCCGTCGTTGCTGACAAAGCCGATCTTCAAACGACCATTGATAGGAGTCTTGAGACCATTCCAGGGGATAGGCACTAATCTCGGGTCCTTTAAATGGGGCTTGGACGACAACACGCACTGCATCAACAGGTCCATGTCTCTCAAACTCCGGCACATAGGCCCAGCTGACGCCAGAACAGTCAACTCAGCTGGAAACGGCATTGCATCGAAACCTCTCATTGGCATTGTATACGACGTTGGCTTGAATCCGTAGATACCACAAAAAGCTGCAGGACCACGGATACTACCGCCGATATCAGTACCGACACCGAGGACAGAACCTTTCATTGCAATAAGGGCTGCTTCACCTCCGGTCGAACCACCTGCTGAGAGGTTGATGTTGAAAGGGTTGAGGGTACGACCCCAAAGGGAATCGGTTTCGAGGTGCATAATAGTTTGCGGCTGATTAGTCTTGCAATAGAACACAGCGCCAAGACTTCTCAGAATCGCAACCATGTCACTATCTGTTGTATCCTCCCTCAAGCTCGCCAGATAACCTTGAGAAGACAATGTCCCAGCTATGGCCATGTGTTCTTTTATGCTGATGGGTAGTCCGTGCAGAGGACCGATGGGTTTCCCGTGCTTGGCCATGTACTCATCAAGACCTCTCGCTTGAGCAATAGCTTCATCCATAAGCCATTGCGTTAAACAGCAGGTAAGTTGATGTGCGACGATAGCACGCTTGGCAAAAGCAGTGGCGACTTGAACAGCCGAAAATTGACGGCTGGCGAGTGCCTGCAGTAGACCAACAGCATCATAGTCTTCTGTGATGCGAACCTCGTCTGCAGTGAGGATGCCGCAAGAAGAAGGGATGCTGGAAACGTCGAGGGGAGGATTGGCGATTAGCTCGGCGGGGAGGTAGTACTCCAGAGAGACTTTAGCTTTGATGGTGTTGAGAAGAGCAGCTCGTCTAGCTTCAAAGGCTGGTGTTCCGCGAGGAACAGGCTTTGGCTCAACAGTGAAGGGAGTGTTTTGCTCAGTATCATCGGTGGCTCTCACTTCAACAATTGAGGCATCTTTGATCAGGACTTGTGGCTGAGAAAGTGCAAGAGGGGTTGGTGAAACGATGCTCATGATGGATTGAAGGGGATGTAGATACGACTTGAAGTTTCCAGAGATAAAGAACTAGGAATGTAAAGATACAGACAGAGTAGCGATTAAAAGATGGAGTATTAATACTACTTGCGATACAACGGGATGATCATCTCGTTCCCCTCGTCCGCTCAACATTTAGATCTGAGTTTCGGAATTGCATTCCTAGTCTCTTAGGGTAGGTCGACGCGAGGATCCGTCGCAAATACACATCATTGGGCAGAATCACCAATCTAACTTAGCTCAAGCCCACGTCCCACCGTGTTGATAAGACTGACCATTCACGTGTATTTGCGCCATCATGTTACATGGATGCACCACTAGCTTATCCGGCCCCCTCCTGATTAGCTCCTAGCGGGGAAGCGAAGCTCGGAAACGAGATAACTACTCTACCTAAGCTATCGCTCGGTATTCACAGCTTCATCATATCAGCTGTATCGCTCTCTACTTGGTAGATGGGGTATATATTGGCAGGCCTCAACGCACGTCTGGATCCATCAGACCATTTACCAATCCGCTTTTCATTTCATCCTCAGCCTACCAACTATGACCGAATCTATGAGCATCCCTGGTACTGTCCACCTTGTGGATCTGGACCATGACATGCATGCCCGTCATGCCAGTTCATCTGCCGACATTGTCCTTAACCCTACTCCATCCAAAGACCCCAATGATCCATTGAACTGGACTCCCCGTCGCAAGCTGCTCTCACTGATTTGCCAGAACCTGTACGTCATGACGTGTACTCTCTCGCGCTGTAGTATATCTAACAATATGTAGATACACATGGTTCACTGGCTTTTCAGTGTCTACCGTCTATTCGGTCCTCGTACCCCTCTCTGCCAAATCTGGCGTTTCAATCGCAACTCTCAATGAGGGCACGGGATACATGTTCCTCTTTCTTGGCTGGAGTCTTCTCTTCTGGCAGCCCTTCTCTTTGCGCTATGGCAAACGCTTGACCTATCTGATCTCTGTCCTTGGTGCGATAGTAAGTGGCCCTTTTTACAAGCCCTGTATACATTTCTGACAGCTCGTTACTTAGGGCACCACTATTTGGAGGTTGGTTTCGATCTTGAATATGATATGAATTCGTTGACTAAGGGCCTTTTAGTGCATATGTCACCAGCAATGGCGAGTGGCTAGCAAAGTGCATCATCCAAGGCTTCTTCATTTCACCCATTGAAGCTCTACCCGAGATCTCAGTCACCGATATCGTAAGTGTCCAAACCACTCTTCAAAGCCTCTACTCACGCCCTTAGTACTTCACCCACGAGCGCGGTACCTACATGGGTATTTACTCGTTCGCCCTCGCTGGCAGCAATTACTTTGCCCCAGTTGTTTGCGGCTTCATCGCCGATCACCAAGGCTGGCAGTGGGTCTTTTACTGGCCCGCTATCTTCCTGGCAGCTGTGTTTGTCTTCCTCTTCCTTTTCATGGAAGAGACGAATTATATCCGGGAACCTGTTGCTGAGGACACTGCCGAGGTTTCTTTCTCCCAGGGTGAGATCAAGAATGAAAAGAGTGGTTCTGTCGCTGCAGACACGCCAGCTGCCGAGAATGGCGAGGTTTACAACAGCCCCAAAACGTTCATCCAGAAGATGTCGCTTTGGCAGCCATCGCCTGGAGAAGGCATGCTCACACGAGCATGGCGATCATTGAAGTATCTGACCTGGCCTGTCATCTTCTACGCCGGTTTCTCGTACGGTTCATATCTCATCTGGTTCAACGTCCTCAACGCCACGGCCTCTCTGATTCTTTCCGGAGAGCCCTACAACTTTAGTTCATCCATGGTTGGCCTGAGCTATCTTGCTTGCTGTGTTGGTGTCGTTGTTGGAGCCCTCGTATCTGGCAGACTCAGTGATATCCTGACCATCAGGCTTGCCCGACGCAATGGCGGCATCATGGAAGCGGAAACCCGCCTTTGGCCTTTTGCTCTCTGTGTCATCATGGTGCCTGGTTCGCTGATTCTCTGGGGCGTTGGAGCTGCCCATGAAGTCCATTGGTTTGGCCTTGTCTTTGCGATGGGATGTCTCGCCTTCACCAGCGCTGTAGGCGTCACTCTCAGCGTCAACTATCTCATCGATAGTTATCATGGTATCAGTGGCGACGCAATCGTCACTGTCATTCTCATTCGAAACACCATGTCTTTTGCGATCAGCTACGGGTAAGTCTCATTCCAACTGATGTTTGCAATAATTTCTGACAGTTTGATTAGCATCACCCCTTGGATAACCAATCTTGGGTACCAGAACTGTTTCATTTCAGCAGCCTTTGTCGGAATGGCAGCTTCCTCTGCGTTTATCATCATGATGGTTTATGGCAAGATGTTCAGAACTCGTAGTGCTGAGAAATATTATGAACTAGCTGAGGATGGTCAAGCAAGTCACTGATGGATAATCGGTAATGCGAGTTACTTTCTATAGTGTAACGAAACAGAGAATCGCCGGACTTTGGAAATATTGGCTTGAGATTATCTGGAACAACCCAAGATGCTATTCTTAATTGATGTCTTAATTGATGAAGACTGAAAAAATGCTTAAGCTCCTCAGTTGCGTGCTTCCTCAAGTCCCTATGTCCACCATTCTCTTTCCGATTCCTTCCAACCGACCTTGATAAGTCTCACAGGTGTCTTGATAACAGCATCCAGTCGATCAAGATACGCAGCAAGGAACTGATTGGGCGAATGGGATCTTGATATCGGCTATCGTCGTGCCAAGCGTATGGCAGGATAACTACCCATGTTAACCCCGCATCCCAACAACTCCACCAAGAAGCTATCGTCCAGTGATGTTGGAGATGATCAGCCCCAGATAACGCTGACGCACGCCAGGAACCCATGTTAACCTGTTTAGGTCAAGATGTCCCTGGTCACACGCCAACGTTAAGATTCAAATAGCGCTGAAAGCTCCCTCCCTTCTCCAGTGCCGACCCCAATAAAACCTGCCTCCGCCCGAGATTTCCTGTCTGTATCCTGACCAGAGATGCGATAATGACTGATAAAATCAACACTTCACGGAAGAAGTTACGCACAAAGACTGGTTGCTTTACATGTAAGTCTACAGTATGTGTCTAATCGTGCTGCTAACAATTTGTAACCAGGTAGACAAAGACGAAAGAAATGCGACGAAAAGTCCCCGATCTGCGACTTGTGCCGATCATCTGGACGGAAATGTATATGGCCGTCAGCCAGCGATTTACTCGATCGTCGTTACTCCCACCATTGCGATTCACGGCACCAAGACCGGAGCCTGAAAGGACAATTACCTGAACCCGAAGATGATGCTGAAAACTCTTTGATACCCGGCGGCAGCTTCCAACCCATCCAACATGTTCTCTCCCCCTCCAGCCCATCAACCACCGACGAGATAGATTCCGTCTGTCCATTAGACCTCCTATCGCAAGCCGCTACCGTACATCGTGTACTCTCCAACCACCTAGAGCTCCGCGTCTCCGACCACTTCTCCGATAAATACTTCTCCCTCCTCCTACTACCGGACTGCTACCGCGGATTCCACGACGGCTGGCTCACTGAGATAAAGCAGCTCATGGTCACGCACAAGAGCCTATACTACTCAGTCTTGGCTTGTGCTGCATCGCACATATTTCTCACCGATTCCGTCTGGGAAATGCATCCCGTTGCGTTGTCCTATTATGCTGAAGGCGTGAAAGAACTTCAGCTTTTGCTTGGCAAAGTTGCCCAATATGAGAACCACGACGCGCTGCTCATGTCCGTGATGCTTCTTTATCTCCACGGGGTATGTAACCAACGATCATAATACAGAGTCAATCACTGACAGTAACAGTGCTTGGGATGGGGCACCCGTAGTGATATTGCACAGCACGTCACTGCTGCAACTCGCATAGTCACTCTGAGACTGCTTGACAAGCCAGCCGGCATTCAACGGTTGTTCGACAGGCTCGCCGTTGAAAGCGTCATCTACCAGCAGTTCCTACTCTCAACAGGTTTATGGTCAGAAAGCAGTCAATGTGACTTTGTGTTCGACCCGGATTTCTGGAATGGTGTTGAGAAGCTTCTCGACAGGTCAACACTCTTATCAGGGGCGCCCTGGAATGTCGAAAGCCCTGTCTTAGGAGTACCGTTGTCCTTCTTTCGTACAGCCATGATATTGCGAGAATGTTATCGTTCAGGTGTCAGCCTAGAACCCGAAGTCCTCAGTCGGATACGAGATGAGGTACAATGCTGGGAAGCACAACTCTGTGATCCAGATTCAGAATCTATTTACAGCTCCACAGATATCGTCAGAAAGATACCCAGCTCAAAAATAAGGGACGAAACATATTTATACGCGTTAGTCGCGTCTCTATTGCTTGAGCAGATTAGTGAGCATGGAAGCTGGGGGACTCTACCATCTGTGGTATCCAGGGATAAGTGGCAGATACAGCTATTCCTAAAAATCCTCAAGAGTCACCAAGGTAGTCGAGAATGGGCCAGATCGTATGCGGGTAATTGGCCGGCGTATACCTTGGGAATATTTGTTTCTGCTCCCGAAGATAGGTTGGTGGTGAAGGAAGATCTGGAGGCTTCGTGGGAGGTCACAAGAATGACCTACGCCCTAAGATATTGCCGTGATCTAGATATCATCTGGAAGTCGAGATAATAGTAGGTGATGAATATCCGGGAGATATGTTTTCGTGGACCTTTATAAATCACGGGCGAGTCCCAAGTACATAGTCATGATATACACTTTGTAATACGAGAAAATAAGTCAAGCGTTTCTATATCTACTTTTACTTTTATCTAAATGATGACCTGGTGAGTGGCAGGCTTCTCATCCTCATGGCTGAAGATGTTGACGTCCCATCGAGGCTTGTCTATTGAGATGGTCAGCACTGAACTTGTGAGTGATCACTCAGGTTGAACTTACTAGCGACATAAGGAACGTTGTAACGGCGTTGCTCCTTGCCGACCTGCTCGATCTCGCGGATATCGTCCTCGGACAGGTCGATCTCCTGGAAGTTCTCGGCAATACGCTTAGGTGTAACAGACTTGGGGATGACGCTGTGGCCACCAACCTGGGCCCAGGCGAGACTGTAATCTTGTTAGCTATGTAAAGCAGTGTAACATGATGATGATGACTTACAGGACTTGTGTAGGGGAGACGGGTTGACCCTTCTCCTTGGTCAATCGCTCGGCGACGGCCTTGATTTCGGGGTAGGTGAAGAGGAGGGGAGCGTTGACCATGTTGTTACCGAAAGCCTGAGACATCAATTAGCGTTCGAAAGTCGAGTGTCGTCTGCATCAACTTACGGAGTATGCGGTAACGTGGATGTTCTTCTCCTTGCAGTAGTCGATGAGATCCTTCTGGATCAGGAGAGGGTGACGCTCAATCTGGTTGACAGCGGGGACAACTCCAGTGCCCTTGATGATTGCCTCGATCTTCAGGTCGCGTTAGCGTCTTGTTTCAGCATAGTAGAGGAAGATTACTTACGTGCTCCTTGGTATGGTTGGAGACACCGACGGCGCGGGCCTTGGACTTGGGCAGCTCGGTCACGGCTGTACATGCAGAGATTAGCAGAGTGCATTAAGATCCATGAGTAGATAAGCCAAACTCACCCTTCCATGTGTCGACGATGGAGATGCTGTCATCGATGACGACGTCACCATCGGGCTGGTTTCCTCCGGTGAGAGGGAACAGATCCTGACCAATAGGAGCTCCCGAGTTCTTGAAAGCAACGGGGAAGTGAATGAGGTAGAGGTCAAGGTATTCAAGACCAAGCTCCTGCAGGCAGTCATCCAGAGCAGCCTCAACCTGCTTAGGGTCGTGCTGGGAGTTCCAGAGCTTGGAGGTGATGAAGACATCCTCACGCTTGAGGCCAGGGATCTCGGCAAAGGACTTCTTCAAGGCCTCGGCGATCTCAGGCTGGTTTCCGTAGACCTTGGCGAGATCCAAGTGTCGATATCCAACCTTGAGAGCCTCGTAGACACCCTGACCGACCTCACCGGGGGAGGCTTGCCATGTGCCGTATCCCAGGAGACTGCAAAACAATTAGCTCATTCTTATCGACTCGCTTTGCGGGTTGACTTACGGGATCTTGGCGCCGGTGCTGAGGGTGAAGGTCTTTCCTTGAGACATGGTGAAAAGTAGTGTTTTTGAGGGTATATGAGATGAAAGAATGAGAAAAGAAAGGCGGGAGAGTATTTATGTTCGAGATATTTACCTACACCAGGTGAACCCCGCTATCTTGGTATGTATGACTGATGGATCTGTGAAAGGGCGCTAGAGCGCGCTACTCGAAGCGCTCCAATCTTGGCTCTTTATGGCCGCCTCCAAGCAAGATCACGAGCAAGCTCCCCGCAGTGGAACTCGAGTCGATATCCGCCTCATTCATGTTCACAGCCCCAAAGTTTGAAACTGTCAACCGGTCCAATTAGAGATCCGCCAAGACAGAAGTACGGGATGGCCCTCGAGGATTTATATAATTCGCCCGGCTGGCCAACAGTTCTGTCCATAGCGTTTGAAAAGTTACCAACTTTAATGATTGATTTCAAGATACAATATACGCCAGACCAAGTGATAAAGCACCATATCAATCCAGCAGCCAACAGAAACGATCTATCTACCTTCTCCAACTTTATAGAGGAGAAACCAGAAGACCATTCGCATCTTACTGATCAGATCCGGTATGAGATGCGATCATGATATTGGTCATTATATGCCAAATTTGGCAATTATGCCTTCAGCCTGTGGCCTCTCAATGCTTTTTACTCAGTCTCTAAATTATTCAGCATCTCTGTTGGTGCGCAACTACAGAGCATAATAATGACGCACTATGGATTGGCTGTAGTTCCTGATTAGGACTAGATCAACCCGACCAGCCCCAGTCATGAAGATAACGATAACAACTCAAGAAAGGGCGACATCTGGCAAAGGACTGAAATCGATATACATTAGTAGTGAAAGGAGCAGACTTTTCTTCTTTATACTTCCTGATTGCGATCTATCTTTCAAGCCGAGGATCAAAGCCATTATCAAGTCGCTCCGCGAAACAAGTGTCAATCCTACATCTTATGGTACAAGCACAGCAACCCTGGAGACTAACAGACTCGAATAACATGCTGGATTCTGCATTTGGCAATCTTCTAACTAGTCCATAGTACTCTCAGTTTCAGTATCTGTATATTTTTGTTTACTCAAGTATCAAATTTACTTCTCTTCTCGATCTTTGGGGACATGCGCGCGCACTTCAATCTCGACTAGCATGTCCTCACGAGCCAACCGCGGAACCCCCAAGGCTGTCCAGGTCGGCTGATGATTCGGACAATATTTCTTAAGGCAGCAAACCATTGTCTCAATTGCCTCATCATTGCAGGGCAGATGATGTGACCTCAGAAAGAAAACATCATCCCAGCCGCGACTACCTGCTGCCTTTAAAGCGCGTTCCACGTTGTCGAACGCTTTCTCTATCTGTATAACGACATTCGGTTCGATCTTCTCTGTTTCTCGATCCCAGCCACCTGATAGCACTTCAGTATATCGACTTCCATTTCTACTAGGGGTGAATCGTACCTTGCCCGGAACATTCGATGATGTCTCCGACACGGACGGCTTGGCTGTACCAAAGGTCCTTCTTGGCCCGCTCGCCGTAGCCTTCGTAGGACGTGTAGGTAAGGTGAGACATATTTGTAATAAAGCGGTTTGTCAACTTGATTTTACTGAGAGGAAAGAAGGTAAAGATCAGATTAATTACGAAATAAAGATCAGTGAGTCACTCAGTTACATTGCGGAACATAATGCCGAGGTGGAGGATGACAAATACGCTTCAGCGAGCAATCTTGATAGTCTAACCATACCTGGAATAGTCAAAATCCCCAAGCGGGCTCGTGCAAACTTGAGGGATACTCGACAGTCTTGAGCAAGCAAAATAAGCTGGTATAAAGTTCTACTAAGATGTAACAACCCTGGCGAAGTGTTTATTTCAGATAGGATCGAGGCACTGGGTTTTCGGTCCTTCGCGCATCTCCCTGCATTCTTCCATCGGGTCTTCGACTTTGCCTTATATATCACAGATGTCTAAATCCTCAATCATCGGGCTTCTCCCGTGGCTAGATGCTGGTGGTGTATCATTTGAGACCCGGCCTGGAGCCAATGTCGGGCAGCTAATAGCATTTATTTAGGGCATACTGAATGCTCTCACTTCGCTTTTGGACCGCTCGGTCCTTCGGAATTGTCATCCTTATCGACAACCTTGATAACGTAGATTTCGCCAAAACTCCTTTTATGTTCAATCTGGATCAGAACCTCAGAGGTGTTTCAAAAATGCCTGGAAATAGGTTTTGGCTTTATTTCTTAGCCTGGTCTGCCTCCTCCTCCGAACTCCAAATTCTATCTGTTATAGTGAAAGGATAGCGTCATTTATCACGAAAATATACATTCATCAAGATCTACTATAGTTTCTTTGATCGTTGCTGTAAATATGCTACGAAAGCCTTAGTATGCATGTCCAAGCCAAAGAGTTCAGACTATAGAACAGTATATATAACAAGTTTATTTCTACTTAAAGGCACCAATAGTCAAGAGCAATGTCCAAACAAATATAAGACACCTTGGTGAAGGCGTCCGTCAAGAAACACAGCCAATCCGTGCTCCAGGTGAGCAAGGTCTGCCGGGCTGTCGGTATGATGGAAGGCACTCAAGGAAGGCCAGGGATTCCGGGGGTACCATTTCAAGGAATACCACCGGGGAGAGGAGTGGGCAGGGGAACAGGCAGGCCAGTGGGGAGGTCAGTTGGGATGCCAGTTGGCAGACCAGAGGGCAAGCCGCCAGGGACACCAGGGATACACTTTTGGATCCCCGCAACAATCTCGGCAAGACTATGTCCTGTTAGTTGATGGTTTATGCCATACCAATAGAAGATCACACTTACCAAGTTGCCACATCCGCAAGACCAGCGGCGCCGGTGGGCTTGAGGTTCTTGAAGCAGTCCGCGACGCTGGTGATACTCTCAAGACAGGCAGGGTCGACGGAGGGGACGGGGAGCTTGGGCGTAGCAGCTCCAAGAGCAAGGGCAGGGAAGACGAGCATGGTGGAGACCTTCATGGTGGTGATTTGGATGGATCTTTGAGATTGAATGTGTTATGTTGGCAAAGTGTTGATTGTGAGTACTGATGATTCAGTAATGAGAAGGGAAGATGCAGCCGCTTTATAGTTTTCCATAGCTGTTACAACTTATCCAGAATGGATTGCATGCACCATTAGCCACTCCTTGTAATGCTACCGGATGTAAGTCTTATAGTGAGATGAGTCAGTTCTTCCTGGGTTCGTCACGTGTAGAGTTGAAGCCATAACGCGTGATAGTCGCGTTGCACGCCACTACGGTACCAGGATCTATGGATTACAGAGGTTGTGCAGCAGTGCTGTCCCGGAAATCAACTTTGGATTGCTCCACTGAGTCAAGAGCTTAATCTTCTGGTATGTGATCGTCTGGAATGGTAAACCGGATGATTATTTTTTATGTTTTGAGCCTTCGCGCGGCTGCCTATGTCATAGTCCTCTGACGGAACAAAGACAACACCGGTAGTTGGCTAGTACTCGCAGACATTCAGATGGACTTGGGCCTCAATGACGAGCCCTTGTGCTACGTTTCTCGACTGTGATTATTTCTTGATCTGGTTGAGCAAGACATACCTCAAGGGCAGTGACCGCTTATTCGGAGTTTATTGTAGCATTGTAAACTATAAGCCAGACCTCTCCCAGGCACAGAGAACGAGTTTGTTATGATTCCGCCCCTAACTAGAAATGTTAAATGTAAGGTCCTAAATGAAAATTTTCACGGACCATTGAAGCCCAGCGCAG
Source organism: Fusarium mexicanum (assembly GCA_013396015.1). Classification (NCBI taxonomy): domain Eukaryota; kingdom Fungi; phylum Ascomycota; class Sordariomycetes; order Hypocreales; family Nectriaceae; genus Fusarium; species Fusarium mexicanum. Next base: position 299,073 of record JAAOAM010000059.1, on the reverse strand, counting down.
CAATTCGATTTTGATACACCGAGGAAAAGACTAACCATTCGCTTCGGCAGCATGTAAGACATCAACTGCCGCAACATAGCTGACGCAGATAAAGTGATCTACAAACTGTCAGTCATGCCTGAATCATACGGACCTACTTGTTCGCTGATCCCTCTTGAGTCACATTCGCGAACACGAAAGGTTTTTACTGGGCCACATCGAGCCAATACAATCATCCGCAAGAGGGGCAAAGTCACACAGTCAATTTCGCCATGAACTTATATATTCCTTCTATCCATTCTTTACTACCTCTCAGCTAGTAATAAATACTTACGAGCGTCCACAAGTATATCACGCCACCTTATTCTTTTTTCCTCCCGCCAACTATTCAACGAGCGAATTTGGCCATGCATCGTATCGGACGGTGAAGCGGGTCTAGATACTGTCTTCACTATGGGAAGCTTACGTCGCGAAACTTAGCGAACCGAAGAGTGCAGTTTGGCTGCACCTGGCAAAACAGGAGTGAGAACAAAGAGTCCGCAATGCTAAGACCAGCAAGAAGGCAAGAATGGGAATACAGAGCTGAAGTCCAAAGTCCTTCTAGGCAAATACAAAAGGACGTCTGGAAGGGAGGAATTCGGTTGAATAAGCTGATGGGGGACTTGGAAACTGGTTATGACATGAGTAGATGCACATGGGAAGGTCAATTCATATCGAGAATAATCCTTCAGGTGATTTGGTAGTGATCTTTATTTAATTTGAACTATATACAACCCTTCAAACTACATTATCTGTTATCATGTATAAGAGAAGACTGACATGTCTAATTACCTCGAGAATATAGCGAATTAAGACAAAATGCACCGGAAAATTGCCTCTCCTCTAATCCACTGGCATTAGACCCTTTCCCATGTCCCCTGGGTCTGAGATCTTCCACCGAAATATGCGTCCGGGCACTCAAATCATGCTCAAAGTCGGTCTCCGAAACATCTGGTTCTCCATAGCGCTTCAGAAATTCGAGTCTCTTTGCGGTTCTAACCGTTATGGGTCCGTCTTCAACTTTGCCTTGACGACTAAATAGACGTCGAGCATACCAATCCATACGACGTGTATAATGACCATTGTTTCGAGTCATGCGTGGACGACCTTTCTGATGGTATAGCTCCAAGTATTGGCTTCTGACCATATTCTCTTGCGCTTTCAGCTTTTCATTCTCACGAATATTATCCAGAACGCACGCTTCCCAGTGCTGTGGAATGAGCTGGGTGCTAAGGTGATGGAGAAAGTTATCAGATCTTGCTCTGTTAGGAGAAGTGAGTCTCCCTTGCGAATAGCATCGGCTTCCTGAAGTATCTCAGAGTGTAGGAGCATCAACTGGTCGATCTGCTTGCCGATTTTTTCCTTAAACTCACGGTTTGCCCTGTCTACTTTGACGCGTAGCTCATAGACCCGAGAGAGATCCTCTGCGAAGGTGGAAACGCGTTGTCTGTAGTCTTGTCGCAGTTTGGACATGAAGTTGTTGCTTCGGAATGGCAAGGACTGGTCACACATTTTGGTATCCATTCTATCGGATGGTCTTTGATATCGTGGGATGTATGGAGGGAGTAGGATGTGATTGGTCTTTGACGTATTGTTGGTGTTGATGAGATCGGCAGAAGATTGTGAACTGGTGCTTAACAAATTGAGATTCGGTTGAAACAGGAAATCTTACGATATTTATACCAGAGTGACAAGTGATCCGAACAGAGACACTCGAATGCACACCAGAGAACATTGAACAGAATGGCCTCCCACCTTGTGTTTTATTGTACAGGCTTAATTTGAATAATATGCACCTCACAGGAAGTTCTCCTCGAACAAGTCGACAAACAGTCTCAAATGGCCGTGCGATTGTGCAGAACAATTCAGCATTTGTAGTTGTTATTGGGAGCATTTTGGGCCAAACCCCACTGCAGAGTCCCACTATAAGACGCTACCAGTGACCAGTACAGGGGCTTGTTCAGTACGCGCCCGTGCCAACTGTGATCCCTCAGGTAGCGCAAAAGCTTAGGGCTCTACTCTAAGCGAGCTTAAAATTACACCGTTTTGTCACTCAGGTAGATAAAGATCTCGACCTTTATTGCGTCCCAGTCATGGATAAACATGGCATCGCTCTCAGTGTATTGACTTAAAATGTGTCTTTACTAAACCTCATTCACGCCATTTCTTGCTCTTCATGAGACGCACTATCGTCACGGCCATTTTCTCTCATAGGATCCAAGCTAGCCAGTCTCTCCTCATACACTCCCATGAAATCCTCACATGACCTCTTCAGCTGCACATTAGGAAACGAGGGCGCTTCAAATTCCAGAATCTCATCAATGTCTCTCGTGATTTTCTCGATATCATTAACCGCAGCGATCATTTTCCGCGTCGCGATACCAAGAATGTCCAACTTGTTGAGAGCCTTTACAACTTGTCTGTACCCTACTTCGTGCGCACGTCTGTGTACCTTGTTTACACTAGGCGTGTTTTCTGGCATGCGAGCACTGCAGGCCGTCAGTCGGGTCCACGATGCATCGCTTGTGATCTCACATTGCCAGGAGAAACAGTCTGAGACATGTCACCTGCATCCGCAGATCTGGCATAAGATCGGTTGGATCTTGGTTCAGAAGTGTCGTAAGCGTGGCGGGTGAGATCTGCTGATTTAGACTCAGAGGACGGGGCGGGGATATGCTTGTCAGCTTTAGCTTCTTGCTCAAGCTGGTGCCTGGAGAAGAGGGGGTCGATGCCCTCTTTCGAGAGGAAGCAAGTGTCGACATGGCATGAATGTAGACAGCTGGTGAGTTAGTTTGCTCAAAGGAGTATTAGATCCTTACTTATAATGCCTCTTCTAAGCTCAATATGATCTCATTGCTGGCCGTTACACGAGTAGGCTATCTCAGTACCCAGAGATCTTGTCTCCCCATGTCGTGGAGACAACTTCAATCTCAAGCAAGTCATGCTAGTGAGATATGGGTGGTACACTGCAGCAAGCCGTTTGCAGGCCGCAGCTCCAAAGACAGTCGAGGGAGATGGCTGTGATCCATTGGAGGAAATCAGCGGGCTCCAACGATGATAAGTAAGCATAAATTTCTCAAAATGAGACTAGGTGGGCTCTCCAACCTCGTGGCACTGAGTACTACATGTAGAGAAAGTGGGACTTGTGTAGCGTGAAATTACAAGAGTTCGGTGCTGGGTACCTCTTGGCGAGTAACACGGCTCCCAACTGGACACTGGGCAGCGTGCTGTCATTGCATATGCAGCTCCAGCCTGTGCAGCGCTGTCACGTTTTCTCCCCTGTCGGTTCAGAAAGGTGATGCGATGTGTCTCAGATGCACGATCAATGGATGCAAATCTCTTCACAGTGGACCAAGTACCTTTTCTACTGTCATCTCGGGTACTTGGTCACCAATAAAACCATCAACCTTCACCGAACCAGCTCAGACATGCATCGAACTATCGCAATCTCGTGGAAGCAATTATCATGCGGCATTCGACGAATGACCGATGCAGGATGCTCGCCTACCAGCCGGAGAATCAGCCAAAGAAAACTGTGTAAAAAGTTCGACATGAGAGACACCACGGGAATTGGAAATATGAGCGCAATCATGAGTCTGCAATATGTTCGTGGGTGGGGTTGTAAGACACAGCTGAAAAGCGCGACCAGGGTTTCCGCATTTTAGTTGCACCATTTTTCTCTCGTGGCTGGCTGGTTCAGTGGCGGTGAGGACATGTGGCTGGCCTGGGGTTGCTCGGAATCATGAGTTGCCGATGCAGTTGGGTTACACAAGACTCATCCTTTTCTCCACGGTACGCCCAGTAACGAGCGAGATGTCAGGGGAGAAGAGGAAACAACAAGTGGTCGGTCCGGCAACTGGTGGATTATGCTTATCTGATGCGATGGGAGTACAAGCCTTTGCACACGAGGGTAAAAGGCAAATCGGACGATTTCATGGCATATACCGCCGCCGGTTACGATGGGGAAATACTCTTCGAGTAGCATGGCACGTGTGTTGATGAGAAGAATATCAGAGCAGAGGGTTCAAAATACATCAGTCCGTCACCAAAGCATCGCTTCCGCGATGGTGAGTGAGCTGCGACAACTCCAATATTATGAGACTTGTCTATAGCTTAGTAAACGATGCAATGAATAACGTAGTTTCACAGACGCGAGGCAATGAACTGTTGGAATCGGGTTCTTATATAAAGCTTCTGATTCACCAGCCATGGCCATGATGCTCTGCATTTTAAACACGAACACGTCAATAGTGATTCCACTGCTACGTGATGATATGAATAGTTTTGATTACAGTTATTTTCTTACCACCTCCATCTGTATTACACTCAAAACATATGTAGTCAAAGCCCTATACTGTATCAAAGGCTAATAGCGAAGCCTCAGGAACTACCGCAAGCGATGCTGCTCGAGTAAGATGGCAGTGCGCATAGGCCGAACACACGAAATACGAAGGTTTTCGTAACAGAATACGCAGCTTCCTCATGAACTTAAACAACATGATCAAATCCTTGGAAACTAACTCCCGTAATGCAGGCCCTGATACTGACCTCGGTAGAAGCATGGCGGCACTAAGTCAAGAGATGTTTGTGAAGACGAGAGAGACGGGCAGAGCTGCCACAGAGCTCAACAAGGTATATACCCAAGTTGATCTTAGAAAGCCTCAGGTAGAGGCGTATCTTGGATTTGGAAGTGGTTCTGCCGTCGGCACCCTCCAGGATACACTGGTAGCGTTGCGATATCTGGAGCGGTTTGAGATCGGCAATGCGCGGTTGAAACAGATGTGGGATGGCTTGATGGCTTGCTCAAGACGAGCTAATAGCTTGTCACATGTTGCCAGGAGGTAAGTTCGTTACGTGTAGTCGCAGTTGCTCATATGCCATCAGGCGTTAGATTTGGCGATACCGGAGTCCTTTATAGACAAGATATTATTATCAATACTATTCAAACCCTATGTATTCTGCTCTAAACCATGATTAATACTTGAAACCGCCCATCCTCTCTCTCAAAACACCCTCCGGGTCAGCCTCACGCTGCAACGCCTTAAACTTGGCGTAATCCTTATAAGTCCCCGTGACATTCTGATCAAACATAGCATCATTCATAAACAGAGGAAGATACTCATCCACATCACCTCCATTCCTCTCAATCCACTCAGGAAGCTTATCCTCAATATAAGCCGTCAAGTCCTTGGAGAACTGACGAACAGCATCGTCGTAACGCTTCTCAACCCACGCGCACTGGATCTCGAGAAGAACGCGGTTAGGGTCACTGGCAGTGAAACCAATGGCGTTTCCGCCGCGTTCTTCTGTGTGTTTGCCGATTGCGGAGGGGAGGGGTTGGAAGTCGACGGAGCATTGGGAGGCGAGACCGCGGAGGTTTTTGAAGTAGGTGTTTGTGATGTCGACGAACTTGTCGGTGATTTCGGCGTATACGGTTGAATCCTTGGGGAAGTAGGGAATAGTCGCGGTCTGAGTTGTTAGTTGAGAGGGCTACATGCTGGGGAGGGGGGCTTACTCTAAATGAGATGCGTGAGTTCAACAGCGAAACTCCGGCGCCGTTGGACTTGAGCTGGTATCCCGTTAGTATTACTACATCCCAAGAAGATACGAATTGGCTTACCAGATCAGGATAAGACTGTGTCTTTGTAGTAGAAAGCGTCGACTTGATCTTCAACAAATCGGCAAATGCTCCAGTGGTAGGAGGCTTCTCGCCTTGATAGAAGTAGAACAAAAGGTTAATTCTGCTGCTTCCAGTGAGGATCAAACTGGTGACAATGATAGCGGCCTTTGGATCCTCGTTACTGTATGGGATGAACTCGTGCATCGCCTTGTAGAGTTCGTCTGTCTTGGACTCGTCGTAGGTGCGAATACCGCCCCAGACCTTTCCGATGGGATAGGCCTTGACGGTGAACTGAGTTACGATGCCAAACTGGCTTCCGCTACCTCTCAATGCGACGGCAAGCTCGGGCTGAGTCTTGGCATCGACGTTGATAATTGTGCCGTTCCAATTGACCATCTCCCATAAGACAACGTTCTGCACATCGTTAGCTAGAGTCACTTCAGTTGCATGAGTGGCCGTACATCAGCAGCCAAGCCGTATTGGGCGCTCAGGAAAGAGATGCCACCTTGAGTGAGCAGACCTCCCACACCAACCAGGCCTAGTGTCAAGTTAGTATTATATCATCTAGTAACCTCGCAAGACATACCAAGACGACCTCCGACAATAGCAACGCCTTCTTTATTCAGCTGCGAAATAACATCATTCCACTCTCCACCAGGCTTAACATACGCAACCTTTTTATCAGCATCATAAGTAGCGCCAACCATCTCATTCAACGAAATCAGAACTCCATCACCAGCAGTAGCATGAGTAGGATTAGGATCATGTCCACCACTCTTAGCAGCAAACTTGACATCAGGATACTTGTTCAAGATGGTTACAGCCTTTGAAACATCTTCAGCTGACTTGGCAGTCACGACACAAGCAGGTTTGATCTCCCGTAAAGCCGTAGACCAATACCCCGAAGATTGACTGTTGTAGTTGATAGTGAAGGGCTGTGAGACGCGACCCGGAATGGCTTCTGAGATTTCTTCACAGGCTTTCTTCGTTGAAGCGCTTGGAGCCGCGAGGGCTGAAGCAGCAAAGAGGGAGGATACAAGGAGCGAATCGAGTTGCATTATGGCGGTACAGAATCAGTGAGCACTTGCTTAGAGGGTCAAAGTGAGTGAGATATGTCGGGGGTTAAATAGAGGACGAAACGAAACGAAACGAAACGGGTCCCGGCATGCGTCGCACAGACGGCAGTGTCAATCATATCATACAGCTGCCAGATGCGCCCTTGGCACACTCGTATCGAGAGCATTAGTCACATGCTTGCGGGGCAGAAAGGTATTAAGGGTTCAATTTGGCGGTGATGGCGGAAGATGAGTTTGCTTGTCTAGTTATACAATAACGCCCTCGGGAGTGTTTTAGCTCCCTTCAACGTCTGTGGAGAAGAACGCTTCCGCAGTGGATCTAACCTTTCTTCTTTCTCGACCTTCACAATTTCCATGACTTGTCAGTACCACATACCCCTGCATGACTGCCGAAAAGAGCTAGCACTTCGTCGCGTGCGAGTCAGGCTGAACATCATTTGACGGATTGGCCTAGATTGCGAGATGCTTTGGCCAATCGCTAAATAACCAACTAGATTCACTTGTCAGTGCGTAATGTGGGAGAGACGGGACCTGAAACGTTTTAGTCAGTTCTGCGGTCGCGAGAGCGGAGAGGGACTAAAAATAAAAGAAAGTGTTGGTGCTGTGGATGGGGTCAAGCTTGCGAAGCTGGAGGGAGGGAAGCCTAAGACCTTGAGCCTAAGCGACGAAAATATTTATTCATTTCAGCCTAATCTTAAGGGGTTCTTTGTTGAGTTTATTTTGGTGTTCTGTTCCAAGGCCTTTAGTTTTCTTGCTCCCTAGGGTAAAGGTCTTGGGGAAGCTTGACTGTAAATTGATAAGATGAACGGAGCTGACCAAACAGCTGAAGTCGATGGACACCCTGCACGTGCTCCCATTTGGAGACACAGTACGGAGTACATCTGGTCTGTTTTTCTATCCTCAAATGAACCATAGCGACAGCGTAACTTCTCTTAGATAATGGAGTCGGTTGCGAGAGCTTCAAATACACTTCACCATAGATCTTTAGAGGCTTAAGTAATATTTACTGCATTATTAGCTGGGATGTTTTGCATGCGGAAGTTCCCGCCGTCAGATAACCGAATGAGATTGAGTGCAATCCTGCCGGCAAGTTCCAGCCAATGGCTCAGACCCAAGGGTATTGTAAAGGAATTTTCGCTTTGCAATATTTACCACTTGCCTTTTCCATCGATAGTCTTCAAGATGGCCTAGTTTTTATTTTCCATTACTTGGTCACCTGAGGCAAAAAGAGAGGAGCGTGAAACCGATGCGTAGGGCGCACGGACTACTCGTTAAGAGATACATACTCATGTGAGGCGGCCAGGTGGTCACAGAAGTATCCCTTAACAGGACGTTGGAAATACCCTGTATTTCGATGCATTGATTCTCTTGAACCACAAATTCTCGACTTAAAACAGTCATTCCATTGTTCCAAAATTGAATATATTCTCATTCAAGCTATTAGTAGTTTTTATGATCCATCTATGTATCAAAGCTGCGTCAAGTCCGCTTTAGTGAGGTCAATAAACCGGTTCTTTGCCAGGTTCATTTAATTCAGCACTCCATTCACGCAAAAATAACTTTTGTGCCGTCCACCACGCGAGCGGAGTCATCCAAACTACCTAATATTCTATTCCAGCTGAATCAGACATCGCCCTCCTTTTGGCGTTAAAAGAAAGTACGCTCGCAGCTCCATATCCTCTTCCGACATGCCCTCGATAGAAGACACCTTCGCATTTGGAAAAGCCCGGAAGAATCTCGCCGCAGCCAAACGAAGCTCCATTCGCGCAAGATGTTTACCAATACACACTTGAACGCCATTAGCAAAACTCAAAAATAACAGAAAGTGTTCTAAATACCTCTGGAGCCTCCGCCGAAAGGCATAACTGCATCGTGCATCATCTTGCTACCCTTCTCCCAACGTGATGGGTCCCAGGTTTCTGGGTCTGGGAATACGTGCGAGTCGCGATGTAAGGTCCAGGCTTGTGTTGAAACAATAGTATCACTGGGGAGGTAGTAGCCTGCTAGGTGAGCACCACCAGCGGGTACGACACGAGGAAGAGCTGAAGGGACTGCAGCATATAGACGAAGTGTCTCGTCAATAATGTTGTTCAAATGCGGAAGCTCACGAAGGTCACTGTGACCAAAATCATTAGGCAGTCCCATAAGATCTTCAACCAACATCTGCCGGACATCAGCATGAGAACAGACGGAGTATACAAGGTAAGTCAACGTCGTCGCGGTAGTATCAGAACCAGCGACGATATACGTCTGCGCCTCAGCGCGTATCTCATCATCTGAGAGGCCAGCTTCACCAGCTTCAAACAGCTTTCTGAACAACATAGGCTTGGCTGCAGCAGGATTGTTCGCGAGATCTCTTTTGTAGCGTGCGACAGCCTCAGCGGAGTAGTCCTTGATTCGCTGTGCAGCAGCAACAGTTTCTTTGAAGACGGGAAGGGGGAACTTGGTTGCGATGGATATAAGGGTTGGAAACGTCGATCGAATGGAACCTTTGGCTGCTAGACCTTCTAGGTCTATGATGTACTGGTTCTTCTGATTATCTTAGTTAGCAAAGACAATAATTTGTCAGCTCCGTACTCACTTTGCCATGTTTCAGTATGCCGAATGACTCCCCAAAGCTCAGTTCGACGATTATATCTGTGGCCATGAACAACCAGAACTTGGCTACATCCACTGCTCCGCGTTGATCCATTTCACGCTTCATACTAGCAATTGACATCTTGACATAAGCGTCCACTGTCGGCTCCACATATTTGAGCGATGATTCAGAGAGGGGCGATGACAGTAGACGTCGATGGTGGCGGTGGAACTCCACATCAAGAGTATTGAAGAGGTTGTTGGTATTGGGAACAAGGTTCTGGTAAAATGGCGCTTTTCTGTAGCCATCTTTGACGCGATGAATCTCCTTGACTGCTGCCATGTCAGAAATGTCAACCTCCTGAGGGCCTACTCGCACAACGGGGCCTGTTACGTGTTAGCGACATGTTGTCTGGGGATGTTTGGACGAACCGTATCGCTCATGAAGATAGTGGACGTATTGCGCTCGTGTGCCTTTCAGCCAGTGATACTTCAGAATAACGTCCGTCCAGCGGGATATCCATGGACCTACGAGACGGTATTAGCGTAGCCAGGTTGAGTGGAGATACAAATAGGTCACATACCTGGCACCCGCGAAAGCGGATTGAAGAATAGAATAAAAGTTATCTATAGTCTGTTAAAGCTGGCGAGGGAGGAGTTAGGATACTACTTACATGATAGAGTAAGTATAGAACATAGAGAAGTAGTACGAAATGGCCAGTTGCTTCTAAGCTCCGGTAATCGCCTTCGAGTTTAGAGTCCATGCTTGCAGCTTGAAGATCTTAGTGTTGGGTGTAGACATATGAAGTGCAGAGCTTTGAACTTATATAGAAATAAACCCTCCGTTGATGTAGACCACATATCGGCCGTAAGTACCCTCCGATCCGATATTCAAGCCCGACCTGACTGGGATAGCTACTGTCGAGGATGGAAGGAGCTTAACTGCTTGAGAAAGAGGGTTGTGATCATTGGCTCCGAGGCCCCGCTTTGTCGGACAACTGAAAGTCCGGGCTAATACCGAAGCGCGATACGTCGGAGTTCTGAGAAGGAAATGCCGTTATGGGGCATAGTAAAGGTGACATAACAAGTATACCACCAATCTTCATGCAAGATCTAATTGCAAAAGCATATTCAAGTAAATTCAATTCGCGGAATTCTTCTTCGTGTTCCTAAAGAAAGTTACAACTCGGCTCTGCATAAAATGCTCCCCAAAACCTCCCCCAATTTCTGCTCACAGTCCGCAGGCTTGCCAACAGATCTCCACGCAACAAAACGATCTGGTCGAACGAGAACACACCCACTATCGCTAACACCCCTCTTCTCATACCAACGCCTATGAACATCGATATATTCCTGACCTTGGCCGATGCCAATGACACTGATGGGGATACCGGTGGCTGTCATGACAGCCTCAGCTGCGCTTCTCCAAGCACTACCGTCCACGCCCACCAATAGACAGAAGGACCCTTTCCCAGCCAAGTCCAGAGTTGATATCATGCTCAGGCGAGTTGGCTTGTCAATCCAAGCGTGGGGCAATCTGCTACCGGGGTAGGTACTGATCTGAACCTCCACGACCGGGTCACCTTGTAATTCTGGTCTTGGGCCAGGCTCATCATCCAGGAACACGGCCTTGGATACGTAGAAATGATTGTGGGCCAAGCCGAGGCTCTCAAACTCTTGTTTCTTTTCTTTCAGCGCGACGTGGAGATCGGCCCGTCGCGCTGAGCCCTCTGGCGTCGCATGGGATAGTTGATCTACTTGCTTCATGCCCTCGGCAGACGGGGCCATCATTCCAAATACACGGAAGAGCTCTGCGTTCTTCCGTATCTGGTTATTACTCTCTCGGACGAGATCGGCACCAACTGGCTGCCTCTCTTGACTGTATGAGGACAACAGACCTGGACCAGCCCAATCCTTTGACACGTAGGCCGCTTTCCAAGCGAGGTTGTAAGCGTCTTGTATGCACGTGTTGCTACCGAGGCCGAAAGTTGGGGGATGTCTGTGTGCTGCATCACCTAGCAGGAACAAGGTCTGATCGTCTTTGGAGTACGTCTCCGCGACTGATTCACGAACAGTCCAAGCGTCAAGCGTCAAGATCTCAACATCAAGCGAATCATCCCCCACAAGCTGTCGGATGAAGTCTACAAGCTCATGACTCATAGTGGTAAGGCCCTCAAAGGGGTTAGTGCCCTGGGCACCAAACGCTACCAGCACCCACTCGTTCCAAGGCCGAACAGCTCGCAGGTGAGCAACAACACCAGGGAAGAGGGCACGGTTCGGCTGTATGATCCAGTGAAGTCCACAGAGACGCTCTTTTGTCAAGTGCCTTGAAAGATCTGCACGAAACAAGACGTTGCATGCTTTTGGACCTGGGCTTCGAGTAAGGAAATTAAAGTCGAATTGGCGCGCTATCTGGCTGCGTGCCCCATCTGCTCCGAAGAGATATTTTGTGCAGATCTTGAATTCTAGCTTCAAGATATGATCGTAGACTATGCACATATAAGCAGGCTCGGCCGCGCGATTCGAAATGGATTCAACTTTGAGGATCTCAGTTGAAGACCGAATCTTGAAGCCGTTGTGTGATGCGAAACATAGAAGAAGAGGTTCCAAGTGTCGCTGAAAAAAGTCCACATATTCGCAGGGCGTGGTTTCCCTTCGCCTTCCCTAGCAAGCGCCTTGTTAGGAGAGAACAGTACGTGACATTGTTCGCTTACCAAAGATAAAGGATTTTCCTCCCATGCTGAGAGTCTTCCGTATTCCTCTCCAATCAGGCTCTGCGCAAAGCGCGATGAAAGGATGAAAGGCTCTCGAATTGCCAGCCGAAGCACCTCATCCTCCAGATTGATATCTCTTAAGCACTCTGAATTGGGGTCAATAACTGTTCATGCTTAACCCTATACAGGATCTTACCTAGTGCGAAGGGATTGAACCCATGAGCTCGAGGCGTGTAAGCCGTATGTGGCTCTTTGCAAATGACGAGGCCACTCATGCCTGTGATTTGGGAATTAGTTTGCTAGAGAATTCATCATGACAGGCTACAAGACTTACCATTCTGTCCCAGAAAGGACGCAAGTGCGGCACCAGAAGGGCCTGCACCTACGATCAAAATATCCGTGTCAACTATCGCAGACATGGCAGATGGAAGTGATCTGTTGACTGACGATAAACTACAAACTTCGAGCTAGATTTTCGTTTTTATAACCCATCTCGGGCACTGAAAGAATACCGAGACTGATAATTGATCTCGTCGATTCATTTGGGGTTCGGACTTCGGACAACACCTGTGCTTCCGACCCACAGTGACTTCATTAGTGATGATTTACCCGGTTTCAGCTTCGCGAGTAGCCGTGTAGTGGGAGATCGTCTAGAACACCATCTTCTGGTTCATGGTTGCATTGCAGCCAATGATGGTGCATCACATGGACGAGGAGCGTCTTAATGGGGAAAAGCCTGATTGAGAAGAATATCTTAACACATTTATAGCGGCTTGGCTCTTCGTTGATTCCAAACCACAAGCCCTCGGTCTCTCCGCGAATGGCATCGCCGTAACCCTGCTGTTCTTGGCACAAATCCTCAGTATATATGTCACGATGACTCGAGATAGGTTTTCCTCAAGGTCTTTTATCTGTTAGCTATGTCCATGTGAATTCATAGATAGATGCACAAAAGTAACTCTAAAATCTGAGCTGCTTGAGTATTTCAATGGAATTTCAAGTCGCAGCGACGTATTACAACCAGTAATCTATGTATGCCACGTCATTAAGGAATTAAGAACTCAGGTGGCTAATGAAGGAGGTTCATGTGACATGGGAATCGGGAAATGGCCCCACCTCTGGACAGCTCCTCAGCTTTTTCGTAAAATCATTGATAATATAGTTTACTTCTATTACCATGTTTACCGTTAGCGACCTGACTCGCGTAACCTTCCTCGACGTCACTCACCTCGACCAATTATGAAGAAATGTACGGAGTATTACACCAGCATTCATTCATGCCAAGACCAGAGTTGCCATGATGCCCACTGCAGCCCAGAGGCTTAAAGCACGTCTAGTACCTGCACCGTTACTGGAAGCCGTCGATGAAGCTTCACCCGTAACAGTAATAACACCATTATCAGTCGTGCTCCTAGCTTCGGTCGCTGAACTAGTTGCTTCCCCAGTCTCTCCGGTTCCAGAGATGCTTGTAGGCGAAGCTTCCGTAAAAGAGGCAGTATTGGCAGAGGAAAGATACGAGTGACCAGCGGTGATAGTGACAGGAGCCCAGCCAAAACATCCATACCCACCATAGAAGAACCCGTCAACGTCACCTTGTTTGGTGTATGTCGCTGTAACCCCCCAATCGTCGTCGAAGGTGAACGAAGCATGATTGGTCGTAGTCAGACTATAGGCATTGTATAATCCATCTGGCATTCTATTGAGAACGAGTAGCCTTCTTTTTCATCTTCATTGACGGTACCTTCTCTCCAGATACCAGTGGTTACAGCTCCAGGCGTAGGTGTCTTATCGGCCCATGGACCGAGAATATCGGCCAATGTTTAATTAGCCAAGGTCTTGGCTCAGGTGCCAGACTCCACTTCCTATTTTCTAGTGAGAGTCTGATGGTCTGACGCACGAGAGCCTCAAGACGTATGTCATTAGTGAAATCATCGCGAGTGTACTGTCAAACTGATTTCTTCAATGGCCTTGATGCATCTGAGCGACAGCGATGGAGTGAGACAACTTGAACTCTGTATTTACAAAAGAAGACCGAAATACATCTCGTAAAAGTAATGCTGTTGGTCTGTTTATATCCACTCAAAGTCGGCCCGCCAAATGACTCGCTTGCAGTTGTTGGTTGGGAAGACTCCTTAAGAGCGGAGTCTTTCGGGCATTTCCATTTGTGGCCGCAGTACCATACTTGAAAGGCTCTATGTCAGCATTACTTTCCAGATAGGATATATTTAAGCGTCCAACGGAAATGGAATCAAGATTTGGAAGCTTTATAGCTGTTTCGAGCAGGCACGGCTCACTGTGAAAACGCAAGGGTGCTAGCAGATGCTGGAACATCGTTCGCATTGTTGATGGATACTCAAAGCTTGTGACGTACGTCTCAACGAGACATATCAAGCCAACACACTGAAAAATCCCATTTAACTTCAGCTTTTAGAAGGCAATATGCGCATATCGTTCGCATTGTGATTAGGCCGAAGAGCTTCTATATAGTACATTTATTATATTGCTATCAAACCCCCGGCTCCTTAGCTCCCAGCTGAGTCTAGAGGCCTCGCTAGAGGAGAGAAGACTGTTAATACCATACACCTTATACCCTAGAAAGGAGTTCGGGAGTCTGGATCGAGCGGATCTCTCCGAACACCCCCTCGTCCCATAGCAACGTACCTCGACTCAGATTCGAACAAATTCTCCCCATCTCCGTACAGATATGAGCACACCGCATCATCTACCTCAATGAACTCATTCTCTTCGCAAAAGCCTTCCCCACAACAGATCATATGCACATTCGGTCTCTCTTCCACGGGGCGTGAGCGCCAGTCCAATTTGTCACGCATCTGGCGAACAAGATCGTCATAGCCGTTTTCCGGATTTCGAAATGCCAAGTTGACTAGCTCAACACAGCGCAATGTGGGTGGCAAACAGGACAGAACATCGATCAAGTCATCTAGCTCTACCAGGAAATTTGAGATACCGAAGTGCTGAAGTCGTGGCCAGTGATCGATAGGAAATACCATCCTTAGGGGGAATACAGGCCATTCAAGGTCTTCGATATCAAGCTGTTGACAGTATGCGTCTTTGATATCTGTCGAGGCACGTATAGATAAATGTTCCAAATCTTTAGCTTGAGCTAAAGCATCTCGTAGGAGCCCAGTCTTGTATGTCGCCCAGCCACCTTGCTCGATGAGACCTGCGAATAGAGCAAGATCGAGATAACGGAAGCCTGGACGACCAAGGATCATGTATAGGTTGTCGTACTCTGGGCAACACTGATCAAAGACACGACAACTCAATCCGGATTTGATCTCGTGACCTTCAATCTTGAGCTTTGTGACTGTATTTTCGCATTCGACCAAGGCTCTGCTCACGAGTTGATAGCCTCGCCATTTCTCTCTGTATTTCTCAGTGGTACAGTGGGTGCCGTAAAACCACTGATACGGGGCGTCGCCTTCCTCGGATATCCATGGGAGCTCGTCGTGCCATTCTCTACAATCGTCCATTGGGGCAGTAGGCCATGCCTTTGGGATTGGATAATCGAATCCAGGAGGAAATGCCCTGATCATGGGAGTCCTATATAGTGGGTGACCATGCCTCCCGTGAGTCGCAGGTGAAATGGTGATTCTTCTCAAGGATGTGAAACGCTCAAGACCATACTTGAAACCCTCTATGTCAGCATTACTTTCCAGAATCTGCTGTTGGTCTTCCAACAACGGCTTGTAGTATTCCCAGCACTCTGCAAGTCCCATATGATTGTCAGCAACAGGAAAGGTGTAGCGGTGGCACCAGTCATCGCCAGATGTACTCGATTCTTTCTGAAACCACTTCGAACATCCATTCTCAGTTACAATCATATCTGGCTCCCGACCGTGATACTCCCATTCATCTTTGTATTGCCAGAGCTCCGGGCCAGTAAATAAACGGGCATCGTCCCAGATAACCTCAGTGACTTGGTGGCGATAGATGTCGTGGTCTGCGATTGCTTTGAAGACTTGAATGTTGAGGGAATTTGTGGATATGAATATACGATCGAAACGGAGTGGTACAGCCCGTGCCATTGCTGAGCATGTTTCACGCAGGGCCTTTAAGTCGCCTCCGTCAAGATACTGAGATATGGCATTGGTCAATTCTTGGGGAAGTCGTGGCAGGATGCACGATATGTCTGGCGTTGAAGAAGCCATTTTGATTGACTTGAGAAAGAATCCGAGGTCCTGAGATCGGGGACTGGAGCTGTTTATAAATGATCTACGGCTGACGGTTAGTGGCTCGTTGGTCGTGCAATTTCCAAGAATGGAGATCACCGAAGGCAACCAACAAGACCGTGCACATAACGGAGCCACTGTTTAGCTTTGGAAACGAGGTCGGACGCCGTTTCGGTCATGGCCGTGACCGGACTAAGATTTTTCAGAGTGCATTATCCTGTAGATGAGTCGCAATAATATGAAGGACAGGGAAAATGGCTCCTCTCTATTGAGATCTACCATCCAGCACTGGGGAATCCGGAACACGGCTTAAGGATGAACTCTAGGCAATACGATACCTTGTTACTGTTGAAAGACTACAGGTTCAATGTTTGACATACTTTGGTGTGACAAAAGCTTGGAATTTAGGTGATAACTACATGCTGACTCATTTATACTTTAGCGTTTTGGCAATATCTACTAAGCTTCAAGAACGAAAAGTCTCGTAATGTTGACTGTATTAAACTTTGCAAAAACTGCTCATTAATGAAGCTTACTTATGCTTCCTTACTGGTCCTATCAAAAATAAGGTCTACGTTTGGAAAGTATGTTTGTTTCGAAAAACACATATATAGTGAGCACCGCCAGGGTTTTCATCTTCTCAAGGCATTTTCTTCATTTCCGTGGACTACTTTTATCTGGATCCCATAGAACAACACATTATTTGCCAAATTACAGCAGACACGAAATTCCAGCCATGAGTAACGAAGTTATCACAGACGAGTTCGAGGTCGAGGTATTTCTCGACCTCTTGCACTGGTCTTGGGAGGATGCATATAATGGTATGTTCGTCCTTAAATGTCTTAACTTCGCTGACATTTTCCCAGGTACTCATGAGTCCGAGCGGCCTGTTTCTCCCTTTTCACAGCCAACAACGCCCATCTCAGGGCCAGCCATGCCTCCAACAGGGCCAAAAGGATCTCGATCCGAAGGGGAACCTTTTGGGGAACAAAGTCCAAGCCTCGACTCTGACTTCTATTCGCCATCTGAGGATCTTGAACCGCTCGATTGGTATGAGAGCCTTAGGATGATCCGTTCTGCCGCTCCGTCTCCAGAACCACGCTCATTCTCCTGCGGGCAATCGCCACAGAGCACAATCGACCACGGTAATTATTCGAGAGCTGAGGCCCCGAACCGGAAGAGGTCCTTCAGCAGCGATTCCGATGACACATTTACCAAGAGGATACGCCGCCAAATTATAAATGAGCTGATATCTTTTACCGACGCAGAGCTGAATTCCACGGCTGAGCCATCAAAGAACAGGAAAGTCAACTTTGACCAGCTCCTGGCAGCATACTGCCATGGTTACGACTTACATGACAGCTCTATTGCTGGTCACCTTAGTGACAAGCAGCCTGACGGCTCCTGTTACGATGACGTTAGTGAGAGACGCGAAGACTCTGCTACACTAGAATTGAATGTTTCATATACGAAATATCTCTGAATACGGGCATGGTTGTCATGGACATGACTACCAAGTGGTCTCTCAGTTTCTCGTCCGATCTCCACAATTGGAGCTCAGGCAATAGAACGAACAGCACCACGCACATGAGTGCCTCTAGTCAACAGCCATCGTGGGCACCGCTTTGGACGTGTTCACCATCCACGGCTCCACAGGCATGTTCACCCCAGCCTTTCATATGAACAAGAATCCGTCACTACAAAAATGACAAGTGAAGGAATATTACAAAGAGGGTATAAGGTGCTTGACTGGCATATGTATGAGCCTGATAACGCGGGATATGGCGGGGACAAGATTAATCGACTCAAATTGATGGGTCAGTTTGGTCGACGAATGTTCGAGAACCTGGAACAAGCATATCCAGAAGATGAAATGTATTAGGTGGCGTTTAAAATATATGAATAGTGTTCAGCCTTAGCAGCCTGGCACATCGTTTTCAATAACAATAGTCTTTACAGTAAACAAAATTTCCTCATATTAGCTGAGATCTCGTATACCCACTCTATTTCCGGAAGCCCGGATACCCGTGACCCCACTTTAGTATGACCTCGATTTGACATGCATCAGCCATATTTCTCTTCCACGTAAATCACCCATTCACCATGGAGCGACTAGTCTCAACACGTGCAAACACACGGTCTTCGCTAGCTTGTCTCGAGTGTCGGACAAAGCATGTGAAATGCGATGCTCAACAGCCGCGATGCAGTCGATGCATGGCATACGATAAGACGTGCCAGTATACAGCTTCGAGACGCGGTGGCCTTGATCGAGCTGCTTTGGCTGAAAGGCGGAGACGACTGGCTAGTAAGGCTGATGCACAGCTGGACAATGAAGTGTCAGAGATTTCTGTGGCGGTATCTGATGAGGGAATTAACTTAGGGGATGAATCTGTGACTGGGGCGGATTGCATGGAGGTTTTTCATGCGAGCTTACCCGTTCCAACACCAGTACCAGAGAATCGCGAAATGTCGCATTTTAGCAACGGTGACTTAACCTATGATGCTCTGGTTAAGTCGTACTATGCCAACTTTCACCACTTGCATCCTTACGCTCCCCCATACAAACACTTAGTCCACCTGTCCCAGGCGTCAACCTTCAACTTCAGTGCCCTCATAGCTGCCATGCGGCTCATCGGTCATATCTACGACACCCACCAATGGTCAGAATCGCTAAGCAGCGCCACCGAAGCTCAAATATCACAGCTCAAATCATCAGATGCAGTGCAAGTCCAGGCTCGTCTACTCTACTCGATCGCTTTGTTCTGGTATACCTTCAAAGCTGAAGCAAAAGAGCAGATGGACGCTGCAATCGATGTTGCCGTCAAGTTAGAAATGCATAAGAAGGAGTTCGCTGCTACTTTTGGATTCGGCGACCCGGTCATGGTTGAATGCTGGAGACGAACGTGGTGGATGTTATTCATCGCGGATGCTTCCTACGCTGGGACTTTAGGCACGATGAATTTCAAGACCTTACATGTTGAACCTACCGCAGATCTTCCTTGTGAGGATTCAGAATACGAGTCAGGTGTAAGTACTTCGCAATATTTCGAGGCGAGAGGCTCACGCGTGATCTATAGACAATTCCCGCACCAAAGACTTTACAAGACTTCGATTCTCGCGAATTCGATAGTGAAGACGTGGTATTCTCGTCCTTTGCCTATCTCATCGGTGCCGTCCGCTCTGCAGCACAAGTCATTTATATGTCACCAAAACGCGCGACAAGAGAACATTCAGAGGCCATCATACAATCCGCTGACTCGGCTTTCGATGCCTGGCTACTGCTACTTCCCAAGGATAAGAAGCCAGTGCTAAAGGCAGATGGGACCATGGATGAGCTGATGTTTCAAGCTCACTTGCTTATCCATGTGTATGTCCTTCCTTGACCATGTTGAGAGTTGAGCTGACTGTCTAGTGCAACTATTGGTATACACAGACCTTTATCAGATCTGAGATTTAACCCTGTTGAAAAGGTTTCCAGTTGTGCTCGAGAACCACCGGCAAATACACCAAAGCCAGATCTCATCAACGTACACACGACAAGGATTCTCAAGTCAGTTAATGCACAAATCCAACTATTAGCGTTACCTGTTCGCCCATTTCACCACACACCGTTCACAACATGCATGGTCAGCGAAGGAACTCTCGCGCTTCTCTCAGCTTGTACATACATGCTCAAAGACCAAGCTTTGGCAGTAGCGCGAGATCAAATCCGCTTGACTATCGGGTGTCTCAAAGCTGTAGGTGAGGTTTGGCCAAGAACTGCGAGGAATGTGAAAGAGATACAGACTATCGCTCGTCATGTTCTAGGGCTTGTCGGGACTAGTGGAGAAGTGGGGAGTACGCCGGGATCAACTCAGGTTCCGAGTTTGACGCGGAGTGAGGGAGAGGGGAGTTTGGAGTCCCTTCCGACTATGGACCAAGATGATACTGTTTTTGCGTCTCTAGGGACGTTTGAGGATATTTGCGGATGGGTCAATATGGGTATAGAGCTGGATCCTAGCTGGATGGACGGAAGTACAAGTTGAATGCTCAATAATCTATATAATCTCTACTGACGGACTTCTTACTATCCTAAACCTCTACTTACAGCCTAAAACTCAATCACGACCTTGTAGCCCTTTCCACGCTGCCTGGCATGCTCCCAAGCTTCGACCGCCTGATCAAACGAAAACGTCTTCACAGCCAATGGCTTCAGTACACCCTCGTCAAACAACCTGGCTACCTGTCCCAAGCGATGCACATTCGGCGAGACGATGAAGTATTTGTACTTTACGCCTGGCAAGGATAGGGACTCGGAGGGCTCATCACCGCCAAAAGCCCATGCCGGTGCAGGATCGCCAATCGTAATGATCATGCCATCTGATTTTACAGTTTCCCATGTCTTGGCCAGACCTTCCCCGCCCACCGTGTCAAAGACAACATCGACGTCCTCCACCAACTTCTCCCAGTTTGGGGTTTTGTAGTCGACGACTTCGTCAGGCACATCGCCCAGTAGATGCTTGTTCGTCTGTGATGCCAGTGCAATCACGTAAGCACCCGTCAAGTGTTTGACAAGTTGCACAAACTGCTGACCAACTGCGCCGGACGCACCCGTCACAAGGACTCTTGTTCCGGCGTGAATGTCGGCATAGTCTAGAACCTCCCATGCTGTCAAGACCGGGATCGGTAGGGCAGCAGCTCCAGCGTGGGGAAGTGAGGCTGGCTTTAAGGCGACTTCATCGGGAGTGCAGACAACATAGTCAGCTTGTCCTTCGCCAGTGTGCGCTGATAGAAACGCGAATACTTCCCGTCCGAGTTGTAGAGGACCAGAATAGTCAGGGCCAAAAGCAGTGATCACGCCGGATATGTCGTGGCCGGGAATGCGGGTTGGACGTCGATATGTCTCTGGCCACATGATTTCATCGCCAGTGACTCCAGCGGCGTGAACACGAACCAGAATATCGGATTTGACAGGTTCAGGTTTTTCCATTGAGTAGTTGGTAGTGAGTTTGGGAGAAGACATGTCTCCGAGGATCTGGACGGCTTTCATCTTGAGGCTAGAGGAATTGTTTCCTGGTGTATACAGTGCGATGATAGACCAGTGAATGATACTGCTTAGAAGCGATAGTATTCAAGCAATCTTTTCCGCCGAGAAGGAACTGTATATATGCTGATTGTCGTATCAGGCAATTGCGCCCGGGATTCGGGGACAGGAGGCGAATACCCGGATACCCGGGTGGGTCCGGTATTCACGATTGCCCGGCTTATCCATCTCATCCGGCAATCAGAAGGCCGACAGGTAGGATAATCATTGTCTGGCAATTGAGGAAATACTAATTTTCCATAAGTATAAGTAGTTCAGTCACCAAAGAATTGTATCTATCATATTCGTCATTTCTTGTTTAATATCCTACTCCTGTGTCTTCTCAGTCACATCGCAATAATCGTACAACATCCACTTCATCAAAATGGCAGACAATGTTGAGGATAAGCGGTAAGTTGAGCGATTCCCTCACCAAGAATCAACCTGATCATCACCAGCAATCGTCCCCGCGAGAATGTAAAGATTCTTTACGACTACGAGCTCACCAACGCACCCGGCAAGTCAATCGTTGGTCTCGAGGTGCACTATGGTCCTCGCGGATGGACACCTCCCCATACTCATTCCGGTGCCACGGTCGCCGCCACTGTGATCAAGGGTCAACTCCTCAGCGGAATGAACGGCAACCCGCCCAAGGTTTATAGCGCCGGGGAGAGCTTTAACGAGCTTCCTGGATGTCATCACACAGTCAGCGACAACCCGAGTAAAACTGAGGACACTACTTTCATCGCTGTCATGGTGATTGATACTGAGATTGTGAAGAAGGGATATCAGAATCTGGTGGTTCTTGACAAGGAATGGCAATAGATTTGAGATACTCAACTAAAGGCTATGCTTAGTTCCGCTTAGTTAATCTAGTACACGCCTTCAACTCTGCTAGGTACAAAGCATCATAACTCTATATGTGTAACTCCCTGCTCCTCTAAACTCCTCCGAATCCCCATATGCTATTGTTTAACCACAAAGAGCACTGAGAAGTGGGATAGTTCCCGCCCCGTAAGGAACCGCCTCTCCGACAATAGCTCCAAGTTTCTCAACAATCGACTTGCAATCTCCACCCGAAGTGATTCCAGTAAGACCATCAGTCTTGGCATTCATCCAACCATATTGATTGCAGTTGTTGTAGATAGCAGATTGATGAAAGTTGGGTGCGTATCCCTGCCAAAGCTTGACAAGTGAGCATGCTCGTCCTCCGCTTGGGCACGCGACCTCCTGAGACCAGACCTGGTTGCGCCCAGAAGCATCCGCAAGAGACTGCGCCAGAGCATTGCGCACATCCCACCCAGAGTAGACACCCTGTGCACTGACTTTGATATCCTTCGAGTAGACGCCAGTGGCAGTGACGTACTTTGTGCTGCGGGCCCAGTCACTGCCACCATCGCATCCTCCTTCGTGGCATAGGTCATATACGTGGTGGAATAGATCGTAGGGATTGAAGGTGCCAAATTTGACAAAGTTCTTGCCGGTGGTGACGACAGTGTGTATACTTTTGCCGTGGCAGTCGAATCGCTTGGCATGGTTGGTCTTCTTTGACTCGACATAGTACGGGTTATCGAGAAGACGGTCCTCGCAGTTCCCTTCGGCGAGACATTTCTCAAGAATGGGACCGCCAAGCCAGAAGCTAAAGTCTTTCTCGGGGGTTTGGGCGGGAGCGGGTGTGGCTGCCGTGAAGGCTGCTGAACAGAGCGCGAGAAGAGCAGTAGAGACAAGCATGGTGATGAGGGGAGAGAACTGAATTATTGTAAGAGAGTGGCTGAAGATTGATGATCTGGGGATGAGGACAAGAGACAAATTAGTTAGGAGAGTAGTCACGTATTTATACACATCCTCGAGATTGACCGCTGTCGTCAAAGACAATTTCTTTCCATCACAATGCCCTGACACGTGCAACGCTGAGCTCTTCGTGAGGTTCTTCTTAAACCTTCCACTTTCAGACAAGCAGCTAGCTGACTACTGCACTAGAACAGACCTCGTCCCATTTAATCACGGTCTGGCCGAGTACAAGCCTCTGAATCAAGAAGCTCTTGGCAGGGGATCTAGTTCCAAATGGTCTCGACTACAGGGGGCGGCAAGGATCCGGCATTGAGGCTTGGCAGAAGCTTGTTCCTAAGCTTGTATTTTCGCTTATTTTTAACTATTATTGTGTTGCTTGCGGCCGATGGCCCTATCACGCCTGTTGTAAAGTCGGCCGCTTTGGTGGAGTTGTTTTGCGGCCGACCTGGCCCACTTGTTGTTCTGTCAGCAGCTTACTTAAGGTACTTTTGCCGACTTTCCAGGCAGGGGGAGGTGAAAAATTTTTAGGATGATTATTCTAAGTGACGAAAAGACCTCGTGAAATTCGGTGTGTACTAGTATATCTGTAGATCAGTTGATTTTGGCACCTTGTTTTCGTATTACAATCTGAGCTCAGGGTCCTTGTTGGCTTCAGGCGACAGGAAGCTTATCAATACGAGATAAGATAGTGGAACATGATGTTGTGGAATTGAAAGCAACATCGCGTCCTTTCATTGGACTTCCGTTTCTCAGCCGCACTGGGTTTGCCTCGGTGTCGCCATCCATAAGCTGGAGTCAGGTTTGGCAGAAATTGAATACATCCTCTCTGCTGCTTATATTATTTATCTCTAGGTCTTTAGTAAAAGTAAGAAGTATTACTAGTTACCCTGTACCCTGATCTAAGGCTATAAATCATCTTTCTTCAACTAATAGCACGAAAGTGCTAATACTCTATATATAAGAATTATGCTAGTGTTTATCTTTTATTATTCCTTTTTAGCTATAGTTATGAGCTATATGTAGTCATTCCAGACATTTAACTAAATCATTAAAATAATCTGCAAGTGCCTTATCAGTGAGTAGCGTGGCAATGTAGGTGGGGCCGCCGCCCGGATTATTTAACTTGGCTAACGTGGTTGCGCTTCAACTGCCTACTGAACAAACCATATATTGAAAACACCAACGGCTCGTACTAGAACTCGAAGACTTTCAAATTTCCAGCACCACATCAGACTATCACCTTGTCCAGCGTCTATAAAGCCTAAAAGAAACATGCAAAAGACTATAAAGTAATTTCCTTCATAGCTAACCAGCCCTTCGCTTCAGTAAGTCCCATCAAAGATGTCAGACATATCTTGCCAAAAGCATCGATGTCATCTTTCTGGGCATCGTGAATTATCGTCTCCAAGAAATTCGGTCTATGAATCATTAGATAGGGACACAACAAACAAAGGCTCGATGTTGACTTACGCGCTGACATTTATCACAAAGTGCTTTTTATCTCGCCACGCCAGTGCAAAGTCAACAGCATCTTGAGCGTTCCATAGATGCGCAGACATGGTGACGGACCGATTCACAGCGATATTTTTATTCTGACCGCATCTATTACCCGACTCGCCTTTCATGAAGTAGTATGTCAGCATGAAGAAGTTTATCATGCCGAGGGTTCTTTTGGCTGATTCTTGGAAGATCCAATTTGCCCAGAAGGCTTGTGCTGCTGAGACGGGAAAGAGGGGTATGAGATCTGAGGATTGACTTGGTGAATCTGCTGCTTCGTCGATGGCAATGTGCGGAATTAGCGCATTGGATGCCTCTTCGAGATGAGGCATGGTTGCTTCGTAGATGGTATAGGTTCGGGCGTCGTTGTCCAGTAGGCGGAGTATTTGATATATGAAGAGCGCTTGTGCGTATGCTAGAGTCTCTATTGAAGAAGATGCTGGATGGCTGCCAAGGAGTTCCTGCACTCGGCTTTCCACGTTGTCGCGGATGACTCGGGCGTTGAGATGATTCTTTGCTGCATGGAGTGCAGCAGAAGATACCGCATCTATCCTCAATTGTTAAGCTAGAGCTATCGATACACAGGATGAACTCACGTTGCATAGACTTTGGCATCCCGTCATCGTATAGATGCGCATGACACCAAGGCGTTTGATTCTCCGAAACCATTTGTGACGGACCCTTCAATATTGCATCCAGAGGATACTGGAGCCTTGATGTGATTGCTCTAGTGACCTGAGGTATAGTAACAAGCTGAGACCGATTCAACGCATTTTGAGCCGTGGTTGACAGTCCCGGCGTAGACCAATTAGAAGCATCGCATTCCAACGAACCTTGGAACAGCTGGTCTGTGAAATCGTCCGTTGGTTCCAGAATAGAATCAAGGATTCCAAAACATGATGGCGTAAGTGAGCCCTCAATCTCAGATACTGCGATCGCAGGCTGTATGTCGCTGGTGCTGTCGCGCAATGGAGGCGCATATGGATAATGACAGTGGATATTGCGCTGAGAGCAGCGCTGACACGTCGGACGCGCTAGATCGCATCTCCGACGCGCCTTTTTACAGGCCTGGCAGGACTTCCGTCGCGCTGGCGGGTCGTTGCGTTCCATTGATGTAGAGTGGGATGAAGATTTGGTGGTTGCGATGAAGTAAGATGGTGGAATTGCGCTGAGGGACCTGAGGGCAGCGGAACTCCGCTGATCGGCCCCACAGGAGCACGACGGAATAGCGCGAAGAGGAGGAACCAGGAGGAGCTGTAATTGACAACAACAAGATATAAAAGAGCTCAACTGCCAACAATAAAAAACAAACATTTTCGTGTCATTATCCATTAAAGATTCAGTTATTATCATGTCTCTCCCAACTGTCTACGTCGTCGCCGCTACAGGCACCCAAGGCTCAGCAGTATGTCGCCACCTCCGCCAATCAAACTGGTCTGTCCGCGCTACAGTCCGAAACACCGAGTCCCCCCAAGCGCAAGCCCTCGCTAAAATCGGCGTCGTCTTGAACCCTGGCGACTGGGATGACGAAGAGGCCCTCACTGCCGGCTTGACAGGCTGCAACAAGCTGTTCCTCGCTCTTGGGCCCAACTACAGCAATCTCGATGATGAGCGTATTTGGGCTCAGAGAATTATCGCACTGGCCAAGAAGGCAGGCGTTCAAGATATTGTGTACTCAAGCTCGATTAGCGCAGATGCTCCTGAGAGGCGCACGCTTCTTCCTCCTGGTCACCTACTCTTCAAGAGCCTCTTTATCAAGAATGTTATTGAAGGGCTTGTTCAACGTGCCGGATTCAAGCACTGGACCATTATCCGCCCAGGTTTCTTCATGTCCAATCTTCTCGCGCCTAAGGCTCGCATCTACAGCGACTTATTCGAGCACAACACCTTGTTAACCGCCCTGAAGCCCGACACTAAGCTTAACCTCGTTGATCCCGCGGATATCGCTAAATTCACATTCGCCGCCTTTAATGAGCCTGGAAGATTCAATGGCGAGGGAATTGACCTTGTTAGCGAGCGGCTGACGGCCGTGCAAATGATGGAGACTTTGGCTGATGCCACTGGGCGAGACATGAAGGCTGAGTTTTACACTGATGAGCAAGTGGCTCAGGCTATCGATTCCAATCCTTTCATTGGATCGCAGGTATTCTTGAGGGATGGTGAGAAATGCGTTGACGCTGAGAAGGTCAAGACGTGGGGAATTGAGCTGGGTAGCTTCAAGGAGTTTTTGGTCCGTGAGAAGGATGCTGTGGCTGAGACATACGCCCTGTAGGGCAACCAACACATCGAATACAAGTTCGGATGTCAGCGGTGAGACGTGGGAACCAAAATCGTCAAATAGCATACAATTTTAAGACTCTATGTAATAGAGATTTGATGATGGATATTACTCATGTAGCTCCTTGAATCATGATACCATCCTTCAACGTATCGCGAAACTTGTCGGGTAACCTTCATTGTCGCTCTGGCATAAAACATCATGACTGTAGCCCACAGACATTCAGCATTTCTATGACTTCGAGCGTGCTTAATGTTATTATCCTCTCAGCTCGAATTCTGTTGGTAAATGGAATGAAAATACAATTATGCAATGCAGGGATGAGAAATTTCTCTTGGCACTTCTGAGTGGCGAGGTAACGAAAGAGAACTACGGCGGGTGAGACATCAGCCGCTCCTTATTTTCAAGCCTTAAGTAGTCGCCATAAATCATCTTTTTCATTTCTGTGTAAGTCTCATCCCATCAGAAGCCGTATCACAATCCACGATGAAAATACAAATCATCTTTGTAGTTTTGCTAAAGCGCGTAGCTACCTCCCCGGAAAACGATGTTGCGCCTATAGAAGCAGAGACATATTGTGTAACCTATCTTTCTACATACCTCGCTGCGATTCCGAACAACAATTGGCCCCTTAGCTCCATCGATGGAGATGCCAATGTACTGGATACGGAAGATGGGGAGACCGGCAGGTTCCCCTTGGCTCCGTCAATCCGTCCAACATTTGGCGGAAATACTTCCATTGCGACTACAAATACAAGTGCGTTGAAATTATACCTCGGTATTCGGAAGAAGAAGCCAATGTAAATGAACAGACGCGATTCTGACACAGGTCGATGAAGAAACTTCGCAACTGGCAGAATTTGTGACAGGGCCTTCGTCCGTGGATCTACCGCCATCAAGGGACCAAGCACGCAAAACTCCGTCGGCCCTACAAACATCCTTTGGCCAAACGACACTTGCAGTTCCGACGACAACGGGTGGAGTCGAGCCACAAGGGCAAATTGTCATCTTCCGCATTCAACTCCCTATCGACGATCGAAAGAACAAGATAAATAAACGTGAAGTCAGAGGATTCGTTGGAAACGGTAGTCCTGATACCTGCACCTTTGCCGCTACCTTCAATCTAGCGGAGAGCCAGCTCTTCAAAAATGGGAACCCCATTTATTATTCTGGCGAAGAGTTCAAAGAGCTGGATAGTCAAGGACTCCCGCCGCCTGATGCAATTACCAAGGGTTTTGCTTCAACTGGAACATTACTCAGCTTCCAAAATGATGGCCTGCCGAATGGAGAGGCAGGCTTCTGTCAAACCTCTGATGGACAGGTTTATATCACGTTTGCATCTTCGCCGCCTGGATGTACTCTAGTCACCCTTGGTGTTTATGACGGTACGTTACTTTGTTTCAAGGAGGTCTTTCGTTACTAAATCCTTTTTAGTTTCTAGATGCCAGAATGGCAAACTTGTTGGCGTTGATGACCTCAGTTCCACTTCGTCTATGAATTACAACTCAAAAGAGCAGCGTCGCTTCGAAAGAAGCTACTAGCCTCTCGTCTGGAGCTGTCGAGCCACCCACCTCCAGCTTCGGATTGACGACACTCGAGCATGGCACTTCGTCATCCTACGGAACGCTGTCGAGCATTGAAGTCATGGCATCTACTACGTCACTCGAGATCGATGAAACTACCTCGGAGTTTTCCGTCATATCTATATCGGAGTCATCGTCCTCCGAGCTTGCCGAGTCTACCGTCATCTCGGATAACCTTTCCACCACTTTAGCCACCGTGGAAGCATCTTCTAAAAGGACAACGAGTGAGTCTGTGGATAATACAACGCTAGATACAACTATGAATGAAGTGACCACAGAAGTCTCTACCGTAGAGGAATCAACTACCCAGACCAATACGACTCCAGATATACCAACTACGACAGTCGACGCCTGTGTAGCAGGTATTGCCTCAGCGGGAGGCTCACCTCCCTTGCAGGATCGTCTCGACGACTGTGAAGAGTTCAACGTGGTCACAGTTAGCCCATACAGCGTGTAAGTTCATCCAACCACCCGGGCATATTGATATCAATCAGCTAACACCGTAAAGTACTGTCACAACGGTTAAAAAGCGATGGGAATATCGCATTCCTACCGGCTGGCCCACTGCAAGACCAACAAACAGACAGCTCGTCCGCCGTCAAGGTCCTGATGCGACTACCATCTTTCCCAGCGAGACACCTGCTTACGCTACGTATTGCGACTCGGCTGAGGACTATTATGATGCGTGCTCTAGCGCTGGTGTGACCGCTGTGACGACGACCCTGCCGACACCTACTGAAACGGAGACGGATGAAGAGCCTGCGTGTCGTGCGGCGTCAATGGTGAAAAGGGCTGGTGAAGGTCTGGGATATCAATTTGAAGAGGATTGGGATGTCATTCGTATGCCGGGATGGAGGTACTTTTGAAGAACTACATTTTCTCTTAAAATAAGACTTCGGATATTGTACATGCAATTTGACTATTTATTTTTGGATCTGGGCTGCTTCCGTCATTACTAAATGCGAAAGGCATCAACAAGTGAAAGACTAACTGTTTCCCAATCTTAGATAATGCTTCGCAACAGGCGTGTCCTTAAGAGAAATCCCAATGAACCTCACACAATTTCCTTCGTAGGGAAGTGCCGTCGTAACGCTTTGCTCATCGATACTACATGTAGAGGCCGGTGACCGGTATAATGGTGGAAGCCAAATGAGTCGTTCATGCCCTTGGTAGACCCAATCATCCAAAACGTAGAGACACGTATGTAAATCATCCAACGACTCGTCCGGGTCTGTATCCGTAGTATCTTGCGTCGGAAGTGGTAGTCGTCCGTTACCTGACTCCAGAAAGCTTTCGTTCTTGGAAAAGCGCAGAGGACGGTAAAAACTTTTGAACTCAAGGCTTCGTGAACCAACTTTTTGCCCTGTTGCAGTGTCCCATATTTCAATAACAGAACCTATATCATCCGATTTCGATAACGTTGCAAGTTTGTTTGTTGTAGAGAAAGCGAGACTTTTCACATAGAACCCTTCGCCTGTCGGCAACGTGAAACATTTCACCCACGGCGAGCCTTCCCATACTGAAATAGTTTGATCTTCTCTCGATATAATACCAAACATGCGACCAGAGGGGTGAAACGTTATTGAATTGCCATCATGGAAGTTACCACCTTCAACTTCTGTTCCATTTGACATGTAGATGAGTTGAGTACTGCTAGGGTATTCCTCATACTCAACACAAACATATCTACTATCGGGTGAAAAGATGATTTGAGCAAGGCAGCGATAACGGATCTCCTTAATTTTCTCTCCCCTAGGAATGTTCCATAGTTGTAGCAAGTACGGAATGTAGTTATCATAAGCATAATCGTCCGCGTCAACATCGTCGTCCTCGCCATCCTCGTCGTCCTCGCCATCCTCGTCGTCCTCGCCATCCTCGTCGTCCTCGCCATCCTCGTCGTCCTCGTCATCCTTGTTATCCTCGTTGTCCTTGTTATTATCAATCTCATCATCATCATCGCAGGAAAAGATTACGGCGGCCACTTCGCCATTTGGTGATACGTAAAGAGGTTTTTCTTTTAAGTTGCTCCTTTTGGGCATGGTATTGAAGGATATGCCAGGAAGACGAAAAGTATCAACTGTCTCAAGTGCAAGGCTTTCCGGATCAAGAGAGAGAATCCGAGGATCCCCCAATAAAGATAAGGAAATTAACTGGCTTGCTTGTGGTAAAAAAGTCATGTAAGCCAGCTGCTCATAAGCAGCAATCTTATGAGTCAACCTTATATCCCAAAGTTGGAACTCGTCACCACGATTCAGCTGTAAAAGAACAAATTCGCGATCTGGTGAGTATGTAAGTTCCCGGATACTGACCTCGAACGCCTTCGTAGACCCGTCAACTAATTTCCATGGTTTTGTTCTCATGCCGTAACAATAGCTAAGCGCCATGTTGTTGCCATCCAAAAACTCAACGAAATTTGGAGTAGTCTGCTCTCCGTCCCTGAATTCTGAAGTGGACGAACCGCTGAAGACTCTAATCAGAGGACGATATACTATTGCCTCTGCTTTCAGAGGCCCGTCATGTGGATCCTGCTTGACAAAGCTCTTTAAGAATGTCCCGAGCGAGTCTCCGGTAGCCAGGTCAAAAAGATCGACCATATGGGGACGGGATGGGGTATGTGTTTGACAGATTTTGATCATCTCGTCCGGATATATAAACAGGAATGGGGAGAAGGCGCTCCAAGTAGACTTGTAGGTTCTAATCAATTTAGGAAATGGCAATACCATTTCCCAGAAATCGACACTCTCGCCGAACCTCACCGCGACGATTCTGTGATCAGTAGAGATTGATATTCCGTGAATATTCTCGTCGACTTGCGAGCCCATCAACCTCTGATACGGAACGAATTCATGAACTAATTGCCCCAGTCCCACGTCGTATAGCCCAGCAAATTCGTGTATACAAACAGCCACGACCTGTCCATCTGGGGAGAATGCTATATGATGACGAAGGTGACTTGGAACTTGTAGGGCGATCAGCTGTCCTTTTTCCTCAGTATCCCATACCTGGAGAACTTCGGCCGCACATATTGCCAAGATATTGCAACTAGTTGGTGAAAACAACATTCCGCTCACAATGTGGGCAGAATTGAAACTGAATTTTGTTCCTTTTCTGAGATCCCTGACGCTCACTGTTCCATCATAGCCCCCCGAAGCAACTTTAAGCCCATCGGACGAGAAACAGACTTTCCGCGGTGTATCTGGATCCTCAAACCTGTACTTTTCCGATCCTGTAACATAGTCCCAGACTCTAGTTGTGCGATCTTTTGAGACAGACACGAGTAGTGATTCTGTTGGAGAGAATGCTGTATCGTGAATGATATTCGTGTGTCCTTCGAGCATGGAAAGCTCCGCAGGCCATATTTGCTGTGTTTCAGGCTTCTTCGTGATCCAGACAGGAATCATCTTTTGGTAGTAGTAGCGCACTAAACTATCTTTTGGACAGAAGAGAAGACCAGAGCAATATATTTGAAGAGGGGTATGCTCAGTACTCCATCGGTTGTTCAGCACAAAGCGTTTCGCATCATATAACAAAGACGACAGATCAGGGTTTGTGGACGGCTATCAATGAATGTTATTAACCATTCATGAAACAATCTTAAAGATGGCCGTCAAAAGACTTACATTGATAAACCTTTCCAACCGGATGAGTAGCGAAATTATTGACGATGCTTCTCCAATGAATGACATAACCTCCAACCAGTATAGAAGCTTTTCTTCCAGCAGTTCATCCACTAGACCAGCGGATGCCTGGTACTCGGTTTTCTCCGGTTCATTGTCCGATATATCACGGTCGAGATATCTATGATTAGCTTTGATCAGATGATCGACCCAGTAGCGGCACGCATACTGCAAATGTCGAGGAATGTGGCTTGAGATGTGACTGGGATCGACATCAGAAACGAGGGACCCTGGGAGGTTCAAACAGCAGATATCTTCGCGAAGTTTCGAGTTCATAATCGCGAAGCATTGATGCAGTACCTCCCGGTGCATTGGAAGCTCATCGATAGAAAACGGAAGTCGTTCGGACCGTTTCTGGTTGAGAATGAAGTCGCGGAATGATAAGTGTACAAGTTTGATAGGGAATGCAGGATCTTCAGGGACGTTCAGAATCGAATGGAGCCGGCCCAAGTAGCCATCAAGATTTTCTCTTGCTACCTTCTCTGACGTCTCTGTTGTTGTTGGGAGCAGATAGAAAAGGGTTTCCACTGAAGCAGGCTGAAATAGTGCAACGATGAAGCCGATCACTCTGGTAATATCTCTGTAGAATGCATCCTGGATTGTTTTGTGAGACTCAAGAATGTCGGGAAAAGTCAAGACCTTGAGGTATATATCATCAACTCTCTGTTGAGGGCCGTCTTTCTCCAACTCATCATCAAGAATAAGACTTAGCCGTATGTCCCTTAACTTCTTATTCGCGAACAGAGATGAATCTAAAAATCGGCATGTAGTGGCAGCGTAGATGAAAAGCCCGTCGGCCTTCTCAGCTAGCTTGATGATGTCGTCATCGCTGACCCCGTTATCCTTAACATCCCGTGCCTCTGCGGTCTCACCGAGAGTCTTGGAGAGGTATAATGTGATATCATCATGTCCGTCCGCGTTTGAATCCACCTTCTTCAATTCAACTCTTCGGTATATTTCTCGCGGCAAATTCTTGAACCCCCTGGAGATGTGTCCTTCACGTCTGCCGGTAATCAAAAGGCGAAGCTGTACCTGACGGAGGCTCTTCAGTTGTTCAAGTATGCCTAGCAAATTCTCTGCGTCCTCGTTCTCGCATTCATCAAGAGCATCTACCACTACAACAATCCGTAGGTTTAGAAACGTACTCTTATCAAGTAAAGTGAGTGGGCCGATGATCAGTTTTTGGAGCTGTTGAACGGGAACCTTTGTCTGTATACCTGGGCTGTGCTTGATAGCCTCGGCAATTTGTGAGCCAAGCTCTGGAGACATATCTGCCAAGCACCACGCCATAGTTCGAAAGAACTCGGCTGTGTTATTCCTGGTAGCATTACCTTGCGAAAAGAAGAAACTGGCACCGAGAACAGCCGTACTTGGGTGTTTGACTGAATTAGTAAAAGGTGTCCTGGCTGCTAAAGCTGTGGCAACTCTCAATGCAATACTTGTCTTGCCCGTTCCAGCCATTCCTTCAAGCCACAGGGTCAGTTCACTCTGAGGATCCTCTGTCCAGTCTTGAATTGTCTGAAGTATATGACGCTGAGTCCCTGGTAGACAAGTGGCTTCTACTCTTGAACGTCTGTCTGAGTCAAAGATAGCGTTTCCAGTGACCCGTAGGGATTCCAAGAGTTGCCTCTGGTCGAAGTCCTAATATTTGAGGCACTATGTTAGGTCAAGCCGATAGTGGTAGAGTACGAGAACCTACATTCTGCTTAGCCTCAAGTGTTGTGACATGTTCCTGGACATCTTTGACTGCCTTCCAGGTCCCCAAGGTTGCAGCATTGACTTGAGTAGCGATACCCTTGTCAATACGATGGCTAATCGCCTCAATCTCTGACCATGACTTCTTTCACTCGTCGGCACTCAATGCATTTCTAAGAGCACGATGTGCTTTGTTTCGCTTCCCGTAATGAAGAATAAATCGAGCTTCATAGATATATATCTTGCCATACACACTAACGAGCTCGTCTCTGACACGAGAAAGCAGCTTCTGTGAAGCGCCTGATTCACTTTTGGCGAGTCAGTGAGACTCTGAATCAAGAGAACGGGGATAGAGTAATGATCATCTTGGAATTCAAGTCATACCTGGGCGATGCTAGTTGAGATGTAAAGTCCGCCTCATGAAACCCTTGATATCGGGCCATAAGGAAGATAATGTTGGTGAGGCCAGTAGCTGCATCCTCGTCTTGCTGGAAGATGTTTTCTAATATCTTGCGAAGAGGTTGATTAGACAGATGCCTGTCTCGGATTCAAGGTGACCCTTACCGGCAAAATAGTCGTCACGCCAGCCCAAGCCAAAGCTGCCGAGGGTTCGGCTGCAACAGCACCAGTAATTATGGGCTCCAACGCGTTGATGACTTGAACAGCCTTGAGAACACTGTCCCGAACGACGATCGGCCGAGCTCGGATTTCGAAGGATAGATGGGCGTCTGAGAAGCTTTTGAGCCTCTCTTCTGCATTCTTTTGGACAGCCTTTAGCCGACTAGTATCATGAGTCGGCTCGGGCGGATCATTTGATGCCTTGACATCATCTGCTATGGCAACATACTATCAGCCGTGCGTAATGATAAATACGTGTATTGATAGAAAGGACATACTAGCTTCTAAATCTCCTTTCTCGCCCTGCAGAAATGTTTCCAACTTTTGCAGAAGTTCCGAATGCTCTGGGTCTGTGTTGACCTTCTCGTATGCCTCCGGCCAGACATTTAACCAGCTGGATTCATCGATATTTTCGATCGTGGAAGGATCCGCAGCATCCCTGTTCGCATCTGACTGAGCAACAGAACTCGATGCATCTCCTGGGTCTGCTGCTACTTCGGCTCGGTCTTCTTGTTGAGATATTCGAGTATCTGACTGTGGAAAGCCGGCTTCGATCCGACCAGGCACTTGGTCTTCGGCTGCCTATTGGGTGTAAATATGGTCAGCGACTAAAATATCTATCGATCGTATGGAAGTCATACCAGTGACTCGGACTGATCAGATTTGGACCGGAATTTCCCAAGGCCCTCCTGGACACGGTCCTTCAGTTGTCTAAGCTTTCTCGGCATCGCTCCAGACCAGCAATTATTGATGCTTTTCAAGACCGGACGTTAGCGATGTTCATGAGTGCCGCGTGAAGGAGGAAATAATGAGCGAAGTTGGGAGGAAAACCCCGCTCGATGCAGCCTGATTCAGCTGGGATAAACACTCCAATCAGGCTCCGGAGGTGCCAAGATTATGGCATATTTTTGAGGCATCCATGCAGGATACCTAACGAAGTAACCGATTTCACTGGATATTTGCGCTCCATGTGATTTTGAGGCCAGCCCCAGATGTCCGCGTTGTTCCTGGCACAAAACAGGAACATAGGCTTGTATTTTCTTGCATACCTTAGACAACTCAGGCAAACAAGATAGCGGTGTTATGGGATATAAAAAGACTTTTGATAGTAAACTGAGGTGCTAAAAATACTTAGTTAAAGATCTTCTAAATTTAAACTAAGTCTGGCTAAGTTTACCTAAGTGTACCTGAGACTTTTGTCACTTAGGGTCAAGGTCCTAGGCTTTATTACACCCCACAGCGGCATTAAGAATGGATCCCTTTCAGGGGAAAGGACATATTTATAATATTATATATACAGGAATCGAAGGAATAATCTCAGAGCAGGAGTTCGCTAGCTACTCAGTCCAGCCACAAATGTACTCGTCACCCATCACGGGAGCCAAGTTGAACCAACACTTGGTGTACTGAATCGGGTTGTTGATATCCATATCGTCATGATCAGGAACAGTAGCATCCTTGATATCGCACTCTTCAGGAACATTACCAGTGACTGAGACGCAACGCTTCGAATTGTCGATTCTATACTTTACGCAATCGTAGTTATTCTTCAAAGCCGCTTCGTAGTCGAATACATAACCCTTGAATGTCTTGAGATCGTCGCCTTGGAAATTGCTAACTCCACCGATACTTCCGGGGCCGTTGTACTTGGAGCCGAAGCAGATACAGCGCTAGAGTAGATTTTAGAATACTTGAATACGGATGAGAATGGGAGATCTTACCTTGTCGTGCCAGAGGCAGCCTTCCATGTGGTCTTTGCAAATCTGCTCAGACATATCTTGGCGTGTTGGGATCGAACCGACACCATTGTGATGCTTCGAGATCGTCAGTTATGTCTTAAGAATAGAAGATGTGTCATGATAATTACCTTTGTACACTGAGTGTCTTCCTAAAAATTGCAAAGTCCATATTAGTACCTATCAGCACTTGACAGATGGGCATTTGGGGTAGTAACTTACATCGCTGACCATGAGGAAGTAATCGGCCTTGTTCCTAGACTTCATAGCCTTGACAACCGCAAACTCATCCTATGATCTTTCATCAGTGAACCATAGAGACAAGAGACATCATAGGTGGCGGGAACATACCCATTTCTTTCGGACTTGCTCCAGATAGTGGTCTATCGCAGGACTCGTAATGTCTTTGCTCAACCAGTCACCATCCTTGAAGAAGTCATAGACATACTCGGTCATTTGCTTATCACTCCACCCCTTCGGCAACGACCCATTGAAGATAAATGGAACCCAAGTATGAGTAGAGTTAACGACTTTTCGAAACATGTCACCGTATGCCATCTCAAGCTCTTCGTTAAGCGTTTCAGGCGACACGGTCGTTTCCCAGCTCGAGCCAGCTGACATTGATGCAAAGATGCCAGCGAACGATGTCATGGTACCAGTGTAGAGCGTCTTCTCCGCTCCAAAGCCGGCAAGTGAGGTCAGGATACCCACTAACATGTTGAGGAAGTCGCCATTATCTTGATGTGGTGGAGTGCCGTATTCTTTCACGATCTCCTTGATACCCGTGGACAGCTGCACGATAGAATTCTCTATACTGTCCATCCAAAGTGTCTTGAAGGCGTTGAAGAGGTTGGCGATTTGGAAGTGCATGTAGAAACCTTGAGGGGGTATGTATTCTGAGCAATTCTTACCTGCGGGCAGCCCGCAACTGTCTGAGCTCAGCTTGTTGCAGTCAAAGGTCGAGCCGCCTGGCTGGTCCATGACTTGCATGAAGAAGTGGTCGGACCATGCCTCTGCCCCGTTCTTGTGAATCCACTTGTCCCACCAGTCTGCTGAGCCGCTGTCCTTCCACGTCTTGTGCATCACGTCGGTGCTGTTGGTCTGGTAGGTGTAATCGCAAACCTCGCCGCTGTGATCTTCGCCTTTGCCGGGAAGCTCGATGATCGGGATGTCATCGCCTACGGAGCCGCCACCTGTCTTTGGCAAACCCGGATCCGCTGAAGCATATTAGTATACAAGGCGGGCTAGCTGAATAGTCGCAAGGAATGCTTACTTGTTGGGGGGCTATCATCTCCACCAGTTGAGCTGCACCGATTCCAGTAGGTCCATGCCTGAAGGAATTGTCAACTAGAGATCTTTGGTAAAGTCACTTCCAGGTAAAACACATACCTTGTTCGTTTGAGGATCAACCTTAACTAGATCCGCTCGACCTTTCCCGCCCTGGTTTGTAAAGTGCTGACAACAATGATTAGCCACCCAGCAAAGCCATCGGCTCCAATGTCCAACTCACCATGTTCTCGCCTCGGTCAATGGGATTATAGAGCATGCCACGGTTGGTCCAAGAAAACGAGCTACCGCCTTGAGCTTTATGGCCGTTGTTGGTAAAGACATCAACAGCACCAGTGTACTTGTCGACATGAAGAAGATCGGCTCTTCCAGACGCCTCGACATCTGCGAAACGGATGTTGGCTCGATCCCTATCACAGCGTTATTATATGGATATGGATGTGATTGATGTTGCAACTTACCATCCTTCTGAAAACTTGATCTGGCCAACATTTTCCAAGCCATTGGCCTTGTTGAGCCAACCAGTGATACGGCCGTTCTTCTCAATGCACAGCGCATCAGCTCGTCCATCGCCGCTAAGAAACTCGTTAGTCCACGATTTGAACGGTCAGGAAAGGTGTGTAGAAGGGTCCCGGCCTACTTACTCGATGTCATGGAATCTCATTCCCAGGTCAAAGATACCAACACCCCAGCCTTGGTTGCAGTCCGTCGCGACAGCGGTACCGCTATCAAAAGAAATGCGGTCAGCTCCCTTATCATGCTGGTTCTTGTACACCTTCAAATGCCCAGTTGCCTTGTTCTGCACAATCACGTCGCATCTCCCGTCACCAGTCCAGTCAGCGAGATGAATACCATTTCGCGGCCCAGGAACCGTCAGTTCAATCTTGGTGCTATGTCCCCACGCAGGCGGTGAGTGGATGTTTGCATTGATCTCAGCAGCGTGGCCGTCTTGGTAGATCCAGACATAATCATCGCTGCCAGTCCCACGCATGTCGCAGTAATAGTTGCCGTCTGCCTTGAGCTTGGTTCCACCGGCACCTTGGTTCTGCCACACCACTACGTCGAAGTGGTCTTTTTCTTCTTTCAGGAAGATATAGTCCAGGCGGTTCGAGCCGTAGATGCGTCCGAACTTGATGCTGTCTTGGATACCTGATACGGCTTGGCCAGCGTGGGTTTGACCCGCGGATCTCCATTCCGGTACCTATCTTCGTTAGCAAGGAGATCCTTTCCCTCAATTGTAATTGAGACTTACTATTCCGTTGCCACTGCCTCTATTGTTGATCCAGGTGCTGACTTGGCCGTGATCGCCGATGTACATAACGTCGCTCCGGAAACTGCATATGGGTATCAGTTTATCTCGTGCTAGCAAGAGAAAATGCATATCGTGTGAGCTTACTCTCCGTTGAGGTCGGCTACGAGTCACGTTAGTTACTAGACGCAAAGGGAGAGAAAGATATGACATACCAAGGATTATACCAGCCTTGTCTGGTTGTGCAATGTTGAAGACAGTTCCACGAATGCCATCGGCCGTGCTGAACCCCTGCCATTGAGGCTTGTCACCCCAGCCGCCATTTCGAGAGCACCTAATACAGTCAGATCTAGCTCATCATCCTCAGGGCGGACGTACGCTATCTCGCCAGCAGACTTGACTAGACAAAAGTCTGCTCTGCCGTCGCCATCAATATCTAATATCCGTGTTAGTGTAATTACTCCAAAGAACGAGTGCTGATGCTAACTGACCCGCTATGCGAACATCAGAGGCTTTCAGTCCATCGAAACCACCAATTACTTGTCCGATGCTCTCAAACTTGGGAGGATTTCCGCCGCGATTCAGTGAGACCCATATAGCGTTCTCCTTTATACAGAAGAAATCGTCCAAACCATCATTGTTCTAGTCAAATGGTTAGCCCAATTCAGTGTACGATGGTGTTCACTTACAAAATCGGCGAATGCGTACCCTGATGAAATCACAGTCAGTGGTGCTCAAAGTGAGGGAACCGTGGAGTACTCACGAGGACCCAAATCGCAGTCCATGTCAACATTGAACTGAACCGACTTGTCGAACTTGCCTCCTCCCAAGTTTTGACGGAACCAATATGCGTTCTTGTCTTTAGTGTTATGGTACACACGGATCCAATCATCAAGAGAAACCCTTCGTTCCGCATTCGGGTCACCTTTGACAATATTCGCAAAGAAAATATGCCAAGGGATCGCATCAGTAATAGACTTTGGATCACTCCCCTTGTCAATTTTGGCACTCTCGATAACACCCTTGGAAGTACTCTTGTGAGCGTAGTTACCATCGTCATGACCACTACCCATTTGAGATTGACCAGGTAAACCAGCGTTACCAGCGACTTTCTTACACTGATTGCTTGATCCACCAGCTGCATCGTCGAGATTATCAACCTTTGCGGGTGGCTGGATCTGGTCTTCTATCTTGCTGATGGCATCCCACCAGACACCCGCAAACATCTTGTAACCGTCGTCGGTGGGATGGTCCTTGTCAGGGCCAATGTCGTCCATGGACATGACGCTTCGTACGTCGGCGAGGGCGATGCGTGCTCCTTTGTATCCTGCTGCGACCTTTCGGATTTGCTTGCTGATGTCGTCGGAGCAGGAGTTTCTGGATGAGTCTTTGTTTAGAAGGAGGGTTGATAGAACAACTGTCACGCCGGGGACACTTCCGAAGATGTCGTCAACCAGGCTTTTCGTCCGTTCACCGGCTTTGCTAGGGTCGCCTCCCGAGTTGCAGTCGTTCCTAGTGAGTTAGCTTGGCATATGGAGGTTACTGGCCACATAGACTTACAGCCCAGCGTTGATGAGAACCAGGTTTGGCTTCATCCACTTG
Organism: Fusarium mexicanum; assembly: GCA_013396015.1. Lineage (NCBI taxonomy): Eukaryota > Fungi > Ascomycota > Sordariomycetes > Hypocreales > Nectriaceae > Fusarium > Fusarium mexicanum. The sequence continues at coordinate 258,800 of JAAOAM010000059.1, read as the reverse complement.
CTTTTTGTCCAAGCGCCGTGGACGGACTCAATCGTCCAGCCAGGATGGCCTTCATTATCCTAGCAAACGTTAGGCACGCCACCAGTGTATGTGATCTCCATTTATAACTTACCGAGTCTGCCATAGTGCCATCTCGCTCGGATCCAACCATGTTGACCTTCCATCCACGGAAGCGGAGCTGAGCTCGAAGCCACTTGCGGTAACCATTACCATCACTAGACTTGTATCCCTGAGTGATGGAAGCACCGAGTGGCATTACTCTCAGATAAAAGTCTTTGGCAGCTCTGCGATCAAGTTCGGATCTCTGATCAACTATGACAGTCAAGTTGTCGGATTCATTTGGTTCTAGGTCAGTACTGCTGCGAGACGCGTGTAGTTCATGGCCCTGATTTTCTGGGTGGATAACATCGGGCGCATAACCATTACCGTAGAGTGACACGCCATCTGCATGGCTAGCAATGAGTGGATATGGGCAAAGAAGAATGACAGCTATCACCGAGGTGGCGGCGCGGCCGCTGCGAAATAGCCGCATACTTGCGTCTGTATATTTGAGTCAAACAATAATGAGCGTGAAGAATATTGCTGGAACACGAGACACAAGATTGTGGATTTTATATTATATTCTTCTTGCTTCGTGGGCGAGTTTCTCTGAAAACTTCCATTTCTCATCCTATGTTTACTGCCCCCAAGATAAGTGATACGATCCTCAAAGGATCCAGATCCCACAATACTCGAGATGATGAAACCATTACATCTGACTAAGATGAACATACTATCCACGTCTCGCTTGTGGGCGAGCCAATAATGGATAGGCCGGAACGAGCAGCCCAATCAGAGTGGGATCAGAATGGACAATGCCAAGAGTTGCGGACCCATAGATAAAATATCCATATGACGATGAAAGGCACGATCTGACTCGGCGACACCTCAATCCGCCTGGGACCTTTGTACTTCTTCCTTTACCTCTGAGTGATATTTTGCTTCAATACATTTCTGGATGGTTGGATACGCTCTACGACGGTCTAGAACTTGGCTTACTGTCTGTGATTCTAGACTTTTTGGGCTGCTACAAAGTGGGAGGCCGTAAGTATAGAAGGGGCCAGAAACAACTAGATGAGAAATTCTACAAATATTAGTTTCCTTCAGTCCTTCTATGCTCTTGAGACCAATCTACAGTCGTCAACTTTGTCGGGGAAAAGCTTACTTCTGTTGGTTCACATCGCAATATTGACTTCACATATTACCCGCAAAGCCTGTCAGAAAAACTGTCATATGATTCGACAACCCTACAAGGCTGTGTCAGAAAAGGGAGCATAGCCACGTGCGCCGCACGATCAACCGCCGTTCCTGGTCCGGTAATAAGAAGGCGATACTGTCTGTCCCTAAGCTGCGTCTCTTATCCTCCTTGATTGGCTGCCCTTTGATCTACATATGGCATGCCAAGTCTTGCGTTCGGCACTCATATCCGAGAACTCAATCTCACATAAGCCGGAGAGTTAATCTTAGCCAAGTCGGGAGAGGCGCTCGTCGTCGGTTAAATGGGCCCTAGTCTACCTCTTATGCATATCCGAGGGGCAGACAACATCCGTTTTGGCTGTAAAGAACAATGAAAGTCATGTCACACCACCATTCTCAGGAAGCACGTTGCCAATTTTCTACAGCCAGTAACGAAAAAGCCTCGTTGTTAACTCTGCTTACTATCCCGTGACGGTAACTCCGTCTTCTTTCGTTTTTTTCACATAGTGAGCAGGTCAAGTAACAAGGTAGTTATTCTTTTATGGTCGTCATATCTTGCATCCCTTGGCTCATGCTCTAAAGAAGCGAGGAAAAATAGAACCTCATGAATCTACCGCCACCCGGCCAAGGAGCTTCGACTCGCCACACCCTTCCTCGTCAATGAACATCTCCCGAAGCCTTTTCATCGAAAAGTGAGAGAAGTAGTGTACCCTCTTCCGAGGACCCCTCGTCAACTTCTCAATCTGCCCCGCGACCATACCATATTCCTCACGCCTATGCCCCGCGTGAACACGAGAAATCATGTGCTCCTTCCACAGCGGATCATGTCTTATAATACAAGTTCCTAGATCTTTCCACGATGTCATGACGATGTAATTCGCGCATGAAGTCTCCGAGCGGATGATGTTGACGGCGTAGTCAGTTGAACAACCCCCGCAGGACCATATACGTCCTTCGAGGGCACTGTCTAGTCTCGCCCTTGCTTGGCAGGTTAACCAACAGTCTTCTTTGTGAGTCCATAGACATTCTTGTAGCTGTTCGCCAGGAAGGTCAAACTCTTGTAAACCTGAGTGGCGGAACGACCATTGTCCTCGAGGCCATTTGAACTCCTCTTCCGGACGAGTAATGAACGGGTATATATCAGTCCATCTAATATGCCCACAGATCGATCCAAATTCGTGGCTGTCCTGAAAACTCCACCGTAGAGCTTCAATGCCTTCAATGACCTTGCTGGGCTCGCGGCCTGCATTTCGCCCGGGAAATAGTATCCTCTGTGACTTGAGAAGCACGTGTTTCTGACGGGAGAAATGTACAGTCTGATGCAGTCGTATAAGAAGTTGATCATCATGGCTGACATACGGCGCCACAAACTGTACACTCTGCTCGCCGGGAAGCAGCGCACGATGATTGTGACGGTTGGATCTTGACATGGCCGCCATGACATCAAAATGGATCTCTCTCGAAAGGTAAGGCGATATGGACAATCGCTGAAGGCTTGGAGCGTCATTTCTAATACAGGCCCGTCGGCCCTCCTTTTCAGTAAAGGTTTGACGATTCTTTCGAGGTTCATGGAATCTCATGCAGATCTCGCAGAGAATCTCAGAAGGCCACATGTAGCTTTGTTCAAGTCGACTTAGAAATTTCCAACGATCCAAACCGTTAAGCTTTGTGGTGTTGCTGAAGAGCTTATGAAGCCAACTTGACGTAAAAGCAAGGCATGCCCGGTCTACTGGGGCAAGGAGAGTGACGATCTGAGTTAGAAGCTCTGTGGGGAGATTCTGAAGGGTTATCGGTGGTGATCGCTTTATTCTGGGCATGATGATCTTGTCAATAACGCCGACGGGTTCCTTTCCAGAGCGATCTCTGCTGTTGCTGCTTTTGGGGCCATCACTGCTCCCGGCCGGTTCTGGTTTCGGCATTTGACTCTCCGGCGGAGACTTTTCATGCGACATGCGGGCAACCAGCCTTCCCAGCTTGGCGAGAAGCATCATTATGGTTTGTTGTTCGGTTTATCCAAGGAGGTCACGATGAAGCACATTGCTTATGGGGGTTGCCGAGGGCGGCTTCGTAGGACGTAGCAAGATTTGTGCACCACAGTAATAAAAAAAAAGGAAAACTTGGGACGTACATACGTCTTAGTCTGGGGTTTTTAATATGAAGAAAAAAAGTTAACCTGGTAATAAGAGACAAAATACATTAGGTACATTGTGAAAGTCAAACCAGTTTTAGCGCAAAGGCTCAGGGCAAAACACCCAATCCCTAACATTGAGCTGTTTTGTTCGCGAAAGTATATATCCCCATAAAGCTTTACCGGAGGCTCTGATATGATGTATAGAGTTGGCTTCAAAGCCGGGACTGGACAGCATGAGCTGTATTACTGCACTCCTGACCTCGTGAAAACTTACAATTAAAATTGGTTCAGAAATCATAGCACAAGACCAATTTCCACTTGTTGATAGATAAGTACTTAGTAAGCTCCATGTTAGACATCATCACATGGCCGGGTTTACTCCCATGCGTCTTCCTCGTCGTCGTCCTGGTGCAATGCATTTTGTTCCTCCTTCTCAGTTTGGTCTTCATACCGTACTTCGAACGTCTCATTATCCGAGTCATCCTCAAATGTTGCCAGAGATGTGGACGTTGTTGGACCCTCTCCTCTGAATTTTCTGGGGGTCTTCCTCTCTGTCAACTGCCATTGTTTAGCTTTCATACATTTCTAGGTTCAACTTGGTGACTCACTCCGCGAATAGGAACCCATGTGAATCTGATGCCATGGAAGAAGACAACATGGCCTTTGTCGTTCTGTACCTGTTAATTACGTTATGCAATCGGAAAAAGCGACATAAGTACTTACCTCGTCACTCTGGGTGCTTATCCATCCTTCTGCACTTCCTCCATGCAGGTAACTTCCCTTTGGAGCCACCTCGCCAAACTCAAGTGCCGTTGTGCTGAAACCAACATCGACGCTTTTGTCTTTTGAGTTCCAGCAATTGACCGATGCATTCTCGGCTGTCCACGTCGAAGTAATAATCCACAAGCCATTTTCTTTGACCTCGGGCTGTGATTTCGCTATGCCTTTCGCATTCTGCTTCATCCACTGAAGGAGAGGCTCTTTATGGTAATACCGCTCATGGACAACAGGACCACTGGTGAGGAGAACAGCTCCGTGGTTTGTATCTGCCTGGAACCGGAAGCAGGCGGAAACGTCGAAGGGCAGTGCGGCTGCAGCCAGCATGGGTATTGCACCAAGACCGACAGTGAGATCTATCGCCTTTCCTCTCGTCTCATTGCCCAGCTTTGGTCCCCATATTTGTTTCTGAGACGGCGCTCGCTTCAACGTTGTGCCGTCGATAGATGACGAACCCGATGGTAGGCTTGACGACGATGTAAGGTCTCCGACAGGATTCCAGGCTCCAGTCGAGTCAAAATACCCGACGAACCCGGGCTGAAACTCGCTCGAAGGAATCGGTAGGTACAACGCCGTGCCGAAAGGATGCCCCCGCATCAGCTCGGCATACTTGAGATCTAAAGCCTTGCCCATTATTATCAGCTATTTCAGAGATTTTAATATGTGATGGAGGGGTAGCAGGTCTGTTCTTGTCTTGGGTAAAATAGGCAGCACAAATACCTCGTATCCCATGACCCGATTTAGCCGATGTGGCGCTAATAGTGTGCCAATATTTATGCGCGCAATGTTACACTGCACTTCAGCTTGTGGCACTGTATCCTATCAGCTGGTTGCATTGCACAATTGTCTCGGCCGTTCGATAATCATTGAAAGAATAAACGCGCCAAATACGCAGTCGAACTGGGAGTAAATTGTCCCAACATCGTTTCGATCTTTTTGTCAACTGGAACCAATGTTTCACATTTCTTACATACATGAGGATGAAAACCCCGCATCAGAGTCCAGTGATCATATGTCTTGTTGCCTGCGCAAGTCATCTTTCCCCTCTTTTCCTGTCACTAAATGATTCCTCAACTGCCGGCTTCTCACAAAACTCGCCATGGCATCAGATCTCACGAGTCAGCTTGAACATGCTGCAATGTTGATTGCATCTCAACAGCAAGATGAAGAGCTCATTCCAGACGGTCAGTTCTGCCGTAATAAGGATTTTCTGAAGGACGTGGATCCAGAAACATGCAAGTATATCTATGCTGTTATGCTCATGGATCGCTCCGAGAGAGCAAGGCGATTCTCTATGGCAAGTGAGGAAGTCTTAATGACGAGAGGTGTCGGTAACAATACGTCTGGCTTGAAGGATGCAGCCATCTTGGGGGCTCTAGCTGTTTTCAACGTTCTCAAGAGTGAGCCTATGAGAGGGGTCGTGGTCAGCATGTTTGGGAGAGTTTTGCGGAGACAGTGGGAGGTTGCAAGTCCAGACAATGAGATTGAAGCCCTGGATCGGGCTGTGGAATATCTTAGAAAGGCTGTTGAGTTTGGACCGCGGGATCATTCAAGCCGGGCATTGCATCTCGATGATCTTGGCGATATTCTTACGCAAAGGTACAAGGTTTCCCACGAGCAGGTCGACTTCGAGGATGCGAGTGCGGCTTTCCATGAAGCGCTGGCGACAGACTTCCCAGGGAAGCCCATCTTCTATCTTGGCCTGGCAAAACTACAGCAGGAAAGGGCCTTATTCCAGGAAGAAGAGAAGGAAGTTTTACTGAGTGAGAGCATGACCACACTCCAGCTTGCCGAGGACTCGGTCCCAAGCCATTTCGACTCGACGCCTTTCAGATACACTATTGCAGATATCCATCGCGCTCGCGCCGCGTGTTTCGTTCACTTTTACGATCTGAACCAGGATATCGAGAATCTTAGAAAGGCAAAGGCGTGTCTCAACAGGGGACTTGCAGTCTCCGAAGAAAAGCGTTCGAAAGACCGCTTCAACTGTCTCATCAACTTGGCATCGTTACAGCAGAAGCTAAATGAAGAAGAGAACACGCGAGATCCTTCTGCTCAGATCGGCTACTTGAGGCAAGCCCTTAGGGTTCATCCAAACTCCGCAGATGCACTAGAAGAGCTGGCAACTGCACTTACTGAAAGAGCTGAGCAGAATAGCCACCGGGAAACGCAAGTCGAAGCAGATAGGCTCTTCGAGCGGATGAATGAGCTAGAGATTGTCGATCCATCACCGAAAACAATAGCACGACTGATCAGAGACGCAGGTGCTCATGAAGAGCAATTCAGCAAAACCGGGCTCTTCTCGGAAATCGACCTGGCTGTTAAGTGCTTACAAGACGCCCTCGACCATCCAGACTTACAAGGTCACCAACAGATCAATTGCTATCAACAACTCGCCGTAGCACTTCTCCTCAGATTCGAAGCTAACGGTGACAAAGACGATCTCCGTAACGCGTGTCAAGCAAATCTCGATGTCTTGCCTTTCCTCAACGACCTCGAAGACCCGATGAAAGCTCGATGTTTGAGAGCCTCTGGCAGGGCGGCTTTTGTGTCGGCGCAGATTCCTGGACAAGAGCAATTCATCGATGGCGCTTTAACGGCACTCATTGCAGCGAAGACAATAGCTTCTCGATCGGATCCCTTTTATCTTACTGTCATGAATGATATCGGCAATGCTTACGTCGTCAAATGTCAATGTACCGGCGATGTAAAGCATCTTTCACAGGCCACCGAAGCATATCAAGACGGTCTTGATGCTTCGAATGAGCAGGGGTCTTCTGACGGTAATATGAACATCATGTTGACTCATGGCTTGGGGAATACGGCCATGTATCAATTCAAGTTCTCTGGGAGATTGGAAGACATCAACACGGCGATCAAAGCTTTTGAGAGATGTCTGGACTCAACTGGGCCTACCGAAGTTCGGGCTGGTTCTCGGACGAGAAGTCTCAGCCATGCTCTTCAGCTCAGGTATGACGACACCCAGGACGTGAAAGATGTCATCAGAGCTGGTCAAATTGTCGAAGAGGTTCTAGGTAGGAATCTCAAACTCCCACCAGTCGAAATCTCGGCACTGCACAACATGCTCGGAACAGCATATCTTCGTCAGTACCACCGAGAAGAAGATCTGAACTTTCTTGCTCAAGCTGAGAAGAACTTCAACATAGCGCTCTCTTGTGGATGCACGGATAAGTTTTACTTGTTCTCGGCGCGAGTCAATTTGACGCGCACGTTGCAGTACAGAGCTAAGAAGACACTCAGCCTGCGAGACCTGCGCGATGCGCTCGTGAACTTCCAAGAGTGCATCTCGATGGGCGGTATGGACGATATAAACCGTGGAGGCTTACTCATCAATCAAGCCGAACTGCTCATAGCAATCTATAACGTCAGTCCAGCTCCACTGAGCACCCTCGCTGCAAACGCATACCTGATCATGATGACTCAATTCTCATCGGCACCTGGCATCGCTCGTCATGCGCTCGCATGGACGAAGGTCTACGCATCAATGTTTGCGCATGTGGTCGCAAAGGATTCAACAGCTGCAAGGAACTACATTCGAGAAGCAGCTGAGGACCTCCCCTTCGCGGTATATGCTTGTACCACGCGGGCCGATCAACTACGCCAAGCGAAGAAATTCCAAGCCTTGCCGACACTTGCTCTCTGCTTTTCGCTCGCCGCTGGAGATTCAGTGATTGAAGCGCTACAACTATATGAGAGAAGTCGATCTGTCTTGTGGGAGGAGATTCTCAACAAGGCTGTTGACTCTGGCCTGGATCAGTTGAGGGAAAAGTTTCCAGATCTTGCAACTCGTTTTCTTGAGATGAGGATTTCCGAGAAGGTCAAGGGCCAGCAAGCTGCTCGATTCCAACTTGATAAAAAGATTCTCCAGAGTCAGACGGCTTTCAACAAGTCGACTTCGTTCCAGGAACTGGTAACCGAGATCCGAGCAAAAGATGGATTCCAGGATTTTCTAAGGCTGCCACGCGAGGACTCGCATTTTTATCAACTTGCAGACTCTGGTCCCATCGTCATTGTCGAAGCAGAACCTCTGAGTGGCGGCTACGCTCTCATCATTACCACCACTGACATCCGGAAGATCACGCTTCCCAAATTCACTGGCGATGACATCAGGGAGCACAAGCAACTCTTCCGCGAAGCCATTGATATGTCTAATGACGGAGATGGTGAGGGCGGAGATCTACTCCATTATCTACTTACATGGCTCTGGGAAGTTGTAGCAGAGCCCGTCCTACTCAGTCTGGGGTATGATGGGGTTCCCAAAGATGGAAACCTGCCCAGAATCTGGTGGTTGACGACGAGTAGCATTAATGCTTGGCCCATTCATGCTGCTGGAGATCATCGACGGGCAGTAGAGACGGGTGAGCGTTGCACGGTGCTCGATCGATGCGTCCCATCGTATACGAATACCCTTCGAGGGTTGTCATTCGTGAGGGATCGGGAGAAAGAGATGATGCAATTTAATGGACATCAGAAAGCGATGCTGGTTAAGATGGAGACAACAGATCACCTTGCGCCACTGCAACACGCCTCAAACGAGATTGACGCTATTGGCACAATTCTCACTCGCGGAGGATACGACACCGTAATCCATGATCGCCCAGTCCGGAAGGAGGCACTCATGGGTCTACTCAACTCACAGATCGCACACTTCGCCTGCCACGGCGAAGTCGACAACTCGAACCCAGCACGCAGCGGCCTCCTCCTACGCGACTGGTACACCCAAAGTACAAATGGCGAGATTGCAAGAGGAAACGTCCTCGACGTGCAAAGCATGATGTCCGCGCCAAAGAAGCTCGCCTGCTCTCTCATCTATGTATCGGCATGTGAGACAGCTGTTACAGGTGATCCAATGCTTCCGGAGGAATCGATCCACCTTGCCGCTGGGTTCCAAATGGCGGGGGTACCGTGTGTAGTAGCTAGCTTGTGGAAGGCAGATGATGAGACTTGTGGTCTTGTTTCCAAGGTCTTTTACGCTGATTTGCTGAAAGGAGGGACGGGTGTCACGGGAGATCGGACTGCGAGGGCGTTGAGACAAGCTGTTCTGGAACAGCGGCAGGCTGGGGTTGATCCGAGGTTTTGGGCAACTTGGGTTCATTATGGTCCTTGAAAGTTTGTTCGAGGGGGGTTTTATCGGTACCTTACATGCCCTATCAGGCCAATTAACTTATATTCAATCAGCATGTCAACTTCCCACATAAGAGCTCAAAATAAGCTGAAACCTTATCACATGATCCATGGCTTGGTAGCATTGATATGCCTAAGACGAACCTAATTTTTTATTTTTACTGACATCTCGGTGAACGAATGCTCGTCTTCCTTCTTTACCATCATGCTGCTTTTGTCTGTCAATGGGTCTCTCCTTTTTCCCGAAAGTATCAGATTTGGAGACACAATTTAACCAATGCGGCCACTCAATCAGAGTTTCTCGCCAGAGTTTGTCGTTAGAGTTTAAGATTTTGTAGCCCACGCATCTAGGGCTCAAGACCTTGACCTTGACATGCGTCTCCCTTCAAGTCTAGCATTATACTCTCACACTTGCGGTCTATTTATGGTCTATGTTATAAGCTGTCCACAACGTTAACAACAGGACGTCGCTTGTCAAGACAGCCATATCGCCCAGAACTTGATACATCACGGGCGCAATCATCAACTTTCGCCTCTCGACAGCGCCAAAGACAGCTTCCGACCACAGCAGTTCCAGCTCCTGCCGCACCTCCTCGTCCTCCGTCACCAACTGCAACATCGGTTATAGCCACGATTCCTGCCACCGCTGCCACTTCCAGTCCTGTTACTACTCTTTCCTTCCCTACTCTTGCTCTATCTCATGTCTCACCTCGTCCTCTTCATGCTACTGCACCTTCTGCTATAAACACGCCTCCAGCTTCGACTCTATCGCCATTCACTACAGTCCCCCGACATTGCCTGATCGAGGACGAAACAAAAGAACTTCCCCATTGTTTGGAGGATGTGCCTCTGAGGCTGAACTAAGTTTAGGGGACTTTTCTTTAAGTTCTTATATCTCTATTTCAGACCTTCAAGATGCGCATAACAGTCTGAAACCTGCGCTGCCTGCTGTTATCTGCTTTTCCCTTTTTTTTATTGGAAGGAAGTGCACACAACCTGCCTGTCACGTGGTCATCCCATGCGTCACGACAGCTTCAAACCCAATGTGTTGTCCCAGGCCCTTCTCGCGTGCCACCAGCACCACCACCATCACCCTCGTCCCCCCTTTCTGCAAGTACAGGACCCTTGCCGAGCTCACCAATTGTGAACTTCTGTCACCAGCTAACCTTGGTCACTTAAGAGTTCGCAAGTCACGGTTCTCGCCATCCTAAACCAGCTTCGACAAGGATACCAGAGTGGGCAGGCCACTCAAGCCAGTATCCTGCATCAGCACCTACAGATAAATGGGAACATCTCTCGCATTCTGGCTGTTGAAGAACAATCAACTGGAGATCCCCGCTGCTGTGCGAGCTTTGAAGCCATTAGCAGCTCTGGAACGTGCGAGCATAGCTACCACTGGAACGACGAGCGTCGTTCGCTACGTGGAGAAATATATACAAGCCATCAGCATTTAGGGTTCCCTGCATTAAACGTATCATAAGATTTTAGAGTACCTGTACTAAACTTGGTCAAAGCTTACAGTAAGTGGACTAAACTTATGATAAGATGTAGATTATATATACTAAACTCATTTAAAGCAAGTTCCAGACAGAAGTACGACCTACAACTAGATTTGGTCAAGAATCGGATAGCCAGAGGCCCCAAATTTCCAACCAAACACCGATCAGGACTCGAGAATCACAAAGGCGGCCACGACATGCCAAAGTAGCCAGAAAAGATGAGCAAGGTCCTTGAGAATAGTACTGATAAAACTGTCAAGGCAATAGACTATACACTGATATAAAATCTCTATTTTACGCACTAACTATCAGTTGGTGGAGGGAAGAATAATATCCGTCCATTCATAACCACCATTTGAGGCATAGTAGTACGGCACATGTCCAAATTTGTCTTCCGCCGCCTTGTCCCCCCCAGACTCCAAGAGCATCTGCACAATCCCGAAATTATCATTTTGTGCCGCTAGATGCAGTGGAGTCCATCTAGACTTGCTCCATCCTTCATTTAGACACGTTTCCGTGGGCTCTCTTAGTAGCTCGTGAACCTTAGCACTCTCCCCGAGGAGGACCGCGAGATGAAGTGATTTTCCGTGCTTCCGAAAGAGCTCGCTGGCCCCATCTTCGGAGAGACGCTCAAGCCGCACCAGTAGCCTTTTTCTCTGCTCACGAGCCAACCTCGTCTCTAATCCATTTTCAGAGTCCAATTGGCCTGCAATCTTTTCGAACGCTCCAAGCAAGAATTTGTCACCGAGGAAGACTGATAAAGAGTGGTATTGCCTTTTCAAGTCCGCGGTGATATGACCCCACGCGGTTTCAAGAATGCTAAGACTGCTCGGTCTGTTAGACGACATACAAGCTTCGAGTAATGAGTTCAGTTCCGTAGACCGTGACGCAATATCAAGATTGTCAAACGTTGCTTGCCCCGTTATGTCAGCAAGGCAACTAAAAGATCAGATATGTTGTCTCATACCTCCAAATGAATAAATGTCACTTTTGACCGTCCAATCCTTATCCTATAGAAGTCATAAGCTATGCGAAAACGAAACTCTTGGTTAGATACCACGTACGGGTGGCGCGTAGCCTCTCGTCGCCGCCATCTTAGTGCGGGTGTCCACTATAAGTTCCTTAGACAATCCCAAGTCGCAGAGTTTCGGAATTCTGGTTCCATCACTCTGGAGTTGAAGTGCAACTATAAATTCTGGTTAATCAATATACCACGAGAGAACGGAACTGTGTCGCTCTTACTGTTCTGGGGCTTGATGTCTCGATGGAGAATACCGGGCCAGTCGGGCTCAAAGCTAAACTCGATGTCATCGAGATTGCTGACGGACTTCATCGAAAGACCGTGGTGACAATAGGCTATTGCAGCTGCCAAAAGAAAAATGAATGACCAAACCTCGCCTTCTCGTAGAACTGCATCTTCAACCCCAGAAGCAGATTCCTCTTCAGATGTGCTGCCTTGTTCATTCGAAATGCAACCTTGGGGACCAAAAGCCTCCATATTCCCATCGCCCAGCTTCTCATACTCGGACAGGTCGCCAGCATTGCAAAACTCCAGGTAAAGAGTATATGTTCTAGTTTCCGGGTCCTCGTCATATCCGAGATACGAGACAATATTTGGATGATTAATCTTTTGTAGCAAGTTGTGTTCTCGAAGCAAGCACGTCTGAATTCTCTTGTGCAACAACTCTAGCTGTTGCATTCTTTTCTTACTTTTCATATTTCGAACTTCTGGTATGGTGATTGTCTTGCGAAAGATCATCTATGGCTAAGTCTTAGTATGTCCTACTTGGTAGCAGAGTTTTGATAAAAGGGTGTGGGTTAAGATTACCTCCGGTCCAGCGGCAGAATTATGAGTTTTACGAAGAACAGCGACCTCAGAATTGCCTGCCGCACTCAGGTTTGCAGTCAGTTCTTGGTTTTGTTCGTACAGGGACCAGTCCAGACGTTTCCTATCCCACGCCAGCTGAGCCGAACTTTTGTTCTGCGCGTTTCTCAAATCAACGTCTGCACCCAGCTTGATCAGCAAACTTTGCAAATCCTGATGTTGCATCTCTGTGGCGTAGTGGAGCGGAGTGGATTGAGCTTGGTCCCGAGCATTGAGCTCCGCACCGGCTTCGTACAAACCCTGAACCACATTCAGATAGCCCCGACTGTCCAGATATGAGTCATCTAGACCTTCATCGTCAAGGTCTATAAAAATATCAACGCCATCATCTATCAGACTCTGGCGATGTGCTGCTTCGCAACCTCCCACTACTGCCCAGTGCAGAGGTGTTCGCCCATACTGGCTATCGACTGAGTTGACTTTGGCCCCGAGCTCTAACAAAATATTCGCTGCAGAGCGATGGCCGCGCATTGCTGCCCAAGACAGTGGCGTCCGGCCATAATTTTCGCTGGCGTCTAGATTTGCCCCGGAGAGTGCCGCAAATAGCCTTATCACAGCGACTTTCCCATTTCTGGCTGCTAAGTGAACAGGTGTGGCCCCAGAGTTCGTTCGGAAATGAATGATAGCCCCACGATCCAGGAGAACATTTATGATCATGCCATGGCCATTTGTTGCGGCCCCTGCCAATGGTGTTCTTCCCTCGTTGTCAGTGACATCGATAATCGCGCCTCGGTCAATCAGCATCCTTACTGTTCCAATGTGTCCATTCCTAGCAGCCCAGTGCAGTGCAGTACTACCCGTTGTGTCTCTTTCATTGATGTTGAAAGCGACCGTGAGCTGGTCTTGCTCCGAAAGCCATTCCAACAGGGGGTCGAGACCCAACAGGCCGGCGACATGAAGCGCGGTAAACCCCGGAGAGTCATCAAATGGTCTTTTGAATGCCCAGTATATCTGTAACCAGGTATTGAGTGACTGGGCATTCTCTCCAAAGAAATCGTATAACAATGCACATGTAGTAAGTTTCGAGCTTGCTGCACGTGCATGTGCAGGCCACTGAAGAGCGGCATATTCGAGAAAGGGATGTGCGAGAAAGTAATCCTGAAGCTGTGCTTTCAAAATGGCTGGTCTGTAATCTTTAATGTTGCGTTGCAGGCATGTTGGGATGGATCTAAATTCCTCCCTGCTGAGGAATTTCAAACAAGTCTCCAAAATATGTAGATTCATTGCGTCGTAGCGTATGGAGTATTTTGATTCTGGCTGCTCCAGAAGAAACTCTCTTAAGGATACATGTATGAGCTGTACGGTTTTGTCGCCAGGGTCGACAAGAATCAGAGATTGGCAAGACATCAAGACACTCTCCAGTTTGTCAACCATATAAGCTGTAGGTGTAGTGCCCGTTTCGTGCTCGTCCCAGATCGGCGTGAGCGCTATGGCGAGCTCATTGAATCTCAGTGGTCTTCGTGCAAATGAAATCCATTGGAAAACAGAGAGAGAGTCAAGGCCGTGCTTGACGTGGATATCCTCCAATAGCTTGACATACAAACCGTGCAAACCTGGAGGCAAATCGTCGAGTTTCTTCTCCACAGAAAACACACGGAGGCCCGAGATCTGGTTCAAAACAATTGATACCCAAAGAAAGGTATTGTCAGGTCTCGCCAAAATGTCACGCAGACGGTCTTGTAGACTAACAGGCCAGTGTTGACGTTTTGACAGATCTTCCAATTTCCAATCGACAAACAGGCTCAAAAAATCGTGAACCCTACCATCTTGAATCGAAACATTGAAGTTCAAATGGCTGCCCACGTCTTTGAAGAAGTATGCTACCTCTATGCGGGGTCTGTATGTTACGAAAAGCTTCATGGTGGAGTTTTGACTCGATTCCAAGCGCAGAAACTGATCCCGAAGGGCAGAGAAAAATTCACGTCCTTCCTCACATTCGTCGAGGCCATCAATAAGAACAAAGACTTTCCCCAGGCCAGGATCTTCCACAATACGGCAAAGTATTTTCCATAGCTGCCAGAGATCTCTAAAAAGATTCGTTCCTTCAGTATCAAAGGGTTTTTGGAGGAATTTGAAGGTTTGCGGGTTTTCCTTCAGCAAGCGAAAGAGGAGTCCACGAACTATTTCAATCGGGGGACAACCCAAGCGACAAGAATGGTATGTTAGTGCTGTCGGCCCAGCAAGCGTTTCATGTTTTCTCCTTGACTCCAGGTTTTCGATAAGGAACCAAAACATCGTTGTTTTCCCTGTACCCGCGATTCCAGTGAGCTGAAGAAACTTGGATGCGTCACCCTCTAGCCAGTCTCTATACTCGCTTCGCTCAAGTATCCATTCGCAGGTCCCTTGAACACGAGTTCCATTAGCAGGAGCTACCTCGCCTACAGCATATGGCGCGGAGAGATTTCGAAGACATTCATAGTATTTTTGCTTTCTCTCTACTATTCGTAGGGTTAGTACATTCGTTGTAGTTTTACAAACGATTTTTATCTCGCACCGGAAGAACTTTGGTTACTGAGAGCTCGTGCATGCACTGACTGTACACTAGTATTGTGTTCATCGCCGGCGGCATTGGATTGGTCGACCAACTCAGAGCGCTTCATGGCGAAGTGATGGCTGATAACGTTTTGCCTAAAGCTTAACCTTGTAGACCGCTTCTTCAGAGCTTTGAATTATGAAGTTGGCTTAAAATTGGCAATGCGGAGTCTAGTGAAAATCGGGGCGGGGAAGTCGGGGGTGCTTTACAAGCCTTCATCTCTTTAACTAAGGTAGCATAAGGGCTGATAAGGCAGTGAAACCTTGAGGCGGCTTGATCAATCAATTAATGGGGCCTTGTGCTACATTTGAACAGGTGCAGCTCAGCCGCACGCGGTTACCTAATCACCGACCAATTATGGGTTGCGAAACAGCCAGATATGCGGGCTGATAATGCAGCATATCCTTTTGGAGGCTTGGTCATTTGTCATAGTTATGACATTCATGGTGGGGGCCAGTGTCGCAAAGATAGATACCAGGTTCTCTTTGCTCATTCAAGTTCTCCGCTACAAGTATCAAGCTCTGGCTCAATACCTAGTCCTTCAGCCTGGCTCTTTGGAACAGCCATATTTCAAACCATTCAGAACTCTTTCTGCCTAAACAGACCTTCAATCGCTCTATCGAATATGGATATTTTCGGCACTACAGTCACAGTCGTTCATGAGATCTACACAATCACTGTTTTCATCAAGGCGGTCGTGAAAGATACGAAAGATTATGACGTCGACAAGGCAGATATCCTAGTCAAGGTTGAACACGAATTCCTGTTCCTCGAATCATTCATAGCCCTCTTCTTTGGCGATGATGGGGCGTTGATGGCTAGCCAGCAACTTCCAAGCAATCTGAAGCGTGATGTCAGCAACATCTTACATGCGTTGAAGAGTTGTCTTGCTGAGTATGGCCTATTGGCGGCTAAGCATAATATACTAGTAGATGATGCTGAAGTCGCGGAATGCGAAGATACGTCCACTACCGTGGCTGGAAAGATTACCTCCAAGTCTGAGTGGTTCAAAAGCAAACTGTTGGAGTTGAAGGACCTGAAGAAGAGATCATTTGACTGGGCATTATTCGACAAAGACAAGCTTCTTGACATCTTGCTTAAATACAATCAGTGGACCGAGAGACTCCGGCAGACTATGTCTCTTATGCTTTTAGTCTCTACCCGCTTCGGTAACGCAGAGCTAAAGACGTTCTCAGACAGCAGAGCCGCAAAAGATTTGGGTCTCCAGAAAGTGGCTAAGCGCCAATTGTTAGCCAAAGCGACCCCGCCCGATACCTTCAAGGCGCTAAATGGACGAATCGTCGAAGCGACCGACTCTATGACAGATTCAAGCCTGCAAGTTGCGGACTATCTAGATGAGTGGGAATGTACCACAAGAATGATTGTCGAATACCGCGAGTACAGTTCTTCGTTGGTGCAAGCAACGGAAATGAGGAATATGAAGGCTGTTCAAGAGCTGAAGGCCCCTATCCGTAACTTGGCCTGGCTCCTTCGTAGCTCAGCTCTCTCTGACCTTAACGGTAAGAGTATAAATGAGACTACTAATCGGAGCATGTTCACCTTGGAATGCATTGGTTACATCGATCAACCTGATGAGCACCAAATAATCTTTCTCTACCAGCCTCCCCTCTCTATCACCAACCAGAACCAGGTATTAGAGATAATCACCCTTCACAATCTCATCAAGGTCGGAAACTGTCAATTTTCTTTGGGACACAGATTCTTTATGGCTTATGCTCTCGCCACCACAATTCTGAACGTCCACGGATCCGGTTGGGTACACAAGGATATCAGTAGCCACGGTGTGACCGTCTTCCCTCTCAAAACATCACTAGTTTCGGGTTTCAATGGCATGGATTTCGACCACACTCCGTATCTCACAGGTTGGGGTTTCGCAAGACCAGAACTCGGAGGGACGGAACTACTGCAAGACTTTGAAGTAGAACCCAACTTCTACCGGCACCCTGCTCGACAGGGTAACCCCGGATCTGCTTTCACCAAAGAACACGATATCTACGCGTTAGGCGTTGTCCTATTGGAAATCGGCCTTTGGAAGACCATCTCTGAGCTCTTTGCCAAACAGATCAGAATAGCAGAAGATAAGCAGGAACTACCACCAAAGGAAACCATCCGGAAATGGCTTGTTGATTTGGCGAACATGGACTTGGCACAGCGGATGGGTAAGACGTATGCCAGTGCAGTTCTGGCATGCTTGAGTGAAGGGTTTGGGGTGGAGCGCGATGATGAACACAAGACAGGCCTTTCCGTGGCTTTCCGTGAGAAGGTTGTAGATGCAATCAAGGTCGGTATAGTACTTTAATAATAACTTTAATCCAATTTACTATACTAAACCTAGTCAAACTTTGAGGTGGGCTTGGCACATCTGTGTTGCAGTCTCGCGATACCTTTCATACCTGAGTTATAACAGCGCTTTCATCTACATTTTCAGCCAATTCTAATTAGATGGAATCGGGATTGGCCGAGGTTTCAAAGGATATCACGGCGACTACCGAAGGAACATGGGTTTCACTATACCCCATACGGAGTAAAATATTCACTAAAACATGTGAAACGTTTCAGATTAACTCATCTCTTCGTACCCAATCTCATACTCGCTATCCAGCTAACACCGATACAGTCATTCCCATCAACTCGAAAACTCCACATAGCTCCCATGCAGAAATATGTACAAACATTTATATACATGTCATCTCTTCTGATCTCATCTCATAATCGCAAATCTACTTGCGGTAAGTGGTCCAAGCACTGTGCATGCGGGTCTTCTGACCAGGGGTGAACTCCTCGTAACAAACACTGGAACAAGTATTAGTAATTGTACCAAAGCGTCTTTCGGGAATAACTTACTCATCGGAGTAGTCCATAAAGTTGTGGATGGGGTCGTCACCAGCCTGGTTAGGGCAGCTATCCCGTCGAGCAGGGCATCCACTGGTCTGGCTAGCCTGAGCAGGGGTATCGCTAACCAGATCTCCACCAGTGCAGCCATCCTGGAAAGTATGGAACAGGTTGAACCAATGGCCGACCTCGTGAACGGCAGTTCCGCCGAGGTTATAAGGAGCCATTGAGCCTCCGGGGACGGTCTCGGCGACAATGACGCAACCGTCGCGGATGAAGGTTGAGGATCCAGTTGAGACGTTAGGCTCAGGGAAAAAGCAGTATCCAAGAGCATCAAGGCCATCAAGCTTAGCAACATCAGTGAAGTACAAGTTGAGAGTCTTGTAATCACCCTGACGAAGCTGTCTCTTCATAGCAACCTCGCCATTTCCAGCAGCCCAGTTAGAGTTGGTGGTGAAAGTGGTGTCGATGAGGTTAAAGGTAATATCTTGAGCACCGTAGGCATCGTTCAAGGCCTTAAGCTGGGCTTGGAGCTTAGCCTTGGTGATATACTTTGAGGAGGATGAAGACACAACGTGGAAGTAAGTGTCGACGGTAATGGAGGAAGCAGCGACTTTGGAGACGGACTCGATCTTCTTGAGGTTCTGAGCGTGCTGGACTTGCTCGGGGGTAGGGTCTGCGATGGCGCAGCGAGGAGGAATGGCGCGTCCGGCCAGACCAGCGAGGGCGTTGCCGAAGAAGAGAGCGAGAGCGAGCTTGGAAACCATTGTTGCGATGATGTGATGAGATGAGATGAGATAGATGAAGATGAGGATATCGACTATAACCTATGCAACTACACTTCATATTTATAATGATATTCTATTGTTCTTCGCTACAGCATAGAGCGGGCATAATCTATCCATCTTACTATCTCATGGCGATCGTTTCCAATTATGCCATATCTCCGTTCATCCAGATCAAAGGTCCATCCCATCACAGCATAACTCGCCATCCTTATCTATGCCAATTCCCCATAAGGTCGACTACACAAGATATTCCGTAAATTTGACCTGCCATATTGACTCATGAGTGGACGACTTGCCGCGGTGTCTATTCCGTACCTATGCTAGTGCTCGGAAATGAACCCCTGGACCTTCTGTAAAAGGAAATGGCCGCCGTGGTCAATACGAGACAGCCGAACTTCGGACGCCAAGAGACCTTCCCGACTGGGTAGGATCTTCTGCCGATGCACGGGCTTCATCTGGGCGGGTCCATCCCTGTAAGCTTAAAATGAAGCATTATGGTATGGTTAAACTACCGGAGGTTGAGAACTTTTGCTAAGCTTGTGTTGAGTGATCACATTGTCTTGATAGACTGTGGAGGTGATGCTGGGGCCTAAGCCGATGCCGGCTTGGCGAGTCAATTGGGCTATTTCGGATGAAGAGATTGGCTGTATTCAAAAGTCCAGTGTCTCAACATCATCGAGTCATCACGATCAGCCGGAAGGTGATCGAATGGTAAGGTGTCTAAAGCTGAGAAGAACCCAAAAGGAAGTATAACGAAAAAGTAACAGAAACTCTATGACATTTAATTACTATTATTTGATGTATATACTTAGTCTTTCACGCCAGGAATTGTTCTTTATGAATTAAACTATCTCTGTAGGGTAGTGTCGAGGATCTTATCGGCTCTATCTTATCTTATCTCCACCAGATCCCAATTAGACGGTCCAATCAAAATCCATGCATGGCTAAGCTCGAATGAGCACTCTGCAGGGACTTTTCCATCTGACGTTATCGGCTTGCATGCACTCTCATTCTATGAATAATTGACAGCTGAGATATAAACTCCACGCATCATTTCAGCCAGTCAGAAGTCGTCATTTGTAAGTCGAATGTTTGTCGCAACTCTAATTATTACCACTTCTGGTAGGGACAATGCTTGGTATCACTTATCACATGAAAAAGCCGAAATCATAATCCACTGTAGGTAAAGGCGTCCGCAGGGTCAATGAGAGAATGAAGATCGAGATTAATGGCTCATTATTTACCACCAGGGTTCTATAGTCGGTCTTAATTCTATCTGAGTGTTTCCCGCTCTGTCTAATCCTCATCCCCAAATGCAACTGCATGCTCAAACGCCCAGTCTCGAATGGCATCAAAGTTGCGACATGTATGCAGCGTGCTAAAATCAGGCCAGTGACCATCATAGCCATCGTAATACTTGAATGCGAAAACACCAGTGTCGCTCTGGCACATAATGTTGTTTCGCAGAATCTCGATGCAGTGATCTACAAATCAGATTAGCATTAATCAAGTAATTAAACCAAAAAATTCCGACTTACCAAGATGCCCTCTCAAGTCCATAGGCTCAACCTCAATGTCGCCGCCCATCTTTGAGTAGTAATCCCTGTAGGTATCTTGCCGAAGCAAGTTCAGACAGTGAAGCTGATGGAATACTTGAATTCCGACGCGATAGCCCGTATGCCCCGTCTTGGGATCCTTGACCTTGAGAGATTTGGGGTCGAGGCCCAATTTGTCAAGCTCAGCTTGTGAGATCATTTGATCACCGACGTCGTATGTAACATGGTTCCATGCTTTATCAACTTCTGGCCCGTATCCGACAAACTCGGACATCTCGAGGGCTGGAGTAATGTTGTATCGGACCGTATGGAAGTCTGCAACGCTTTCTGCGGGGGCTTTTCGATGTTAATAGAGGTATAAAAAAAGACGGGGATAAACTGACAATAAGGGAAATTTGGCTGATTGCAAATGCCACTTTGTAAAGGGCTGGCGCGAAGTAATAGTGAAAGGGCGAAGAACGCCAATGAGAAGGAGAGTAAGACACCATGACATATCCATATCAAGATTGGATGTGCTCCTTGCTGTGAAATGAATGGCGAGATGTTGGTGTACATGGGCAGAGGTGATAAGAGAGCGTTCTTCTCATGAGTTTGTTGCTCCTCATCTTCAGGAACTGGACGATACTTTGAACCCATTATTGCAGAAAAATGATTGACTGAACCTCGAAAAAAGTTGAGAAAATGACTGGCCTGCAGTGAGAGAATGAATGTCAACCTCCAGGGCGATGAGGGAAAAAATGGAATAAGTGCGACAAGCTTTGAAGCAATGATGTATATATCAATGCCCAGAAATCTGATTCTATAATTGGTCCTCTCTGACTCGGCGTTTGGGTTCTACAGTGAGCGGATAATCGGCTCCCAATAACAACTCTTCAAACGCCAAGACGAAACGTGAAATGGTTCGTGCGACAAGTGAATACTACATGAAGTCATCCAGACCGCCCACTTAAAACAATGTTCCAGCTTCACGGGTTTGACAGATCTCGAATGAGGAATAGCCAACCATTACTCACCGAGGATTATAGGCCTAAACAATATCTGTAACAGGGGTTAGTAATATTCTCAGGCGACGTGAAGCACTATACGTCGTAGCCGTCAGGGGTCGTGTCGTCTAGACCAATCATGTGAAACCAGCGAAACTTGTTTGAGGTTCATTTCCACGAATGGCGCGCCACCAACCACTTTGGCATGTCACTTCGCGTTTTCGCGTTTAAGCAAACAACGTCCAGAGTCTTGGGTTTCGGCCGAGGCTGGGGTTTCATGATTGGCCGCTCTAACCGTTGCTACACCTTGGACCCAAAATTGCCTAGCGGGAGGCCGATGAGGGTACCAAGGAGAAAGCGCCCTTTTTCGTATACGGCGGTTACGTTGTTGACTCAACAGAGCGGCAATGTCGGCATCATGTCCAACATGTCTTCAAACGCTATCGGTCTTGTCTTGGCGCTTGCGTTTGACGATTCTCTGAACTTTGGGAGATCGAGGGAGGGGGCAAAGATCTATTCTAAGACTCAAAGAATCTGGGGTCGTCATCTCAAGTTAGACTTAACATACCTAAGTCGAAAGGTATAAGAAGCTTAGCATCTTCGGCTCTAATCTTAATTCTTCAACCAACTCACATTTCCTTCTTCAATCATCTGAGCTTAACTTTGCTTGACGCAAACGTCTTTCTCTTCTCTTCAACTTTCAAGGCTAGTCCTACTTTTATTCTACATCACTCTCATTTTACCTGCCGGTCAGAAAAAAACACTTCTACACCCTTTTTTCATCACTTCCAAGTCAAGATGTATTTCTCCAACGTTGTCGTCACTGTCCTTGCTGCTCAGGCCTTCTCTCAAGATAGCCGAGTCGCTCGCTCTAGCTTTGGACAAGTTGCTGTAAGTTGCTCATCATGCTTATAATACTTTGAAGCTAACGTGACCAAGGCTTTGATGGCTGCTGCTGCTCTCCCAGCAGACGCTCTCGCCCTCCCCATCTTCAGCGCTGAGAAACGAGAGGTTAGTCGCATTGATGTCTATTAGTAGCACTTCATCTAACAAGCATAGCCTCATCACCAAGGCGGTCAGAACAACAATAACCAGGCCCAGGGCCAGAACAACCAGGCTCAGGGTCAAAATGCCAACAATAATGCTAACGCTGGCGCCAATGCCAATGCCAACGCCAACGGATGCAACGCCAACAACAAGCGAGATGAGGAACTTGTAGCTCGTCACCACCAGGGCAACCAGGGAGGCAACGCCCAGGGCAATGCCAACAACAACGCCAATGGTAATGCCAATGGTAACGGAGCTGCTGCCGCCGCGAATGGCTGCAACAACAACAACGCCGCTGCTAATAACAACAATGCTGCCGCTAACAACGGTAACGCCAATGGCAACAACAACAAGCGTGATGAGGAACTCGTAGCCCGTCACCACCAGGGAGCAAAGGCCAAGGGCAGGAACGGCAAGAACAACAAGCGTGAGGAGCTCGTCGCTCGCCACCATCAGGGAGCTCAAGGTGGCAACAATGCCAATGCCGCCGGCGCCAACCGTAATGGAGCCAACCGTAATCAGGCCGCTGCCGCAGCAACTGGCAACAACGCCAACTGCAAGCGAGACCCTCACCACCAAGGCGGCCAGAACAAGCAAAACGCTCAAGCTGCTGGTTGCAACTAAGATAATTCACTCTACAAAAGTCTCTTGTAGGCATGGATGAGAAGTAGCAAGGCATGTAATGGCTGGGGTGAAGGGGGAGAGATTATGTCTTGGCTTGGAGTGATGAGGTGCTGGAAGTAATGGGCTGGCCCATGGATTCTGGTAATTAGAGTGCTAGTTAGAATAATAAGACTAGAGAGTTCGGTTCAACTGTCGCGAGATCTGTTGGTGAATCACCTGATGCCTTGTCTGAAGATTTTATAAGTCTCTACTAAGCTTACCTAAAGCTTT
Organism: Fusarium mexicanum; assembly: GCA_013396015.1. Taxonomy (NCBI): domain Eukaryota; kingdom Fungi; phylum Ascomycota; class Sordariomycetes; order Hypocreales; family Nectriaceae; genus Fusarium; species Fusarium mexicanum. The sequence continues at coordinate 235,473 of JAAOAM010000059.1, read as the reverse complement.
TCATCTCTTAGAATAGATACTCTAAAGTTAGTCCGTAAAGGCGGCTTGGTCGTGGCTGGAGATAACGCTGTGGCCGTGCTGGCACCGTTTCAGCGTTGATTCGCTTCCTAGCCGAAGCCGAGTTAGGCTTAGATCTGATTATCCACCATTCCACGGCATCCCCGCCCCTCCACTAAATCTTCAGGGTCCTTCACGTGATACCCCTCACGAATGCCTTTGTCCCTCGCAGGGCGATATGAAGCCCTGTATAGACTAGATTGAGACCTCTGTGTAGTTATTATAACTTATATACCACAATAGCCATTTGAAAAAGTCACTGAATATCAATTTTCAGCGTTTTCTCGTATTTTCTTAAGGTTACAGCGTATCAACGTGGCTTTGGACTAACTGGCCAGAACACTCTACACCCATGTCTTTAAAGTGGGCTATCAGGCCACTTCTGAAAAGTCTTCCTCACAATCCCATCCCTTGAATCCTCTCAAAAACAAAGACACCAACAAAAAACATCTCAACTTCAATCTCAACAAACTATCGATCCAAAATGGCGCCCCCCAAGAAAACCGAACCCGTCATCGACAATGTCGTCGCCTTTGGAAGAGTTCGCAAAAACTTGAAGATGGGATGCGTCGGTCTTCCTAATGTCGGAAAGTCAAGCTTGTTCAACCTCTTGACGGAGCAGAGCGCTGCGGCGGAGAATTATCCTTTTTGTACGATTGAGCCTAATGAGGCGAGATGTGCTGTTCCTGATGCGAGATATGTAAGTACAGATCCCGTCGAACATCGGTGAGGGAGAAGCTAAAATCGGTGAAACCTAGGACTTTCTCTGTGACCTTTGGAAGCCTCCTTCCATGTACCCTGCTTACCTTCAGGTCACCGACATTGCTGGCTTGATCAAGGGAGCTTCTCAGGGAGAAGGTCTTGGAAATGCCTTCCTGTCGCATATCCAAGCTGTTGACGGCATGTTCCATATTGTCAGGTAGGTTCTGTCGAGTACAGTGATAAGGAGCCAGGCTGACTTGGTTTGTTCAATAGAGCATTCGACAACGATCAGGTTCTGCATGTCGACGACTCGATTGACCCTGTTAGAGACTTGGGTTGGTTCAGCACCTTATCTAGAGGTGACTCAACTGACAAAGGCACATATAGACACCATTCAAAGCGAGCTCTGCAAGAAGGACCTCGGTAAGTACTTTTTCTTCGGTAACTGGACAAAACTAACGCCTTATCTTAGACATTCTCGCAAAGCAAATCGTCGCCGAGGAGCTGATTGTCAAGAAAGCTGGTGGCAAGTACAAAATGCTGCCTCTTTTCACTGAGACAACAACCAAGATCAAGGAAGTCAGTAAAGAGCAAGTGACAACCGGGAAATGAGAAGAGGGCTGACACGAAATAGATGCTGGAAAAGGATCAACCAGTCCGAGACGGAAGCTGGACACCTGCCGAGATCGCCCTCATCAACGAAAAGATCCAACTTATCACCACCAAGCCAGTCATTTACCTCGTCAACTTGACAATGAAGGACTACCTCCGACAGAAGTGCAAGTACCTGCCCGGTATTGCCAAGTGGGTCACTGAGCATGGTGGTACACCTCGTGATATCATTCCCTTTTCGGTTGAGTTCGAAGAGAAGCTGCACAGCTTGAAGGATGACCCAGATGCTCTGGCCGAGTTCCTCAAAGACATCAAAGTGAAGTCAAAGTTGGACAAGATCATCACTGAAGGATTTACCAAGCTTGGACTGCAATACTACTTCACAGGTTTGTAAAGATCTTCCGACTGGTAGCAGAGACGCTGACCTGTGTATAGCTGGTGAGAAGGAGATCCGATGCTGGACAATTCCCCGGGGTTGCTTGGCACCACAAGCCGCGGGTGCTATTCACAGCGACTTTGAGAGAGGCTTCATCAAGGCTGAGGTTGTCGCTTATCAAGACTTCCACGATCTCTGCGACGGACAAAAGTCCATGGGCCCTATTAAAGCAGCTGGCAAGTACCGACAAGAAGGAAAATCATATGTAAGTGCACGCAACTCGACTCACATCACATAAAGCTTACTTTTGCCCTCCGCAGGTTGTTCAAGATGGAGATATCATCCATTTCCAGTTCAGTAAGTACTACCCTCATGATGCCTTGATCTTATGTTGTAGGCTAACTGTCTTTACTAGACGTTTCGAATAAGAAATAAGTCCATTATAGCTGTAAAGAGAAATTATACTATTAAGATATTGCAAATATTTCAGGGTTATGTAATATCATATAAATATTTATATGAAACTGTTCTATCTATTGTATAGATTATTCTCCTTGAGAAAATGTTGCCGCCCAGACATCCATTGTCCGCACCTTAGTATCATCAAGTCCTTGAACGGCTCTTACAACCGCCTCTCTCCCACTCCGAAGCACGACCCTTATCCTACTATCCGCAACACACTGCTCAATATCATGAAGAAAACCCTTGCTTTTCACATCCCCAACCTCCCAACCACCATCTTGCAATCCCTCATGCGGCACAATTTCCGTCTCTCGTTCGATCTTCCATCCAGCATCCCCCGCAATACTCTTGATATCAGGTGGACTCAGCAAACATCGAATATTCGCTTCGCTGTCTGGTCTTTGTGCCTCAAATGTAGCGCGCGTCAAAGCAGCAAGAACGTGAGGGACAGCAGCTGGCTCAGATGCCTTCATGGCGTATTCAGCAATGCAGACTCTATTCACGCGTCCCTTCAGCGCGCTGAGCATGCGAGTAAGGGTTTCCGGCGCATCGAGATACCATAGACAGTGCACAAAGACGGCATAATCCCACTTCTTGTCCCCTGTCTCTCTTAGAAAGTCCTCGAGTTGGGCCGGCCAGAATTTCACACGCCCGCCCAAAGCGCCTTTGGCGATATGTTGTTGTGCCTGTCCAAGAGTGTATGGTGCACCGTAATCAAGAGGTGCGGGGTCGATGGCGTCAACATGGCCATCTTGCCCAACCGCATGACCCAAGACAACAGTGCATGTTCCCTGACCGCATCCAATCTCAAGTATGTGAGATGAAGCAGGAACTTGAAAGAAGTTGAGGAGCTGAAGTCGGTGAGTTGTTTGATCAATCTCAATTTGTAGGGACTCTGGTGTTGACAGGGAGTGAGACGCTATTGATGGAGCGATTGACAAGGGCATGGGCTGCCATGTCTCTTGAGGCTGCGACTGGGCTGTCATATCGATACCAGATTTACAGAGAATCAATTTTGAGAAGGTAACTTCGATGTATGCAAATGTTTGACGGACCCAGTGTCTGCGATATCAAGCGGCCCAGGCTGACACTATTTATAAGCAGCCGACAATCTTACCTGTGACTCATTCGCTATCATATCTCAACCTCCTTCCTATACGGGTAATCATCATTTGTGCTTACAACATGACTGTAAGAATCACCAAAAAGGGCGTCGCAGTGGAAATATAGTTGAGCAACAGCGATGATATTCTCAGTGATGTACAAGCTACCTGCGCTCACAGTACAAGGCGGGATCTTGCTGCTTATGCCATGTCCTTACATGTCTCTCAACATTAGCTTTTCGTCCCGTGCCATCGCGCGCCATTCGATACGTGCATCCTGGGAAGCTACAATACCATTTAATAGAGCCATGCTTTTCATCTTCATGACGGGTACAATCTTTCCTCAGTGCGAAGCTTGCGTTGCACCCAGTCTTGGTGCATTTGAATGGTCTTGTGTGAGTTTTGAGATGCGCCCTGTTTGCATCCGTTAGTCTCGACACCCCCGAAGGTATATGGGCGTGGAACTCGCGTATAAGGCTTTTTGGTAGCAAAGGCAGCTGGGCACTCGGGACATTGGTGAGGGCCTGTAGTGAGTACACCACCCTGACTGTTGTCGCTTTCGTGAGAGCTGTGATTCTCAATAACATGTTCTAGCCGTGAATCATCTTCGACTTGTGCGCTCTGTCCAGCAGGCTGAGGAGTAGTACTTGAACACCCCCAATCATAGGGAGGCAGAGGACCCGCGTTTCCGGACCGAGTCCAGCTCGGATCAATGAACTGGGGAGTTCGATGTTCGTGATAATGTTCGTGTTGGTGAACTGAACTCTCTAGTTCAGATGGCCCTGACTGGTCTTGACTAGAAATAAAAGACCCCTACCTGGGAGAGAGATTTGGTGATGTTTTTACCTGCTGAAGGGAGACACTAGAGGAAGAAAGAATACGACGGCTAAAGAGCTAACAAAAGAGTGTAGACAATTGGCGATAGAAGTGGATGCAACGAGCGACTGCGGAAGCACCACTAGGGTCAACCGTGGAGAAGAAAGGAGAAATGCACGACCATCGCACATTGAGATAAGTTTATGTAGATAATGTCAGTCTAAGCGAGTGCCTCCAATCGGATATGGCGGATCAATTTAGTTCGGCCGATTGGTCAAACTCTCCGGCTAGGCCTCAGAATCTGCACGATGATGATAGTTGCATCCGGTAAGTTGGGCCAATCATAGTAATGGTAGTGAGCCGGCAGTTGGTAGAATTTCACGAGGTGCCAGCTTGGAAGGAGAAGTTAAATATCCAGCACTTTCTATCACTCTGTTTCAGCGATCTTCATTCTTTCAACACTCTCAATACCTTTACACACTTACAAAATGCCTACAATTTTCTGCTGTGATGCCATTGATCCCTATCGCTCGCAGTACCTTGACCATCAGTCCAAGTTCCACAAATTTATGTCATGGGGGTCTTTCCCCAGAGAGTCCACTCGTGATGAGGTCCAGCATGACCTCTCCCAGATTAATCCTTCTTATGCAGTCCAGCTTGTTAGACAAGTCAACTTTGGCCCACTTGAGTCCAAAAGATACTTCATCCCTCAAGATTCATCCGAAAGGCAATATATCGAAGTGTCTGAACAAGGCTTGATCCAGGCCAACTTCAAGAAGGCCAACACGTAAGTCAACACTTTTGTCCTATGGCATGACAACCAAGTCTATGGTACTAAGACTCCCTCTCCAGCTACAAGAACTACAAGTGCCGTGGTCACAATAAGTTCTTTGAGGTAAACATCTACCAGAAAGATCCTGTCAACAGACACCACTGGCGCGCTGATATCGCGAGACCGGCTGGTTCAATCGATCTGTAAGCGCTTCTGAGGGGCCATGTTCGTGTAACCCTGCGCCACCCAAAAATATCCACGGCGCCATCCTTTGGCTAACACGTACTATCGTAATTATTCATGATGTGATACGAGCGTGTAAGACGGCAGTAGAGCTGGAGAGATTAGGCTGCGGGGTTAGGCTGTATGTTACACGTTCTGGCCAAGGCATTTTGTTATCTCCAATAAGAAACCAAGTGTGATAGGATATTCAAATGCACTTCGAGGCGAACTGCCTGCCTTTGTCATTCCCCAATAGCCTCACTGATGTCTGCTTCGCCACGAATGACAGCCACCGCATTTGGCCTGTACTTGGGCAACTCGTAGCTGAAGTACAAAGGGTACGAAACTGATAGTGCCTAGCGTTGGGATATCCTATTCGTTAATGATCACGATACCAGAGGCGTCTCTTTTAGCACAGGCTATTGCCAAATGTATCAAGTCTCGCCATCCTCACGTGGGATCTCAGTACGAGAGACCTGGTACGAGCTTCATTTTATTGTCCTCTTTATTATTATTTCTTCTGCATTACTCAAACCCTCGCCCAGTCCTCGAAAGTCGTGTAGTTTATCGATAGCCTTTGCTTCATATGCACGGGCTACTGTTCCTTCTCATCTCGATTTCAATCAAGACCTGTGAACTTGTTAACTCTACGAAAAATAGTGGCTTCTATCTATCAACTTCATCGCAACCTAGGATAATGACCAACTCGGTCTCAATATACTACATGTGCCACTCCTTGTGACAGGTAATGTGGTATGCCTTTGAAAACGCTTATATCAGAAGCGAAGACCAAGCGCAACGAAATGGAATTTTCTTGGTGATCTGGGATAAAGACTCTCGGTAATATGCTAATCTGAAAAGAAAGTGTGAAATTATGGAGGAGGTGACATTCTTTTCACCTTTGCCATTGTAGCCTTCACGGTCCAACCTCGCAAAAACCTGAATGGTCTCAGACTTAGTAAGAAACTTCCGCTACGTGCTGAGGAGAGGTTCTTTTGACTCTTGTGCCGATAGACTCCGATGTACCACCACGCTCCAACTGTGAAAGCTGTAAAGCCTGCGGCTAGGACCACGTAGATCCAGAAGGACTGAGCCACAGATATAGTGCCATCGTCGGATTTCCACTCAAAGAATCCCATCGAGAAGATACTCTACAAGAACTGTCAGTGGACTATCAAATGCTTCGAACGATGGCTTACTGCAAAGAAGGTTCCAGGAAGGAATATCATAGTGACTAGTGCGATGGACCGCATATGACGTGAGTCCTGACTAGTCGCTAATGCTATCTCCACATTTGTTTCTCCTTGAGCCTTGACACTGTGAGCAAAACTTCTGAAAGAGGGCGTGAGAGGGGATGATTTACCCATTGTGTCGTCATGATCATTCCTTCGTAGCCAGTAGTACACTCCCGGATCTTCTCATTATATTCCTTCATAATTTCTCGAAGTCTCCATCGCATCTTAGCGCCCGTTCGTCTCATATAACTCTTCCTGAGTCGAACTGATAATACCTCCTGATACTTGTAAATCTGAGGCTCCGGAGAAACAACGGCCGCATGATGGCTAACATCCTGGAATTGCTGACCATCTACTAGAGAGATCTCATCGATTGAGTCATACCAGTCTGCTTCAGGGTTCGGAGAACTCATGTCTCGAAATATTGTCCGGTTGAGGTAATCTGTGTGCTCGTAAAAGGCTTCCAAGCAGGTACTCCAGCTCAGAAGTTGATTTCGGAGGTACTGCATGTCCAACCAAGCTAATCTTCTTGCCTTTTTGCGAGAAACCTTTTCTGTCTCCGTTATATGCTGTAGAAACTCGGGATCCTCGTCCAGCTCCAGGATTCGCCCTTCGAGCTCGTCAAGAGTGTTGTTCACTATTGGCATGTGGCGCTTTCTCTCAATCTCGATAAGCATGCTGGGAATCAGCAGTGGATGGCAGATCTCGTAGGTGGCCATTTCAAGCCGTGTCAGTATCTCTGCTTCGACCGACAGCGTGCATCCAAACATAACGGCGAATGTTAGGTTACAGTGTGGGAAATATGTTGATGATACCGCTAAATCACCTTGCCAAGCATTGTAGGTGCGGGCATTATACACTTTAACAGTATCAGAAGTAGTTCATATTCAGGAGAAGACAGAAACGAACCTTGTGCAGGTAGGCAACGACCGTCTTGCCTGCCCATGTCGACCTTGACTGCCGAGAACTGTGACACCGCTGCTTGGCTTACAACCCGATTGATCGAGTCGTGTATATAGAACCGTTTTGCTATATCCTTGAAGGACTGCTCTGAGAATGGCAGCTCTTTGACATCAAGGAGGCCAGAGGTTTTATGACGCGGGGTTCTCGATGCGTGTTTGATGTGTGTTGTTGCTCTCTCAATAGCCTCAATCCAATCCTTCGCCTCGATACCATGCACCGGATCCATTTTGGGTTCGCCGCTCTTCCTGGCTAAACTAACACGACATCAGTTTCGGGGAGCCATACCTAAGAGGCGAACGTACATAAGAACAAGACCAGCGTCTAATCGTCCAGGCTTTGGATGTTGCTAAGGAAGCACATTAGTCTAAGTGAGCTCAGGGACTGAAAAGTAATACCAACCTTATCAAACCATTCATTCCAATCACTACCATCAGTCATTGTCCATACCAAAGGCTTCTGAAACAGTGTTGGTAAGCTGCAGCTGATCTCGTTGTAGAATACAAACCCTTCCGTCTGAGAACGCTCGTACAACGCTGGTTGGTCTCTCATCATAGTTAAATACTCTGCTAATTTCGCTTTCGCAGCATATCGCTAAGTCATTTGCCCAGTTCATGTTTAGGCTAGCTGTTAAAAAGAAGATGACAGTCTGGTCAAAAATTGCAAGGCGGCCTCGCGGAAGAGATTGCCGTTTATTATCTTTCTTGATGGGGCTGTGTTTAGAACACAACCTTGACTCTGCGCCCTCTTGTCTTTGAGGCGTTAAGCCCTAGACTATGGCTGTGTTGAGACACGATACTGTTGTGCAATAGTGCAACGTGCGATATGTGGTTGAAAAGCGTTGCATGAATAGTAAGGCGAACAGTGTGTAACAGCTAATTTTTCTTGAAAGAGCACTATCAGAAATATATGTGTAACTCACAATGTGCCCCTGTAGAATTGACTTTCTGAGAGATCACTGCGAAGAGAAAGCATTTACAGGAGGCCATAGGAATCTGCAAAATAGACCGAAGGTATTCAACTACTGCTTATACTATAACTAAGTGCTTATCTAACACTAGCAATAGATATGTAAGTAAACTCTGTGAGAAAGGGTTTCTAAAGAGTATAAGTAATGACCGCTTTTACTTTATTATTTTTTAAAATAGCTGATATCACCGCTGAATACTTGTAGATAGACACACTTCTCAACGCTACATAGAAGTCACTAGTGAAAGACTTGGGACCTGCAGCGCCTACTCAAGTAGAATTTAAGTTAACTATTACTTGTCGATATTGATGCTGGGGGCCACATCATCATAGAATGTCCATCACCACGGATTCCTCCATTTTATTCTTTTCAACCTTTTTGTATCAGATGCGAATCACTACGAGTTTGTGACTTACTAACCTCAGTGAGACGTCTTGGAAGTTTGCAGTGGAACTTTCCCCGATCCCACTGTAAGTACAATCAATGTCTTTATTCCTCTTCAGCATAAGATTGAAGTACTGTACCTCGACCGTCACACTTTGATCAAAGACGGTGGCTAAAAACGTCTTCAGGGAGCTTTGTTGCGTTAAGGACGCACGGATAATTTCGATTACCATCGTGTAGTAAGAGGGTAGTGAATATTTAAAAGAGGCAAGTATGACAGGTGTTTGGAACACTGGAGGTTGATTTGATCAAAGTTTGGAGCACAAGGCTGCAATCGAGGTGAGTTTAAATACCCCAGTTCGCCGCTGGACCCTTCTGTCAGTGATCCTGAACACTCTGATGACGATTCTAGCTATTGGTGATTCTGGAGTCTTCTAACGCTGATTTAGGAACCTTCTGTTCGAGATCCCAGACCATCATGTCAGTGACGCCAGAGTCTGATATTGCAACTCTCAGCGCACTGATAAGCTTTCTGCACTGCTTGTATTACAGGAGCGCTGTGGTGATATTCGGCATTTTGTCAATGTAGGGCTCTACGACCAACAGCTGTCTATCAGGATCAAAAACAACACAGCCTATCCTCTAACCGAACCCGACCTACCCATGGCATGCTTTGTGGGCTGGAAAACTTCAGAGAAAGAATAGTTTGAACGGTGTCAATGGAGAATTGATACACCATATTTCAGCTCAACAGCGGACGAGCCTTTAAAGGAGCATCATTTACATAAATCCGCCTGCAAACCGTGGCGCCGTTGTCGCGAAACATCGTCCGAGGCTTGTGACGACGTTTCAGATAATATGGGAGTTTTTGGAAGGGTGACACGCGTCGACGTTCACCTAACGTCACATGCCTATCAACAGCTATTAAAAAGTGTGAGTAATGAACCTTGAACAGCCTTTTCCAGGTGATAGAAGCTGATAGAGCAAAAAGAAAAGAAAAAGGTCAACCTTGACTGTACAAAGTTTGCAATCAAGACCCTTTGCAACATGGGCCACAACAATGAGTCAAAATTCCAACAGGAGTGGGAGATGCTTAAGCGTTTTAACGGGCTTAAGCACCCCTCCCTTGTAATAGCCTTGTGCGCTTTTCGTTGTGCAGATGAAAGGGGGTTTATCTTTCCCAGTGCGATCTGTGATCTCAGCGAGTACCTGGAAAAGAGTGAACCCCCTAGGCCCAACAAAGCAACAACATGGATATCTGGCCAGCTCTTAGGACTAATCGGTGCGCTGTAGACTATACATAACCCAAAACATGTAGAGCAGGGAGTAAGTAGTGGCTACGGTAGACATGGGGGCATTAAGTGCGACAATATCCTGTGTTTTAAGAGATTAGGGGATAAAGACGAGACTATTCTTGTCATCTCTGACTTCGACTTATCAACTTTTAACCGTATTAAGAGTCGCTCTAATATCCCTAATCAGAACATTCTCCCAGTTCCTGGATACCGCCCTCCTGAATGCGACATCGAAGGGGGAACTATATCAAGAGCCTTTGATATATGGACAATGGGGTGCTTATTTCTGGACCTAATAACCTGGTTCTTAGACGGACCTCGGTATGTCAAAGAGTTTAATCAGGCAAGGACCACGATGTTCATCAACGGTGCAAACAACAAATCTTCTTCGCTTTCAAAAGAAGAGCTGATAAAGAGAGTTTCACGGTGCAGGTAAAGGCAGAGGTTGTGGAAGTAAGTCGCTTGGACAGATTAATTTGGTGATTTTGTTAACGTTCAACAGTGGATCATCAAGTTACATCAACATCCAGATTGCTCCGACTTCTTACATGATGCTCTTGATATCATTTCAAACGAGATGATAGTCGTCATTGCGCAAGGCGGAAGTCGATCGTCGTCTGGACAACTTCTGGACGCTTTCCAGATATTATCTTCTAAATGCACGAGGAGGGAGGCATATGTTATTGGCAACCCATGGACTGGAGAAAAGGCTGAAACTGCCAGAACTTGGATAAGAAAGAACAATATTGCGGTCGATGCAAGACCTATTCGTAGCACGTAGGCTCTAATTGATGCGGTTTAGCCAGGGTTGACCATCACCTTAGCACATACGGGGATATCCTTGAGACCAAGGCTCAAGGAGTTAAACAATATAGACAAGACTTGAGGCCAAATAGTTTAAACAAATTGTATTGCAATCAAGGAGTTTAAAAGTTCTTAACTTTTCTTTATCATGGTTTGGCTGGCATCCAGGAGTTGCTTATGTCTGTACAGAGTACATAGTAGCGATCTACCGTACCAGAACCCTAAGTTTGTTCATAGTGCTCTACCTTCACCGTTTCCCCCATCTTTTGTTTTTCGGCCTTTCACTGTTAGCATGAAGTCCAGAACTGCAAAGAACTTGGGAATTACTGACTTCAGTGAGATTTCTCGGGAGGGTACAATGGTATTTGCCGCGTTCCCACTGTTTGGTTAGCTTGTTTGCACCTCTGGGACATCGGCAGTAAGCTTCTTACCATGACAGTTGTGTTTCCTTCACCAAAGACGCTGATCATGAACTCTTCGATTGCTTCTTGCTCGCTGTAAGTCGCACGGACAATCTCAACGGGCATTGTAACGAGACGAACTACCAACAATGCCGACTCGGCGATATTTGTTGTAGTTTGTGGAGGATGGCACATTTGTCAGTATTGCGAAGGAGAGGAGAGTCGCACTTGACAGCTCTGGGCTTAATTGTATCCATATCTCAGTTGTCACTGAATCTATGAGGACTCTGAAGTATCTACTGCGTGATTCACAGAAGACGGCGGTCTTCCAATCACTGACTGGCATTGACAGCAATTGAGACGTCTTATCACTGAATCGTTAAGCACTCTGTAGAGTGCAATGGCGAGGCTACGTTGGGAACTTCAGTCAAATTCAGTTACTTAAACACCATGTCACAGAGAAATTGGTTAAGAGGAACCGACTCTTGGACCTCGCAACATCCTCAATATCGCTGATGGGGTTGCTCCAGTCTCGCCGTACACCTCTTGTTGAGAGGTATCTAATTCATCAAATGCTGAAAGTGCCCTTGACCTACGGCGCCATCTGATAATGGAAGAGCCCCTGTGTTCTGGTCCGTCAATTGCAATACCCGAGAGGTCTTCTCATACGTCGCTGACCATGGAGCCGAGACGAGCACCACAGCGGGCAATGGTAAAAACTTGGTTTATGAAGCTGAGAGCCTCAAAACCTTAAAATTGAACAGCCATGCTATCGACAAGGTGAAAGCTGGCAAGTGGGCGGTTGGCACTCAAAGACATGCTGGGCGACAAGAGAGGACATCAAGAGAGGAGGCAGAATACTGACAAAATGGAGAATATGGAGAATTCGTGGAGTTTCTGGACTCTATTATAGAAGGACTTAAAATGTTATATTAAAGAAATTAGGTGTTTCCTTTTTTATATCTTTTAATAATTATTCAAGATTAACTCTTTATAACTTAAAACGATATATTACTTAATATGTTTACTTTGACTTGTTTGTGCAATATGAAAAGAAGAAAAGAAAGGAAAAGAGCTATAGTAATTAAAGTTAAAAGCTGTCATCTTCAAGGGGATATTAAATTATCATCTTACAGGAGTCAATTCTTTACGCATCATTTCCGCTCTTTTAGCTTTTTTTGCTCAGGGCATATAAAAAACCCACTGCCTTTACAATTATGAATATGTTAATTTTCGTTGTTCTTCTACCTTGTTTCCTATCCATCACTTCTTATTTTGACATGTACGGCATTTATAATGAAAATAGTCAGTCTCCCTTCCCTCTACAGTTACGCAGTAGACTTTAGAACATAAGACCATGGAGTGATATAAAGTTCTCTTGTTTTAATTGCCGATTTACCAAGTTTATGGAAAATGTCCTTGATAAGCACCTGTCTTGACTTTCGGTACGATCATTCAGACGATATATTTTATAGACTTACTACCTGCATCTATGCCGCTTGTAGTTTCTGTCTACTTCTTTCTAGATCCAGTATAGAGAAAAACTCCTTTAGAGTGGTAGCCTAAAGCTCTGTTTTGAGTCAGAGTCGCGGTTTCACGCGATATGACATATTATTAACTTTACTCGAAGTTACTGTTGGACGTTACTTGAGAACTTTCTGCCCTCTCAACTTAATAAAGCGGCCAACTTTGTAAAATCAGGCTCGCCTAGGCCAGTTGCAGCATCCCACCCTGCGAGGGCCTCCCAACCTGTTTCAAAAAAGTTACCATCCGCACAGCCTCTCGTTTCACTACCATCTTTGACATCACGAAAGACTGAGCTCGCCTTTGCAGAATACAGCGAAGGGTTGAGAAATCCTAATGCAGGTTTCTTCGCCCTCAGACGCTTGTCGTTGACAAGTGCAATCATGGCTGCAAACACAGGTGCAGACGCGCTCGTGCCGTCGTGAATCGAAGCTTGGCCTCCAGTCAGCGTCAGATAATTATCGCCTAGAAGACTGACGTCTGGCTGTGCGCGACCGCTGACGTTGTAAAAGCCCTTGTGCTTGCCTTTCAAGGCTTTGATGTAACCTGAGACAGCTTTATCTTGCCAAGAAGCACGTTTGAAAACATTTGACAGGCCCCCGGAGCTATAAGAAGCCGCACCGCCATACGCCGCCGTGGCGCCCACAGAGGTCATCCAAGGGCAGCTCGATGGGAATGTTGGTACAAAGAGCCTCTTCTTGCCAGACACTCCGAGGCAGGTATTGTCGCCACCCGCTCCAGCCGCTCCTCCATCTCCAGAAGATCCAATGATAGAAATCCCGCGAGCAGCAGCTTTTGCAAAAAGATCGCAAACATGTGTCGCATACGCAACCGGTACATTCTTCTCGTCGTCGTTGTAAGATATGGATATAACTTTAGGAGGATTTTTCAAACCGAGTATATACTCGAAGAATTCCGCATATGGCTCGTTGTCGTCTGGTGAGATGGGCTTGTTCGGGGCTTGGCCGATCTTTGGCGCGTGGCCACCTACTGAGTAGAAGGTAACAGGGAGCGGACCGGTGAAGGCCATTGAGTAGTCCAGGTCAAATTCAGCTTCGACTGTGAGCGAACCTCCGTCTGCTGGAGGTTTGAGGGTACCTTTGTTGACAGAAACGACGTTGATTGGAGGAATGGACTTCTGAGTCCGTTTGTCATATTTGGTCAGGAAGGCTTTGACATCTGTTACGTTGGGGAAGTTATTCAGAAAACCAGCTATAGCAATTGTGCTGCCCGACTTGCCGTCGGCTGGATTGTAATGAATATTGTATTTCGTGCGCAGCTGAGATGGACACACGCTGTTTGAACAATTGCTGGGTCCAGTGGGTACATGTTGTCTTTTTTGAATCATTTTGGGGCTGGTTTCCAATCGGAAGAAGTGTACCGTGGGATATATGTAACTGATCGCGTCCTTTTGCGTGCTTGGAATGCTGTACTCGGTAGTCCGAATTACTGTCCGGCCGGTAGCCTTGTGTCGAAATTGGTAAAACGTGGTGTTTAGAACCCGGTTCCAGTCAGCGATCGCTGTTGTGACATCGACGTGATGGGGACTTGTCGTGTAGTTGGATAAGCCCTCGTCTTGGAGCCAGCCCGCCACCTTTCTAGAGATGAGATCCTTGTCGGGCAAAATCGCTCTCAACTCATGCGCTCCCAAATAGTGGCCGTACTGATTGGAAGCGGGGTCGGACACCTGCTTGGCCACTTTGAGATAGGGCTTTTCCAGCTCCGCGAGATGAAGTCTCAAAGACAGTAGCTCATTTTGAGGTGCCGCTTGCAGCTGCACATAGTCACTGGGAGGTTGCTGGATGGACTCGTGACTGTGAGCATTACAAAGTGAAGAGAGAAGCAGCGAGCAAACAAAGTAGTTGCACTGCATGTCGGGCAATATAGAGCTGTCGATGTGTGAGGAACTCTAACTACTATGAGGACACGGCCTCTAGTTATAAATCGATCATATGACGAGGGAAAGGTCCGAGACACGTAAATCACAAAACGGTATGATATGCGCCGAAAGGTCCATTGGAATTAATGTATCCGAAATCGCCGAGACACGTCGGGATAACATGCTCTTCGTATAGACAACTCGTGCAGACATCCTTGGTCTAGAATATCGCCGATTCCTTGGTGGCAAAAGATAGAGCCTTTCAAAAGTCCCTGTTCAAAGCGCGGATGTTATCATGACCAACATTAGCTTGAGGAATGTATATGACTATATGGCATATCACGCTGATCTTGTTGCCGAATAACCGAAAAGTGTTCGACTGGACAAGGATAATACGAGTTCTTCCCGCTGCTAAACCCTGTCCGGTTCGGGAAGACTATTTGCGAGGATCTATTGACGGCCCAAACGGCCTAGTTGATGTCTCAAAAGCCTTAGCGCAATTTTAGCCTATCTACTCGGTAGCTCTAGACGATTGCAAATACGAGAGATCGACCAACAACGTACCGCTAAAATGATTCTGGCCTGGTCCTTGACGAAATTGGAACACATCCGTGTCACAGGGGCTCTACTAACTGACCGTAAAGCGCATTTCACGTCATGGTTTATTTTTATCACCATTGCCTATCCCTCGCATAGACTGTGCAATATTTAAACACTACAAGAACCATACGACTTGGGCCTTGTAGCCTGTTCAATCATATCTGATACACAAGCTTCACAACTTATCAGTCGCAATGTTACTCACGATCAGTCTCCTCTCAATCGCTTCTTTGCAGGGGGTAGCTGCGGTACCATACCAGCCGCAACCTCCTATCATTCCCATTTCATACAGTTACGGCGGCTATCCTCGGTGAGTTATGCTTATCTCCCTTCAACCTCGGAGCCGCGCAGAAACTGATACTTGCGTCTTAGTGTACAAGCCGATATCAGTTGGGGTACACCAGGACAATCTGCTGTGCCAACAATCTTCGACACCGGCTCCCCCAGCTTCTGGGTATTTGGTCCCAATTCGATTATCAATGATGGCTCCAATGCGCATTACGTACAGGGTCCCTGCAACAAGACTGTCAAGACCTTTTACAACTGGCCCAAGTCAAGTTCGCATTCTAAAGGAGGCGCTACCAAGCCTAAAGACGGACCTTTGGGCTATGCCTATGGCGGCAACGGCAAGTTGATAACAGCACCCGCTCTTATCAACGACACATTCGGCTTCTCCAATTCAAAGTTCCCGAGATTGACTAATAACCAAGTGGCATTGGCGGATTATGCGCAGATTGCTCAACTCGACGATAAATGCGTAATCCCCGAAAGTGATTATGACCACAGCATCCTTGGTTTGGCACCACTTCCGCAGGGCTTCGCCGGGCCGTCTTTCCGTGATAATTTGCGTCGTAGTGAGAAGATACGTTCCTCTTCTTTCACCATGTGGTTTGATCAACAACCCAAGTCTATCAAGTCCTCATACACGGGCGCAGCTGTATTCGGTGCCGCACCTTCAACAAAGAAGTATACCGGCGAGCTCGTACGCATCAAGCAGGATTATCCCGAGGGTACCTATGTGGGATACTATTCGGCACTACCAGAGCTGACTGCTACATCGATTCGCAAGCCGGGCAAGCCCGTCAAGATTGGTCTAGCGGATCCTTCGGTCAAGCAGTGTCTGCTTGATTCCGGTACAGGCGAGGATCGTGTACCCTTCAGCGGAAAGGAGATCATGAAGGCAACAGGGCTTATTCAGCTGCAAAATCCGTACGTACTTGGATTCAACGGGACTTGCGAGTCCATTCCACATACTGCCACGGTCAACTTTACCTTTGCCGGATCTACTAAAGGCAAGACTGTGACAATCGCTGTTCCTATTCGCAGCTACGCCCGCGGGGAATTCGACGAGGTACCTGGCTACGACGCTTCCAAGTACTGTGCTTTGAGCCTCTCGCCCGACGAGTATGGCGATTGTACCTTTGGTGCTCCCTTCTTCACAGCTGCTTACGCCGTCTTTCACGATGACAAGAAGCAAGTCGCGCTTGCGCAAGGTGGTGTTTCCACTGGAACAGCGAATGGTGTAGCTGGGATTGGTCAGCTCACGCCCATCCTCCCGGGATCGAACATTCCGGGCTCAGTTTAGATAGTTTTAGTTACGAATTGCTTAAAATAAGCAGTATATATATTACCCAAAATAATACAACTTTTAACTACTCTAATTAACATACAGTATGGGTTAGATCAGATTGTGCAGGGCGGTGTACCCTAGATTACGGCAGGCAGCTAATAACAGCCCCATTACATACAGTTCCATACACGGATTTAGTAAATTTAAAGCATTGTCACACAGGGATGTATGAACCAGTGTCCATTGGGGAAGTTTTCCAAGATTGGGTTGTGTGGGATTAAGATTTTCTCGGCTATTATTTGTCTTCAAGACTCAGAATACTATGACGACTGTTGAAGACCAACTCCCTGCAACTTGAAACCCTCCACAAAATTCACCGGAGGAGTGTAAGCCTTCCTGCCGTGCGTAAGATATGCAATGGCGGCGATGATGATAACGCCAGCCCATATCAAAGGCGCCCAGTTCGCCGAAGCAGTATCCACAGGGAGGGTCAATGGGAAGCAGCAGAGAATGACAATGAATAAGCTGTAAAGCACCGAAAATGCATTGATCGCCAATCCAAAGCGCCCCAGGCTCCACCGAGCAGAAGGCAACTGTTCACCTCTGATGCGCTTGAGGAGTACACAGCCAATGCTGAGGAGGTAAGTGCTCATGATACCAAGTGTTGAAAGCGAGACCAAAACAGTGAAAGCGACGTCGGAGCCGATCTGGATGAGGCTGAGGAGAGCAGCGCCGATGGACATGAGATAGACCGCGTTGAAAGGCATGTGCCATTTCTTGTCCCTAGCCAATTGTTAGCAGAAGATGTGCGACGTCGAAGTGAAGACTTACATATGGCCAATCCATTGAGAACCTGGGAGACCCTTATCTCTGGCAAACGCCCATGTTTCACGAGCACAAGTCGCAAGAGTCGTGATGTTGCCGAGGTAGACCAAAAGCCACAAAATGACATTGAAGAACAAGTTCAGTCCTTGAGATCCGGTGCGATCGAAGAGAGCGATGAAGGGCCAGTCTGCCTCGATGACGGCGTCAAGAGGGCCAATGCAGAAAAGCATGGTGATGAGCATGATGAACCCAAAAAAGACGTTACCAACATATGACCACCAGATCGCCCTTGGTACAACGATCGAGGCGTTCTTGACTTCTTCAGACAGATGGACGATACTGTCTGAACCGAAGCAGCACCAGAGGACGTAGATCTGTGATGAGATGTATGCAAATCCCATGTTATCCCAACCACTCTGGTCCGTAAACTGCAGAAACACGTCATGCGCATCATTTTTATCGCAAAGGACCCAAAGAGGGATCATGACAGCGAAAAATCCCAAGAGATGACCAATCAGACTTGCTGTCTCGAGCTGCGGAAAGAAAGCAGTACCCCAAGTGTTGAACGCGATGGTGACAATGATAACAGCCCACATAATCAGCGCAATCTGCCACGTCGTAAACGCAAAATCAGGCTTCGTAACGTTGATACACGCCTGGACCTGAAAAGCGATAGTATAGCAACTACTCGCAAAACTAGCCAGCCATCCCAGCGTCGTCATCCAGCCCGAAGCATAAGAGAGGACTTTCTGGTACTTGGGCGGTGAAAACTCGCTGACCCAATGGTACTGGCCACCCGACGTAGGCGCCATAGAAGCCATCTCCGCCAAACTCGCGACAACAGCAGAATACGCTGTAGTGGTGGTGACAAAACACCAGAAAACACCAGCATATCCACCATTCGTGAACCCCGGCGCAAGCGAAATCAGCACGAATTCCCACGTCGCCATGTAAATAGCCACGAAGCCAATTGACGACCACAGCGAAAACGTTCGTTTAAATTGCTGCTTCTTGCCCAGGCGCTGCATGTCCAGGTGGTCCTGGTGATCGTTGTGAAAGCCATCTTGGTCGAGTTCTGTTTCTTCAGGGAGGAGTTTGTTCGCTTCTTTGGAGGGACCGACGGCAGCGGAGGGGTCTGTCGATGATTTGGATGAATCGTCGGCCATTTTTTACGATTGAGAAAAGGATGAGGAGAAATTTACTAGAGAAAAGGATGAGGAGAAATTTACTACGTAGAAATTAGGTGGCGAGGACTATTTATTAGGTCTTACAGGGGAAGAGATTGAGCTTTATCCTTATCGAAGCCACCGATGGATGCCCCGCAGGTACAGATCAGTACTTTAATGCGTTATAAGCTGCTAGTGAATGTATGCAATTCCTTAATGCATGGGCAGTAGTGCTAGGTACTGCTGGCCAACCAATTTCGAGTCGGAGGCGGCCCGAAGGTCTAGATCCATTAAAATGCGTTACACTAAGATCAAACAAACGTAGATCGTCCGAAGCTGCGGGTCTGCTAAGGCTGAAGCTGCTATTTGAGGAAGCTGGCAAACAGTCACGGTTTCATTGGCTTTTTCTTCAGGTGAATATTTTCTACATGACACTGACGAGACTCAATTGAATGAAGTTACAAGGTCTTGATTGAAATTTGATGATAAATTGTAGCAAGAACATGCCCTCGGCTACTCTACCATGCTGGCTTCCCGTCTCTTCACCTTCTGAATGATTTGTACGAGTGGATTCTCTCTCGCCTCTTCTGGGACTTCTTCTCCGATCTCCAATTTTGATCCACTCATCAAACTCTTCAAATATTCCTTCACCTCCTTGCTCCTCTGCCAAGGCTGATCGTCAAATTTCAGCGCTGAATCGAACGAATCTTGTTTTGAGGAAGGACACTTGACGAACGGATCCGCGCCCTTCTCAATGAGAAACCCGACTATTTCCCAGTTTTCGTAATGGACAGCCCTCGACAGCGCTGTACCGCCCGAGTAGGTCCTTACATTGATCTCAGCTCCATAGCTCAAAGCCATCTCCATCAGAGGTCTCCAGTCTTCCTGAGCGCCGGGAACTGAATGGCAGTGTAATCTTTTGTAGCGGACGTGAGTACTGTGGATGAGCGCCATGCTCGAGAAGCATCTGCACCACGATCATTGGGCTCTTCTCAACTGCGAGGTCGAGTGCGAGTCCTGATGTACGGTCCATTGGTGGCGTGGCTTTCTCTCCCCAGTCATGTAGCCTTCCGTCCTTGAATGGGGCAAGGTCTGGATCTGCGCCATGTTCAAGGAGAAAGCGGGTGATATCCACGTCTTGAACGCAGCGGTTTATGGCAACTCCTATATGCCCATCGCGGCTGGGTATTTGCTGATTAGGGTGATAGCCATGCTGAACGCAGAGTTCGAACAGTGGGAGGGAGAGGTTATCGCAAGCTTCTCTCACCACTTCACCGTTCAGAGGAGTCCATCTCTCATCCAGCAGATATCGCACTACCTCAATCTCATTCGCCCTCGCTGCGTAAACCAACCCGTCTTGGAGACCCAGCTGTTGAAGCTCTTCTATGCGTTCGCCATCTTGCGTCCAAACCTTGACCTCATCAAGCAAGCCTTTATCGCAAGCCACCATGAAGGGCCTAACACTCTCATTACTGTGACTTTCCGCCCTCTTGAATAGTACACTTGTGCTACATCCTGGAAGAGGAGGTGGCAGAGGAGGAAGGTTGAGATGCTCGAAGTAGCTGTATATAATAAGCCTTAGCGGTTCTTTGGATGCATCGCTCCTAGCCGCGTCTCTGTCCATGATATCCTCGTAGGCTTGCGCGTCTATTTGACTCCAGTCCTGGGAGTGGCACGCACGGAGTTGTTTGAGTTGTGCTTCATCTTCTTTGCTTCGCTTGAATAGCTCAGGCTGATATGGAGGGATACTGGCGGGTCTAGGTCCGGGAAGAGTGTCTCTCGAACCGAACCGGATATAAAAGTATAGAGCCGGTTTACGGCCAGGACGGCGCATATGGCGATTGGTGTATGTCATCCTTGGGGTGTTTAGGCTCGGGCTGATAGGATCTGAATTGTCGCATGCGTATTCCATTTTGCCGCGAGGAATCAGCTCATGGATTTCCTGTTGACACCTCAGGCGTTTTATTCGTTGGTTGCCTAAAGCACGTCCCATGCTGTATCATGTATATTGCCATTATCCAGGTTCGCCCCCAATTGATTCTTGTGTAACTACAATGACTGTAATTTTGCCGACAGAGAAGCAATCGCCGCATGCTGTGCCTTAGCTATTGATCCTGCGACGAATACGCTATGTACCAGGTCCACTACATCTACAATCGTTGACGCTAAGACTCGGTGAATGTTTCACATGGCTCGAATCAACGACCGGATAGTACGGCCGGACCTTTCGGTGCATCTCGTTTATAAACGGCCCTTTACCGTGAAACTGCATGATCTTGACTTTTTGTTCTCCCAGGGTCCAATGTATCTGAGGTTCTAGATGCATTACGCAAACATGGGAGGCAATATCCAATAAGGTAGCATCGAGCACCCTGGCCATACCCTGCTTGTAAGCTGAATGGACCGATAATCTGGTACTTTGCGGGGCTAATGCTAAGCGCACCAGTCCATGACACGACCAAGCATGCACTGAGTTCCCAATCTGTCTATATTCCTGACGATCCCCTGGCAAGTATAAACTCAAATAGACTATTTTCTCACTAACATGAACACAATACTACAGGATAATTCTGGATAATACAAGTCCCATTTAGGCACAAATATTACCGTGACGGGCGTCGTATTCTGCTTACGCTTGGCGGTGTGTTTTATCGCCCCCAGCTGCTTAGTCGAGGGCGCGGTGCAGCATGACAAAGAGTTCATATAGAAAACATCCAGTAAACTCTATTAAAATTGTTTTATCCGGCGGGCCAATCCTATGCCAAGAGGATACCCCGCAAACTCCGTCTTTCTAGGGGGAATAGGCTGATTTATCAAGGGAACAAACTTAGTTGAGGTCATCAACACGGCAGTTGGTATAGTAGCCAGAAAACTGGTTATAAAAGAGAAGGCCGCGATCCACGAAATTGTTACTCATCAGGCTCTCTCCAATCTTGTCAATCAAGCGTGAGGTTCTACAGTTTGCTACGATGCAGCTCAAGTTTCTGTCTTCAGCATTGCTGCTGTCTCTGACCCGCAAATGCGCTGCGCAAGACACTAATGATATTCCTCCTCTGATCACCGACCTCTGGTCCGCGGATCCCTCGGCTCATGTTTTCGAGGGCAAGCTTTGGGTTTACCCATCTCACGACATCGAGGCCAATGTCGTCAACGGCACAGGAGGAGCTCAGTACGCCATGAGGGACTATCATACCTACTCCATGAAGAGCATCTACGGAAAAGACCCCGTCATCGACCACGGTGTCGCTCTCTCTGTGGACAATGTTCCCTGGGCTAAGCAGCAAATGTGGGCCCCTGATGCAGCTTACAAGAACGGCAAATATTATCTCTACTTCCCCGCCAAGGACAAGGATGAGATCTTTAGAATTGGAGTTGCTGTCTCTAACAAACCCAGTGGTCCTTTCAAGGCCGATAAGAGCTGGATCCCCGGCACATACAGTATCGATCCTGCTAGCTTTGTCGATACTGACGGCGAGGCCTTCCTTATCTGGGGCGGTATCTGGGGCGGCCAGCTCCAGGCCTGGCAGGATCACAAGACCTTTAACGAGTCGTGGCTTGGCGACAAGGCTGCTCCCAACGGCACCAACGCCCTATCTCCTCAGATCGCCAAGCTGAGCAAGGACATGCACAAGATCACCGAAACACCCCGCGATCTCGTCATCCTCGCTCCCGAGACAGGCAAGCCTCTTCAAGCAGAGGACAACAACCGACGATTCTTCGAGGGGCCCTGGGTTCACAAGCGCGGCAAGCTGTACTACCTCATGTACTCCACCGGCGACACGCACTTCCTTGTCTACGCTACTTCCAAGAACATCTACGGTCCCTATACCTACCAGGGCAAGATTCTTGACGCTGTTGATGGATGGACTACTCATGGAAGTATTGTTGAGTACAAGGGACAGTGGTGGTTGTTCTTTGCGGATGCGCATACTTCTGGAAAGGATTATCTTCGACAGGTTAAGGCGAGGAAGATCTGGTATGACAAGGACGGCAAAATCTTGCTTAACCGACCTAAGATTTAGACTTGCGCATGCGAGGAAACATTCTCTTCTTCGGATTGGAGGATAGTCATGAGTAAATGTTTATGTAAATAGCCAATATTTTGAGTGGAGTCGATAATTTCTTCTTCGACAATAAGACTAGTCTCTAACCATGCGTGTCTTGCTCCTATGTCTGCAGTGATTTCCAGTGTCTGACTAAATGGTCCGCAAAAGGTCCTGACCTTTTATAGTTCCTCTTCCCATTCTCGCTACAGAACGGGCAGTTGTAATAGTTATCTCTGTCTCTGAAGCCAGCCAGAGTAAACGGCATGTCCCCTGCAGCAAGGATCCTCTCAAGATACTCCGCTAAAGACGTTGGGATCTCATGGAATGTAGTGCCGGCCTTTTTGTCACTCGGTATCCGACACATACCATTATTCTGATCCACGTCGCCAGGAGTTGTCATGTTGTTAGTGGGATGCGACTTTGAACTCGGCGCTGCCTTCTCGTGAGGATTTGGATCATAGTGGATCGGCTGGAATGGATCGATACTTTTATCTGAGGCTGGGTAGGAGACCTGGCTTGCTCGTCGACTACTCTGGGGAGTATGAAAAACAGGCGACTCGGCTATGTCGTCGCCAAATGATATGATTGGGGGGAGAACCCTTGGAGACTCTGAACGGTTGCTTCGGGTTTTCGGAGAAGTCGTGAAAGGAGAATAGTAACCATCGTGTGCGGTTCTTTGATAGCTTGGTGGCAGGTGAGATATATATCTTGGATGCGATAGATTGATATTATCTGCAGAGGCCCGTCGGAGAGGCGGCAGACAAAGAGCATCCCGAAGTCTCTCCGCCTGGTTCTGGACGTCCATCTCTTGTACCGATGGAGGCGAAGATGAGGTCCCAGGTGTCGGTCTCAACGACACAGCTTGATTTTCATTCCTCATATCATCCTTCTCAGATGTAGGGGCCCAAGGCGCATTCTTCTGTTGCTATAAAACCCATTAGTATGAGAGGCTCTGTCTGTATGTGGGGCCTGAGCACTGACCAAATGGCGGTAAATGCTCGTCATTTCTATCAACTTGGATCCCTCTTGCTCTGGATATACTTCAGACCAGGCCTGTAACGATCTCTCGACCTGAGGTCTTCCGATTATCCCGATAATATCATGACACATGGTGGTGATGACCGTCCGCAGTTCCTCCTCATTCTGCGCCGATTGAGCATGCGCAACATCTCCGCGGCACTTAGTGACAGCCTGCTCTATAAGCATCACCCGGTCCAGCCATTCGTCGGTCGACATGTTTGCCTTTGATCACCATGAAACACGAAACATCGCATGTTTGAACGGATGGAGAGAGTCACAAGAACGAGGTTTGTGAAAATCATGTGAAGGGCGCTGTTGACAGGCCTTGGAAATTCTGCTTAGTGACTCGAAAGTCGGGCAGCGCTATTGCTTGCCGAACCTCGGAGGGCATGGGCGAATGGCTGCTTTGCGGCTT
The DNA here is from genome assembly GCA_013396015.1 of Fusarium mexicanum. NCBI lineage: Eukaryota > Fungi > Ascomycota > Sordariomycetes > Hypocreales > Nectriaceae > Fusarium > Fusarium mexicanum. The sequence goes on along the minus strand of JAAOAM010000059.1, from coordinate 211,257 downwards.
AAATAGCGGCTGCCAAAAATTCATGATTCCGCTGTAAACTACTTAGTTCGTGCGAGGACGCGTATTCTGGTTGGCCGATGTAAGAAGGGCAGAATATTCAGCTGACGGCGGATACATCGGATAAACCGGATTATGACGTCGCAGGGTGATATGTAAGCACAATGTCTCTATTATATCTCATAATGAAAGAGCCAGTGGCATTTTGAACATTACGACAAGAACATTCAGCGTTGCTAGATGTATTCGGTGCTGAGATAAACCTCGACCATAAACTGTTGCTTTATTGGACTTGACTAGACTACCCGGTAGTGTAGGTCTCGAAAAGGTATAACGCTTATAAAGATTCTGATAGAACTTCCCATACCCAAGAGCTTGAGATTAAAGAAACTTGTGACCTCTGTACTGATGTCAGATGCTATCGACTGTTCAAAGGCAGCAGTTTGAGGTGAAATAGGGAGGACGGTGACAAGATCCCGAGATCCCGCGGGATCTTGATATCATTCACCGAGATTGCGGACTCCCACTAAGATAGGCGAACATCAATAGTGGAGTAAACGGTCGAAAGGGGAAGAAGCAGCCACCAATCAGAACCTCCTAAATGAATCACATTGGATTCCGCTTTCGCGGAACGAAATCCTGTGGCAGGTAAAGGACCAATTGTGGCTGGTTTTGTTCGCGCCGTGAGGCCAAGCAGGCCGACAACGGAGAAAACTCCGTGAAAATTCCAAAGCAACAATCTGAACATTTCGATTTCCAAAGGATACTTCAAAGCTTCGTGTAGGTATTTTCAGGATAAATGACTGTAATTCACATTGCGCTGAGGCAATAGATGCCATGTGTACGGGACGATTGGATAGGGTTACAGCTTGGGGCATGTTAAGGAGTACATAGTGTAGCGGGCAAACAATGAATGTCTGTAAGTAGTCCTTAACGGCGCCGGTTTTACCAGAGACATTTGCAAATGCCTAGCCGCAATTGAGGAGCGGGGTTCATCGTGGCTGGCTGTACTATCTGCCCGAGATTGGTCTGGGCCAAACACTAGTGTGAAGGGCTGAGTAGACTATTGAACAATGTACGCCATGTCTCTCACTATGCGCAGAAAGACTGCAGTCATAGGCTGGTAAAGTTCGATAGCTACCGTAAGCTGCCTATAGTCAGACGCCCGCCTATGTATGTTTCTAAGGAAGCGTTGTGAACTACAGTAGACTGCATAAATGTGGCCAGCTGAGACTGTTGATCACGAGGAACTTCATTGCCTCTCTAGGAACCTGCCTTTCAGGTATAAAAAGCGGTTGCATTCCCCGTAATCATTTGTTCGTGGCATAGAAGACTGGAAACAATCCTCCATTGTAGTTCTTCATTAATCACTACTACAAATCTTTGCCAAAATGACAAACTATTCTCTGCTAGTCAAAGTTCCAGGGCAAAGGGCCCTACAGCAACTTGCACAGCAAGGCAACAGGCTCTGCTTGGGTTTCGGAGTAGGAAGTGACCAACCTAATGTCATTGCATCAAGCTCGGGTAAGCTTGCCTGTTCCTCGATCTGAGCCTGCGCTAACGATTGCAATCAAGACCTTGCACCCAATATCCAAACCCAGTGGAGTGATGACTATGCCATTGCTGCCACTCAATCCAGCTTCATGCAAGGAGGTATCCAGGCCCAGGAAGTCACAACTGAAAAGTCAACCTGCTAATTTGCTCTCCAGCCCAAGTTGAGGCGTCAACTGAACCCGAGTCCATCAGTCCTGGTCAGACCTACACCTTGAACCCAGATTTTACAGGCAGTGTCGGTGGTGGTGGACCTCAAGGAGGTTTCCGCTTCAACAACCAGGCTGATAGGGCCTCCCCCATCCTCTACAGAAAGATGGGCTTCGAGAGGGCGCCTATCTACGTCGGCTCCTCGCAACTCCCGAGAGGCGCTAGTCAGGAGATCCAGCTCGGTAACAAGGTCACCGTCTGGTTTCAGCGCGATGGCTACACTGGAACCATGATCGATGGAATTTATGCACAGAGCTTTCAGATTGACATGTCGGGAAGAACTAGCGCCACAGTCGTCTTCAGTGACGATTTCAGGTGGTCGCTTCAGTAGTAAATACGATGGTGGACTGGGGCTAGCAATCAGCCGTTGACTCAGATGCTTAGCGTCTTGATCTAGCAATTGTGAATGTATTTTCATTCAAAAGACATGTTCTGTTACTAGTAAATTGTTTGTTTTATGTAAGAGTTAAAGTGAAGCCATGTTATTGTTACGTCGGAGTAATAATTGCCGTATTCACGGGGAAATATGAGGAACATCGACCGTGTAAGCGGACAAATGACCCTCCGAAGTCGTTGACGTCATAGCTGAAATGGCCCGCGTCGGTCATTCATACGCGCCGTCCCGCGTCACAAAGTAATAACTTCTTCAGAACGGGAAATGAATTAGTTATTATATATAATGTTAATAGTAAACTCCAATAGTTCTAGCAGCATCAAAAAATTCCACCCAACCGAAGATACAATTCGCATTTGTCATCACTGCTCAAATACATCACATTCTCGAAATGCGTGAAATCCAGGAATCGATCACAATTGAAGCGCCTCCATCACAAGTATGGCGCGTGTTAATGGACTTAAAGTCTTGGCCAAAATGGAACACCTTTGTCACATCAATCGAAGTACAAGCTCCGCATAATGAACTCGCCGTTGGAAGCAAACAGACCATCACCATCGACAAAACCCAGTCGTACACCAATGTTGTATCGGTATTACAGCCTGAAAAGGAACTTCGATGGAACGGCAGTATCTTGACACCGATAATCTTTGACACGGAGCATTGGTGTTGCCTGGAGGCTGTCGAGGAAGGACGATCGACACGATTTACGCAAGGAGAGCGCTTCTCTGGCATTTTAGCACCAATAGCTGCGGCGGCAGGGAAGCTGAACGAACTACAGGAAGGATATGTAAGGATGAATCGAGACCTGAAGGAAGAAGTAGAGGATACCATGGCGGTTGCAAGCACGGCCTCACCCGGCCTAGCGGGATGAGTAGACTAATGATGGGCATAGATAAAGAACAGAGTCGTTATTTGGACCATACAGAGTGCCGAGTATGATTAGAAAGATACAATGTTCAGAGCCGAAACAGATGTACGTGCGAAATGATACTAAGTATACCTATCAGTCTGTCAATGCAAAGTATACCGCTGTCATACCGCAGGTCAAAACACCGATTAGAAAAAAGCCGACTCCAAATCCCTGTTCCTCCGTTTTTGCAAGACCGGTCAGCATAATAGATACAAAGAAAGAAACCAATAGTAATCAAGAACCTTGGTGACCCGCTGGTATACTATTAAGCTCCAAGGAGAAGGGTGATAAATCAATATCGGGTTCCTTCCCACCCATAAGTTGACTCATGACTCGGCCACTGCCCATCCCTAGTGTCAGACCCCATGAGCCATGACCCCAGCAGACGAATATTCCGGTCGGAAACGAAGCCGCATCTGCAGTGACATCTGAAGACTTGACCTCTGACATCACAGGTAGCCCAGAGCTCGTCGCCGGCCTGAATGCTCTGCCTTTACTGAGGAGCTGGACGTCCTCAGAATGCTCCCCAAGAGAAGTACAATCACGGTTGAGCCACTTGCTTGCACATGCCCTCAGTTCTTTTATAAGCCTCTCATCTGGCTCATCTGGTCGATCAGGTGGTGGCAGCATCGCATCAAAATTCCTTCGTCCACAAGCCCATATGGTTCCGTCGTTCCGACAAGCGAACTCGAACTTCGTTCCAGTGAGTGGCTCAAATGAAACAAAGGCCGTACTCTCAGGCATTGTGAGGCAAGGATTCTGGCAAATGATCCAGTCACCGGCATTTGTAGTCCGTTGGAGGTGGAAGGGAGCGGAAGGAAACAAATTCTTATACAAAGTTGGTGTCCAAGGGCCGCAAGCCAAGAGCAACTGTCTGCATTTCACAGTTGTATTCTCCTGACCAGGGATCCTCAATGTTATGGCTTGTACCTCATTTAAGGTGGATAATCCAATCCCAATGATCTCCGAGTTTGTCATTATTTTGACGCCTGTCGTGAGGCACTGCTGTGTCAACCATTTGCCTAGACCTTTCGGGTTCCTTTCAAACACGATCAGTAGCTGAAATTTAGCACATTGGATCCGAACCTTGGAAATACCCACACCGTCGCTGTATTGTTCCCCAGAACCTGATTGTCAACATCCCAACCTGTTTCTGCCTTGATCCAGTTGGGAAGCTTATCAAGGCCCTTGCCGTGACCTCGGCAAACGCCGTAGGAGGAGTTTACGCGGTACCCTGTAGCAAGTCTGAATTCCGCATTCTGCACCTCCTTCGCCCATAGATCGAATGAGTATTGTCCAAGAGGTGCAAGTACCTTGCCCGTTGAGCCAGGGAAGTGGTAGTGAAAGCAACCTGTGCAAGCGGACGAAGCAGCAGCGAATGGTCTGTCACCCGCCTCCACAACGATGATGCTCGGTTTGCGCTCCTGATTTTCGAATGACTTGGACAACTGGTATGCAGTGCAAAGTCCAATACAACCGGCTCCGACGATAGCGATAGCGTTGTTGTCCTCCATCATGGTTGTATTTGTGTCAGAGGAGAGCATCGTCTTTGTTGTGATATATGAGGTGCATTGTGGCGTGATAGTTTTATGGCTTAAGCTTTCTCGTTCACGGTCACCCAAACGTGTTGCTTAAATGCATATTAGAGGTAACTAGGCACTTAACCACTTTTGCAGATATAAAACTGCATCATAAACCTTTTTATCGGAGTGATTGAGGTACTCAGATTGATGACTGTACTTTCTTGTAACTCTACATATTATGTAAAACCATGATACTCCTACTCAATTGTTTGCCGCCCCTAACCGCCCAATCTGATTGGTATACCAGAGCTATTCAATTATCAGTTCATCGTTCTTAGCGATACAGGGAGAAAGACGTACGGTTTCAGCCCCCATACCAACAGCCTTAATACCAGTATACTTAGCCCAGCTCCACGCCTCAATCCTCTTAGCATACGCCAAAGCTCCATGTTCTGGTATGCTGGTGTCTAAGACCTTCTTTGGCAGAGCTGGGTCTATGACAGAGGGTCGAGCTAAGCCGACAAGATCACAACTGCCTCCCTTGACAGCAGCTTCCATACCTTGGCGTGTCCGAAAGCCACCAGTCAGCATTATGGGGACATCTGGGAGCTCAGACCTGATGGCGTTTGCGAAGTCGATAAAGAAGGCTTCTCGAGCCTTGGTACTTGCCTTTACTGTTGTGTGCAGGCCAGTGCTGAACATTGGATCCTCGATGGATCCTCCACTGACCTCTACAAAGTCAACTCCCGCGTCGGCGATGGCCTTCAGCTGGGTGATGAAGTCACCCAAGTCTGTATGGTCCGTTGAGTTGACCTTTATGCTGACACAAGCTCCAGCTGGTACAGCCTTCCTGACAGCTTTGACGACATCAATAACTATTTTGGCTCTTGCTAGTGGAGAGCCTCCATAGTCATCTATTCGTTCATTCGAAAGTGGTGATAAGAACTGTGCTAGTAAGTACCCATGCGCAGCATGAATCTCTACTCCAGCAAAACCGGCTTCTACCGATAGCTGCGCTGCTTCAGCGAATCTCGTCACCACGTCATCTATGTCAGCTTGAGTCATCTCCTTTGGCGTTCCATATACCAATGATCTGATAAGCCACGGGAGTAGACCCCTGCCAAGATCTAGAGGAATTGGGCTTGGGGCTAGGCTCTTAACAAACGGTGCTTGCCGTCCTGGGTGGTTGATCTGGACTATGGCTTTCGTCCCGTTGAGTGAGCAGGCACTGGCCCAAGACTTCCAAGCAGTAAGAGTCTTTTCTTTGGAGAGATCCCGGTTCACTGTGAAGTCACCCGGCGCACCGGGATGGGCGGGATCTATATGCACGTTGCCTTACAAGTTATTTGGCCTGTACTGCCGTTTTGGTGGGTTGACTAAGTCTTACCACTGATGATTAATCCCCAGCCTCCTTTAGCCCATTCACTATATGTGGCAAGACATTGCTTGCCACCTGGAAGGCCTTCTTTGTCAGCTAATCTTTCAGCCATGGCTGCTTTGGTGAGCCGATTAGGTAAAGTGAGCCCGCATTTCAGCGTGATCGGTTGCGCGATAGCTAGTTCCATGATGAAAGTATTGTTGAGACCGACACGCGGTTGGTATTGAGCTGGAATCTGAGTAAGAAACCAGTGTTGATGTGAACGGAGATCAAAAGTAGTACACTATCAAGAAAGTTCAGATACTGTATATCCATAATTGGCACTTCCTGCAGTCTTGAAAATAGTTCAGACTTGTTGACTGCAGATCCGTGTGAAAATGTGTGCCCTTCGGATGTCTAAGCAAAGTCCGGAACAGCACGTAATATCCCGCTATTCTCCGTAACCAATCAGATCCTAATCCGTCCACCTTCAAATCTTTTGTTGCAACTTCATTTCTGTATAGAAATTTCTGATATGGACCGTCGATGAAATTCTCCTTCAGCTTTAATGGGGAAGATGCAGATCAAATTGGTGGTGATTTATCGAGAAACAAGAAAAACAGCTTAGAAGTGCAACACAGGTCTCTCATAGAATACGGGCGATCTGAGAACAGCTTGTTGAATATTTCTACTGTATCAATGTCATATACAATTATAGGTGACACCCTCAGACGTGAGTTGGAGACATGTCATTCAGTGCTATTTACGAAGATATTCCGTATCGTCTTCGATAAGACCTGGAAACCGTAGAAAAAATGAAATGCCATTTAACCCCTCAAGCATGCAAATTATACCGACCCTAACACCGAATCATCGGTATAAAGCCACCTTGACACCCGTCTTATTCGAGGGCCCAATCCTCATAACAGGCACGTACGGCTCTGGGTCGCGAGGCTCGATGCGCTTGAAAGTCTTCACAAGGTGAGCAAGGATATACGCCGCCTCAGTCTGAACCATCATCTGAGCTGGGCATCGTCTTGGTCCACCACCAAAAGGCAGGAAGCCCCACGAGCCTCGATACCCGTCAAACCTCTCTGGTTTGAACTCGTTGGAGTCATCACCCCAAGCCTCAGAATCGCGATACATGACAGTCTTGTTGATAAGAACAAGATCGCCCTTGCGGATAAGAGTCGGTGATTTGCCATCTGGACCGCCGCCTACTGGTATCACGACATCCTCAAAGGCACCGCGAAGTTGAGACACGTTATTGGGGATCATACGATGAGCTTTTCAGTTAGCTTGAGAATATGCGGGAGGTAAGGTGATACACTTACTCTCATTCATGACGCAGTTCAGATACTTCATGTTTCGCAGAACTGAAAAGTTCATGGGAATATCACCTAGTTCGTGGACTTCCTGCCGAATCTTATCCCAAACACCAGGATAGCGAGCAAGCCACCAAACGCAGTTGCTGATAAACACAGAGGTAGTGTCAATGTTAGCGACGAGAATCAAGCAGATCTGCGATCGCAGCTCCTCAACATCTTCCAGATTCTGTACCATTGTCCACAGAAGATCAGTTCGCTCAGGCTCCAAGTCACTTACGCCCTCTTTGATCTTATTTTCACGCTCATGCTTCTCCTTGATGGTGTCTTGAATGGGAGGAGTAACGAAAGCATGGATCTCTTCGACCGACTTCAGCCAGGGAGTCCAATCACGAAGAAACATGAGCCTGTTAAGCTGGGCACGGAGACGACCACCGTCAAGCACGTCAAGCATTGTGTTGGCGATCTTGGCGCGTTCGGGATATACAAGGGCCTCAGTGGATTCGCCAAAAATGAACTCCGTGGCGATATCCAGGAACTGGGTAAAGGGGTTAGCGTGGGATAAACTGAGCATGATGATTGTAACTGACCCATCGTTGAAGAAGTGGTTGGAGATCGACAGTTTCCCCGTTTTCAGGTAGTAGCTTGATGAACTGATTTGTGTGTCGAGCTACTCTGTCTGTGCTTGTGTACACCTGACGATCGAAGAAAGGCTGGATAAGAAAGCGACTATGCTTCCAATCTTCACCATCAGTAGTGATAGCGCCCTTATCAGCGAAAGGAGTCAGTCCTCTCCGAAGATTACCAATCGGTGTAACACCAAACTCCTTGAAGTGAGTCGCATATACAGCCTTCAAAACTTCAGGATCATATGTGTAGATCCACTTGACACCAAACATGTTGATGCTGAAGGTCTTGGTGTGAGGCATGCTGGCATGAAGCTTAGCAAGCCATGCCAAGAACTGGTTTGATCGCAAGGCATGGATTTGGCTAGCGACCAGATCCAGGCCTCATATGGGATCCCATTGCCAGTAGCGAGGTATCGGTTTCCAGCCTTTTGCTTCATTCTTCACGTTGCTTGTGAATAGCTTCCGAAAGATAAATATGAGAAAAGCAGCCCCGATCGCAAGAACAGGGAGATTTCGAGGTGAGATTTGTTGGAGGATTAACTGATGCAGCGCCATTATTTCGAGTATTGGTCCAATGATGCTCTAATTTGCTTGAATTACTTCACAAAGGGTTTTGAATCGATCATAGATCGGAAGCTGGTGGTGTATATGGATGGCTGTCATAAGCTCAAAACGATGGGCTATGGGACCTGCACCACTGAAAGAAACCTCTTGATAAGCCGTTACATCTTAGCTGACAAGGGACATCGGAGCAAAAGCTCAGTACAGTGTTTTCTACTTCGGTAGAGTACAACATCACACTGTTCAGTCAGGGTGAGACGGCAAAGGAGGAGATTCCCCGAAGGATTTTCCGTGGGATTTTCCGTGCATATATCACTCCACTTCCATCAAATGATCTCGCATTTTCGGATTAAGAGTGTCTATCCGAGGAACGTTATCATTATACATCATACGAGAGAACTCGGTGTTGCTTGAAGCTACCAGTGCAGAAAGTTTGCTGTCTTGGGTCTCACGTCAGAGCAAAACAACTCGCAAGAATGGCTATCGTCATCGAGAATCAAACCAGTTCTATATTCATGATCAAATAGAAAACTCAATATGATAATAACAATAATAAATCAAAGCAACAGGCAACGACCCCGAGGTGTTCAATGATCCTCAGCCCATCCAAATATCTGACTCTGCAAGTGACTCCCTTCGCCTCCGCTTTTCCATTATATCAGAGCAAACTTTCAGCACAGCTTTCGCAGCATCGTTAACTCTCGCGGCCACCTTCTCACTGTCCTCCTTGCTCTGTAGGCTCTCAATGTAGGATAATGCGCATGAGAATAAGACAAACTCCTCTGTTGACTCTGAGCCACGTGACACCTCGACGCGCCTTTTGAACAAAGTAATTGCTTTAGACAGGATATCTCCAAGTTTTACTCGAGAAGCACTATCCAAGTTGGGAAATGAGTCTTCCTCAAAGTCTCGAATTAGATCGAGACATAGAGACATCGTGGCCTGTCTCTGCATTACAGAAAAGTGTCCTGACCCGTTGGTAAGTAGCGCTGAGTACGGGCCTGGGCTTGCGGTGCATGACAGTAGTTGGGCTGAGATCTCCATACGCATTCTTCGTGAATAGTAGTATTCCGGTTTCGAATATGCTTCCTCAGCAAAAGCTTCATGAAGCGCTAGCACAAACGGTTTGGCAAAACTAGTCAAGACACCACTCTGAAAGTCGCTGAGCTGCGAATCTAGCTTGGATTCACCGGCGGAACAAGCCGTGTTGAGCTCTGATGCAAGGATGTGGCATTCCTGATACGCTTTTGACGATCCGGGTGCGTTAACAAGTTGCAGAATCCGTAGACGCAATCTCTGGGTTTGTGCAAGGAGCGTGAGAACTGATGACTGCGTCACACTCTGTGACTCAACCCCCAGAACCAGATCATCATCCGCAATACTACTCGGCACCTCGCAATCATAGCTCTCCGGCGCAATAGGAGCCGGAAGGCCTTGATCGACAGAAACCTGCAACGACAACTCCAACATCGTAGCCCACAGCCGTCTCCGTATCTCGGCTTCTTTAACGGACATATTCGGCGACCGGACTCTTGGTTTCCGATGCAAACCCATTTGAACGGCCATGTGAGTTAGACCGTGTCCCTCGGAAAGCCATGCTACACCCATGGGGGCGGAATCCTGGTGGTGCGTGTGACGTGTCAGGGCTAGCAGACAGGCGATCTGTGCCATACTTAGATCTCCTCGCATGCCTTTCATGCTCTTGCGGGCGAGCCAGTCTTTGACGTAGGAGATCCAGTTGTTTGAGTGTTCCCGGGATGAGGTGGCCTGATCTTGTTGTGACTCCGTTGGGTTGAAGGTGATCGACCCGAGTGCGGCCACGAGAAGGAGCTTACAGGCGAATGTTTCTTCAGCAGTCGAGACCGCTGAAGCAGAGTCTTCCCAGAAATGCTCGTATTCTCTCAAGAAAGACGGCACGTGAATAATGCGTAGTACAGACTCAAAGGTCTTGATATACGAATCAACGAGTGAGTCGCAAGTTCTTCTGGCTGGAAGCATTCCACGGGCGCCACCTTGGGTTGATAAAGAATTCTCGCTGGAGAGTCTTACTTCGTGACCTTTTCGAACATCGCGATGGAGTCTCTTATAGGTCTCAAAAAGTGGTCGAAGGGCACCTTGCTCAGGCGAAAGATGGAGATCGTCTCCAGAAAGATTATCCACGAGAAATCTCAACTTATCGCACTTGGAAAAGGGCTCATACCAATGGGATTCATGGTCTTCGACACCAAAGTATTCTCGTTCTCGAGTTTGGGCTGCTGAAGACCTACGTGAACTCTTTGGCTGCGTGAGAGGTAAGTTCTGTAGTGAATTTGTGATACTGCTGGCCATTGTTGAAGGAAGACTCGAAGTTGTCCACGATGGTGATCTGGATAATCCTTGAAGAAACGAATTTGTTGAATCAATAGAAGCTGATTTTGAATGAGAAACATCACTCATCCCAAAGAAATCCAGGTCAACAAATCCCAGAGACACATCAGTCATTGGCGCAACATCCATATTAAAAAGATCCATCTCCTGCACCTCATCAAAAGGCTGCTGTCCAAAGATCGACTGCTCATAAGGTCCTCTATGCGCGTGACTGCTCAGAGCCAACGAGTCGTGCTGCTGCTGTTGCATCCCGGGATCCAGATAACTCTCGGGAATACGACCTGTTGGCTGGTTGTTGTACACGCATCGCAGGCTGGGCATTGATTTGCTACAGGGTCCGCAGGGAGAGTGACGGTCGCAGCGAATCTTTCGTCTGCGGCATTCGGTGCATGCTACGGCGGGACGGCGCCGTTTGTACGCTGGGCCTGGATCCATTTGAAGAGGGAGCTAAGGGGTTTTGGTTATAGATCGTTTGGCTTAGTTTAACCGTGAGTGGGTGTTGTCTGGATGACAGGAGGCACCTCTATCTTTGGAAGGGAGCTATTGATGACGGTTCATATGTATAGGAGCTTATGTCCACGGCAATAGGACGGTGTCACGATCTATAGGAATGATACGCCCAGGGCGTCAATGTTGTCATGCAAGTACAGCATTTACCTTGGTAATAATCCCTTCTCGGCAGCTACGAACCGTAATCATAAGCAGTACCTATTTCCCTCTGTAAACAATGCAAATAACGTTCGACTTCCACTGCAGTCAGCCATATTCGACACGTTGTGATACGCGTCGATCAAAGGATTCAATCCTAGCCATATTGGGTAACACCTCCCCCTTAACACTCGGCATCTCAAGGTCAATGCGATATGTTTACACTGGTGGATTTAGAGCTTCACATTGCGTGGAATCCTGTCAAAGGAAAAGTCATGACGAATATGTCAAGGGTGTTGCTGCGTGTAAGATCCTCCGGATAAAGTTCTCCGTTTAGATGCAGATTCCACGGAAGTCTAATCAGATCATGTTCCCTCGTAATCTTAGACAGGGCCAGCTTTAACGACCCTATAAGTATCTGGTTGCGGTATCCTATTCGTCATGTCCTACGGACTTTAAAAGAATTGCCGTCGGCAGTGGGGCGAAGGATCAATGGCACATAACGCCATCGATCCCGAGTGGCCAGCTCGCCGTAAGTGCATTAGCGAGAACTAGACGTGTCTGTGTAGGCGTAGCACGACGGCTTATAGGGCTAAAAAGCTTAGTATTCTAGGCGCTTAAACCTAGTTGCGCAGGTCAATGCGGGATTCCGTCTTGGAGAAGCCCCAAGAGGTGCAAAGGCCATGGTTCTTGATCCTCTTGGAGTCACATTACTGAGTCTAATATGATACGTTGAAACATGTCATATCATCACTATGTTAAACTAGTATAACAGTCAGCTGTATCTTTTTGTGCTGGCTAGTCGTCCTGGCGGAGGTATACCCCACAGGGTTGCTTATCTACACAGTACCGACGCCCCAAACGCAGTGACATTCGTGCACGTTTCCCCAACACTTCCCAATCATTACGATTGATGAATCTTGGGGTAAATTGAATGTCGATCTCGATACGGCAGGTAGGTGACATTTAAACTTTAGCGACGTTGCAATGGGGGATGATGATGACAAGTGGGGGACATCTCAACATTATCCACTACCAAAGCTCCTCTGACATGCAGAACAAATCCTACGAATATGAGTGAGTTACAGCAGCTGCTCTTACGAGTTACCTTGTAGAGAACGCAATAATCATCTCACTCGCATATTGACTGGTTACAGGGCGTCTTCCGAGGCGGGTCCTCGCACTTTATCACGCAGATCCTTCGAACTCCACAAGGCTGTAAGCGTTACAATTTGATAGGTAAGCAGGCCAATAGCAGTCATCATCTACGCATGTAGTCGGATCAGCTAATTTCTAATTGGCTGTTATCATTCAGTCGAATACTTGTAGTTGAGGTTAATCTTGACTGATCATTGTGATCCCATGTGGAAAATCAAGATTCTGTACGGTTTGAGCACAGTCCAAGGGGCCAGAAAGTAGATAAATAGTAATTCTAATATTGGCTGGGATAGGTTCTAGTTTCAGCTATCTTCATCCTTCCAACCGAGTACCATCATATGAAAGTTCTAGAATCTACTTCTTAGGCTTCAATCCTCCGGCAGGAACACGACCCCTGACAGCAAAGCTCTGAAACTCAGCCCCCTTCTCAGCAAGCTCCTTTCGAACTCTAGTGTCAAGAGTATCAAGCTGCTCAGTAGTGAACCCCTCCAACTCCGGAAGAGCTATCATCAAAAATCAGCACTAATCAAGGATAAAAGGTCCGAAGAAAACTTACTGCGCGCCATAGCCACAATCATCGGCCCCGCACCAGCTGCACCGTTGATACTAGCCTGCTTCAACTCAGGTTTAGCCTTTGCACCAACCTTGCACTGCAAAACATCGACCTGAACATCCTCCAGCCCCGCATTCTCCATCCACTCCTTGAGGTTGGGCCCAAAGTTGCCGCCCATCTTCTTGATCTTCCAGATCTGCTCGAGAAGACGGAAGAACTCGTGCGCTGCGGTTCCTTCCTCCAGGAGACTCTGGTCGCAGTCGAGTTCTACCAGCTCGACCCAACCGCCGGGTTTGGCGAGGGCGCAGAGGTTAGCGACGGCTTGCTCAAGGGAGAAGTTACCGCAGAAGCCGAGGACTTGGCGCTGGTGGACGAGATCGAAGGATTCTTTCCACTCAGTGGGCCATGGCTCTGTAATGGATTGTTTCTTAAACTCAATCCCGTGGGGTCGTGGCTTAGGGAACAAGTCCTCGACCAGATCAGTGCCAATGTACGTCTGCTCATCGGCAATAAAACCAGCTTGCTTGCGAAGATCCTGCAGCCAGATACCTGACTCATTGTTATCACCACCTGTGCTCCATTTCTTAGAACGTATACATACCATCTGCAGTAGCCGAGTCCAGAATTCTCAAGCCTGGCTTCTTCCAATCAACTGGTGCATACGAAAGCTTGCCGCCAGCAGCATCCGTGTAGACCAAATGATTATCAGTCAGACGAGAAATCTCTTCCTGCAAGCCACGCTTCTTCGCATCCTCCATCAAGGCATCCATTCCAGTGCCATTGGCAACATTGGAATCAGTACCCGTCTGGGGAGGTTGGTTAACTGCCTGAGTAGCCATTCTTGATTTGTGCAAATGTTCACTTGTTGCTTCTGTTGTGGAGTTCAATTGCCAATATTACTACTCTCAACTGCATCAATTACCACCTTCTTTTAACTGTTTACTTTTAATCTGTAAAACGTCTCCAAAGCTAGTGTGCGGAACGGCCCGTATCGTTGTCTGATACGGCGGCCGACACTGCATACGAAGTATTTGCCGCGCTGATTATACTAAAGCCGGATCTACGGCTCATTAGCCTGAAGAAGAAGCTGAGCCAGGGGTTTTCCGTGTGGTACCGAAGGATTCAAGCACGGTAACGGAAAATGGAGGGGAAATGGGCTGATGGCTGACGCACCGAATCTGACTATGCCGGATACATCACTGTATTTTGCCGCTCACGTCAACCGGAGTGTTTTCTCCGTGCTGATGGTAAGAATTCACATGCCGAAGGATGGGCGGGAAAACGGCACCTTTACGTCAGAATTATTTTTTTGATGGTGGGTTGGTGAGATAGCTTTCGTATATGCTGTCATGCTGGGCAGGATGGGTAGTAGGCATACTGTCTCATTTCTGCAGTCAGTGCGCTGAACACTCGGTACCAAGACGACCATGGAAAGTTTGCAGTTGAACACCAAGACGCTGTTGACAGTGGCAGCGTCTCTTATTGCACTGCGCATCACTTACACCATCATCTACCGCCTGTATCTATCACCCCTAGCAAAGATACCAGGACCCAAGTTGGCAGCTCTCACGTTCTTCTATGAATTCTACTATGATGTTATCAAACGAGGCAAATTCCTCTGGAAGATCCAAGACCTTCATCGTCAGTATGGTCCAATCGTGAGAATCAACCCTTGCGAGGTTCATATCAACGATGATAGCTTCTACGATGAAATCTATGCCGGTGGTCCTCATCATCCTCGCAACAAAGTTCGCTTCATGTCTACCCATGATGAGAGCATGTTTGACAGTTACGCTGCCGAAACTCATCGAGTTCGGCGGGCTGCATTGTCTGGATCGTTCTCAAAGCAGTCTATTCGTGCTCTTGAGCCGCAGATTCTACAAACCATTCACCAACTCGCTAGCAGAATGAGCTCACTGAGAGAGAGCGGAGAGACTGTGAATCTCAAAGCTCTCTACAGCGGTCTTACCATGGATGTAATCGCCCAGTATTGCTTTGGCGAGAGCATGGATAACATGAAGCAAGACCAATTCGGTAAAGAGCTGTTGGACTTCTTTCATGAGATGCCTCAAGCTCATCCGATTGGACGCATGTTTCCATGGCTGTTTGACATCATCCAAAAGATTCCCATCAGCTACCTTGCCAAGCTTGATCCAAAGCTACAGCCGCTGGCTGACTACGACAAGAAAATTTCTGGACAGATCTCGGATGTGTTGGCCAAAGAGAAGAAAGATGGCATCAGAACTGTCTTTCATGAGATGAGAGATAGCAAGCAACTTCCTCAAGCGGATAAGACTCTTGAGAGGTTCAAATCTGAGGCAGCCATCTTTCTGGGCGCCGGTACTGAGACGACGGCTGCTGCACTAACGACCTTGAGCTTTCATCTTACTGAAAACCCGCACATGTTGGCTACACTGAGGAAGGAACTCGAAACAGCCTTGGGAGATGGGAACTCACCGATCACTGTTGCAAAACTTGAGCCTCTCCCATACCTAGTGAGTTTGCTTGAAACACGGCTGAACTTTTGCTAATGACAACAAGACTGGAGTTATACAAGAAGGTATCAGACTCTCATTCGGCGTTCCTGGACGCTTGCCTCGCTATGCACCAACGGAAGATCTTGTTTATGCTGGATATAAGCTGCCTCGAGGAGTAGGTCTCCATCTATCTCTTCCTCACCAGATCCTAACTCTTCCAGACTCGCATAAGTTCATCCTCGTATCTCATTGACACAAACGAGGAGCATTATCCGGACCCTTTCAAGTTTGACCCAGAGCGCTGGATTCATGGTAAAGCCGGTCTGAGCCGCCACTTCGTGCCTTTTTGTAGAGGAAGTCGTCAGTGCATCGGTATGAATCTTGCTTATGCTGAGCTGTATCTCACTGTTGCGACTATATTCTCGAGGTTTGATCTTGAGTTGGTTGGCACGACGAAAAGGGATGTGGAGATTGCTCATGATTTCTTTGTGGGTATGCCGCCCTTGGACTCGCAAGGTGTCATGGTCAGGATTGTGAAGGATCGCAGGTATTAGTTTAGCCAGTTTGTAGGATGTAATACAAGATTTACTATCATAACCGCAAGGTTCCGTAAGTTCTGGGCTAGGTGAGTCAGTCTCGATTTTCTCCAAAACACTGAAGAGGCCTTATACACTTCTTCTAAGGACCACTAGGCCTGGCTCACTTGAAAGGGCTTTTGTCTCCATAGTATCGTGAATCCGGGGGCCTAGGCAACACTGTCTCTGTCTTATATAGACTTAAGGGGCCAGTCCTACGGGCAGATATTTCAATATTACCTCCTTTCGAATAAAGGTTTCTAACCAATGGTGATTTATATCCAGACATTTATCTAACTATAGTGATGCTTTCTTGACATATGCCATCAATGGAGGCTTTGACCTCGTACCAAATGTGAGCTGCCCATCAACCCAATTCTCAGACTCAGGCGTAAGCTCAATGTCAAAGCGATACAGGAGCTTACACAACGCCAGTCGCAGAACATAAAAGCTCAGTCTATAGGCTGTTAGCATGTGTCTCAATGAAGTCATGAAATAGTGAAACTCACTCTTGTCCAAAGCATGACTGCGGGCCAACCGAGAAAGGGTGGACACTGCTCCTCACATCATCCATACAATCCTGGGGCCGACCCTTTCCTTCGGGAAGCCATCTCTTAGGCACATACTCAGCAGCTCTCGAGAAATTATGATCAACTGAGTAGGTGACTTGGTGAAGCATCATCACCACTGTTTTGCCGGGCACAAACTGACCTGCGATTTGAGCACCAGATCTAGGTACTACACGGTCGGTGCCGGTTGCAGCGGGTGAGTAGCAGCGAATAGACTCTTGAAGACATGCCTCCAGGTACGGCAGTTCTTTCTGAGACTGGCTGATCCTGTCCATTGTGATATCAGAATCACTAGAGAAAGCTCCGCGAACCTCTTCCAGAAGCTTTTTCCTGATATTCATGCTCTTCTTGCGAAAGACGAAGTAGACAAATCCAGTAAGAACAGTAGGCATAGCCTCACATCCACCTAGCATCAGGAATGGTGCAAACTCTCGCAGAAGTTCAAGAGGCATGGTTCCCTGACGTCCTGTGCCTTCAGTATCGCCGTCTAGAACCATTTGCAGCATGTCATGTCGAGCTGAAGTGAGAGCGACACGACGATCGAAGCGCGCAAAAATGGGCGCCATGAAAGAGTCGCGCTCACCGCTTCCCCAGCGATGAACCGCAAAGAGGAGGAATTTGTGCAAGAATGGAAAGCGGTTGAGAACAGCGAGGATAGTGACGCCTCGAGCAAAGCGATCGAAGGAATGCACCCACGGGATGAACTCTGGATCGGTGAAGAGATGTAGAGATTCACCAAGGAAGAGGTCGGCGATAAGATCGCAAATAAGAAAACTGTTCATATCGCGCATATCAACAGCTTCTTTCCTCTCACTGCTCTTCGCCAAAGCCAATAGATACTCCTCAATATGCCCATTGATCATGCCCTCAAGCTTCTTAACATTCTCACGCTTGAGTGCCGGGACCATCGCTTTCCTCATAATACTATGAGTCTGCTGCGATCTCGGCTTCGCAGGATCAGGATTCACCAAATCACCGCCCACCAAAGCCGCAAGACGAGGATCCTTCGCCATTCCATCTTTAGCAGCTTTCGATGCACCACAGATATCAACCCAGGCGCGCTCATCAGTGAAAGTCAGAGCATCTGGGGCGATTCGAACAACACCACCGTATTTGTTGTGGAGATTGATGAGCCAGGGGAGTTGGCGCCCGCTGGCTGTTGCTATGAGATGGGGGATGCGGGAGATGGCGCATAGTTTTGGGCCGGGGAACTTGGAGAGCGGGGAGAAGTAGAGTTCGTAGATGATTGAGATGAGAAGGGCTGTGAGGGTGAGGGTACTGAGTGTGACGATTACTCGTGAGGCTGGGGATGCTATCTGCCAGGTTGAGGCGACGCGCTCCCAGTTCATGTTGAGTTGATTCATGGTAAGGTTTGTGGGGTTTGCCATCTCAGTAAGCTCAAAGATCCAGTTGATACGGAAGCAAGCAATGAAGTAGCAGGGCCAATTCGTCCAGTCTACAAGATCAATTTCTAAGCTATAGCACTACCACTGATGCCTTTGACATGAGCATTGACCATCAGGATAGTAGGCACCTTGGATGTCACATTAACGGCACTGACCCGTACTAGACAGACTCTAATAATTCTCCGTGCCGCCCGGGCCGGTCGTGCAGCCATGCATCTGCCGGAGAATCCTTCGTCACATCGGGTATGGTACCCCATGCAGACCACGTCCTGTAAAACGATAACCCGGGTTCTATCTCGCTATGCACTTCGGTCTTGCGTCACACTCCCCTTCGCCTGTAAAAAGGCGGAGGAATTTCAGTTCAGAACCATGATTAGGATAGAATAGCTGTCCATGACAGACGATAAGCAACACCCGTCAGCACAGAATGTCGTCATCACACCCCGCTCCCCAATCCTTCGTGGCAGTTTTCGTAGGGGCAACGAGGGGTATCGGTCTCGCTACTCTCAAGGTTCTTACCCGTACTTTGGCTAATCCGCGATTCTACGTTATTGGTCGGTCGAAAGCGAGGTTTGCGGGCGATCTCGCTCTGCTACACGAATGCAACCCCAACGCTATGATACAATTCGTCGAAGCTGAGGTTTCGCTTATCAAAGGTATCGATGATGCCCGTGAAAGAATTATGAAATTGGAGAAACATGTGGATTTGCTGTTTATGAGTCCTGGATCTTTGGCGTTCGGTGGACCCCATTGTAAGACACCCGTTCTGTGGAGTATATCCTTGCTGACTTTCTCCACAGATACTGAGGAGAAGCTTGATCTTTGTGTTGCTCTGTCCTTTTACGTCCGCATGCGTCTTATCGAACGCTTACTCCCCGTGCTCATGCAAGCACCCCACCCACGGGTTCTCTCCGTTCTAGCCGGGGGCCACGAAGGCCCACTGTTCACCAGTGACAGGGATATCGGATTACGAAAGAAGGAGAACTATACAGCGCCGAGGGCGGTAAATCAGGTCACTACCCTGCACAGTCTTGCTTTCATCCACTTTGCGTCTCACTACCCAAAGGTGTCTTGGTTGCACGTCCATCCCGGCTGGGTGGCGACTACTTTTCTGTCTGATTTGCTGCAGAGCGCTGGAGTCGTTGGTGTACTGACTGGGAAGTTCATTTTGCCTGTTTATCGGTCTGTAGCTATGTCTGAAGATGAATGTGGACGGCGGCAGGCTGGTTATGCTTTGAGTGGGAGATACCCAAGCAGGGAAATGATTTGTTCTGCAGTCGTGGACGTTACTGATCAGGCAGCCTGCCATGGGTCGTGCAGTGGATTTTATCGTGTCTTGAGTGATGGGAGCACAGCTACGGATGGCAGGATTTTGAGTCCCCTGGAGAGAGAAGGGTGGCCTCTCAAGGTCTTTAAGCATACCCAGCAGGTGTTTGGTGAGATATTGAATCAGAAGTAGAGCTTATGTCACTTGAATCACTTTTGTCTTTCATTGATGAAGCATCCAGAGCTCATTGACGGTGGCTTTCATAATCTATCTCCCTAAGGATATACTTGAGTGTAGAGCCCCGCTAGGATCAACTCCATACTTTCTCAGACATTCCTTACCCCAGTCTTGTCCCTTTAACCTTTACCTCGGAGTCACAGCGATTTTGACACCATTCAAACTACTCGGCCCAACTCTCATAACAGGAACATAACCCCTCTCGTCCCTCGCCTCAATCCCCTTGAACTTTTGGCAAAACCTTGTCAAGACATACGCTGTCTCAGTAGCGACAAGGATGTGAGCAGGGCAGATTCTAGGTCCGCCACCGAAGGGGACAAAGTGCCAAAGCGGACGAAGGCCATCCCATCGTTCTGGTCTAAACTCAGATGCATCTTCACCCCAGTAGTCAGGGTCGCGATGCATAAGATAGCGGTTGCAATGGACGATATCACCTTTGGCGCAGAAGATGGGTTGTTTGCCGTCTGGGCCGCCGCCACGGGGGAGAGTTGTGTCATGGGCTGCAACACGAATCATTTGGATGCCATTTGGGATAGTTCGGTGTGCTGAAACCATTAGTGAGCGGTTTGTAAGAAGTCGAATTAACTTACTCTCGTTGATAACCCAATTCATGTACTTCATCCCGCGAAGCTTAGAGAAGGTAAACTCCTCATCTCCAAGCTCAAGAACCTCATTCTGCAGTTTCTCCCAAGCATCCGGATGTCTAGCCAACTGATAAATAGCATTTGAGATATGAATACTCGTAGTCTCATTACTCGGCACCCAAACAGCAGTGATCTGATCTCTGAGAAGAATTCTATCCTGAGAGGGAATTTTCTGCACCATGTCCCAGAGCAAGTCGGTTCTCTCAAGCTTGTCAGCAAACTTCTCACCTTGCTCTTTTCTCTGGTGTAATTCATCGTAGGCTTGGTCGATATACTCATTCATAAAGTTGTGCACGAAACGAATACTCTCATACCACTTTGGATCTCTATGGAGAAACATGAATTTACTCATGGTGAGACGAACGCGCGCGCCGCGCATGATGTCGACCATGGCGAGCATTACGTCTTCACGCTCAGGATAGGTGAGACAGTCGCGGGACTTTCCAAACAGAAACTCAGTCGACGTGTCAAGGAACTTTTGGTGTTAGCTCTCTGATCCAGTAGAAAAGCTCAGGTGGCTTACCCATCGTCTTGTCAGAACCTGCATGTCAAAGGTGTCGCCGTTGGTGGGAATAAGATCCAGCATCTTATCCGTGAACGGCCTGAGTCTAGCCACATTGGCGAATGCCTGCCTCTCAAAATACGGCTTGATGATACCCCGGCTATAATGCCAGAACTCGCCATCCGCTGTACTAACACCTTTCCCAGTAAACGGCGTCGCAACACCGTTATCCACACGAATTGGCTCAAGCACAAACTCTTCCCACTGAGACGTACTCATCGCCTTCATATTCTCCATCTCAGACGAATACACCATTCTCATGCCCAGAAACCTCGCCTTGAAAGTCTTGGTTCCCTGCGCAGCCCATGTCTCCTCCATCCAAGACAACCACCGATGCTCTTTGAAAGCACGGCTCATGGAGAGAACAAAGTCAATGCCCCATATGGGATCCCAATGGGGAAAGGTCTTGAGAGGACCGCATTTGTACTTCTTCGTCTTGATTGAGTAGCTGATATGGTCCCATAGTCTGTTTAGGAAGTAGAGAATTACAAGACCGTAGAATGCTGCGAGTGAGATTGCGGAGAGACGAGATGGCATGTTGGACTGTGTTGGGGACTTCAGTGCGGAGAGGGATGGCGACGACGTAAGGGCAGCCAAACGTCATTGGTATGAGTGAAGAATGAAAGGTTTTGCAATGAGTCGAGGTTTGGTGGTAGCGAGAGAGGGGGAAGTTACAGTGAGAAACACAAAACGCATGAGAAATACCGGGAGAGGTCTACCAAAAACCCGGAGGATAAAGTGAGACCGGGGTAAACGTATCCACCTCGCCGTTACGGGGCCGAGCCCGGAGATTCTCCACTCCAACGGAGATTTACTCCGTCTATCTCTGAACACCTATGACCGGGGACGAATGAGCTACTAACGCACGTCAGAGGATCTACACTGGTGGGAGGACTTACCAATGACTGTCTGACTGTCCGATAGGTTTTTGTACACTTTGAATCAGCTATTTTGTGTTTGCTGAGCGATATGTCTGACGTCATTTTCAGTGTACAGGGTAGCTCAGAACAAATGAAAGCGAAGCGAGTAACGCAGAGGCAATATGAAAATTTATTTCAGTATTTGAGGTGTTAGCTGCTTGTTTGATATGATGTCTTGTTGTATGCTATGGCTCGCAAACACCTCAATGTGTGCCACCTGCAGATGGAAGACTTCGTAGCGAAATTGCGTCTCAGAGACGCATAAAAATCTCGAAGGTTGAAGACAGTAGAGCTTCAATGCAAAATAATGCTTAGGCTCCATCCGTCGAAATATGTCAAATACACATTTAATACCTTTATTTAAATATTTTACATATATTGGATCTAGTTAATCGATATTAAGCAAAGAATTTTGCAAGATCTGGGCTTGCTAAAAATACATACATGACCTTAGATCCAAGCGCGTCGCGACTACAAACAACCAACGTAACGCGTCACAGACAGATTACCAATCTGAATCAAGTGGATACCGATAAAGAAATTGCTAGAAACGATAGAGCGCTCATAGATACGCATACATCAAGATGTAGAGGGCGTAGCAACGCGGTATATCAGCTTCCTACCACCAGCCGTTCCCATCTTAACCCTCTCCGCTCCCTTCGCGACACCCGCCAACCCCTCATCACTAACCTCAGTTGGATGCGTCATAATATCCTTATTGTCCAACAACTTCTGTGCAATAGGCGCCCATCTCTCCGCAAACGCCTTGTCCTTGGGCCTTGCCTCTCTACGATAGGGCTTTCTCCAATCAACAGGCTTGCCCAGCGCTGTCCATGCGAGAACCCAGCCAGGACGAACATCGCGACGCGTATGACCGCGAATGGGGAATTGGTCTAGACCGATGTAGTTACCTCCGTGACTACCGATGGCAGCGTAGCAGATTTTCATGCTGCTGCTCTCAGTGATGCAGCCAAAAACGTACTCTAGACCATCATGTGTGAAAGTGCGGATGTCTGAGGCGCAGGAGGGAGAGCGGTAGTCGAAGGCTTCTACGGCGCCTAGAGACTTGACGTGCTCGAACTTTCCTGGTGAACAGGTCGTGATGGGCTTCAACCCAGATCTGAACATCATTAGCTAAGGCTCACAGTGTAGGGACGATGAACTTACAGCTTGGCAGCCTGGATGGCCAAACCTCCAGTAGCCGTTCCACCACCGTAGATCAAAATGTACTGATCTCTCGCTTCGCCCGAGTAGGGAAGTGGAAGCTTCATAGTATGGTACAACGACAACCCTACAGTCAGTAGTCCAACACCCAATGTTGCGCCTTGCTCAAAACTCATCCAATTCGGAAGTCTGAGCAGCAACATCTCCGGAACACTGACATACTCTGCGAAGCCACCATTATTCGGGTTATCTGACCGATTACCCGCACAAGCACCACCCACATGATCACCAGGTTTGAATTTGGCTGTGAGAGGTCCCGCAGTGACGACTTCACCAGCGAAATCGCAGCCCCACGTTGCGCCGGGAGATGCTGACATGTCTAGGGATTTCCAGTCATGGGGATTAACGCCGACACAGAAGATTTTGACAAGGACTTCATCTTCTTTCGGGGGCTCGACGGGGCTGTTTTCTTGGAGGGTGACTGTTCCTGCGCCTTGAATTTTGAGAGCTTTTTGAGTAGCTGGTAGGGTCTGGCGGGAGATGATCGATTGGACTGCCATGATGAAGGGAGCAAACGGCAGTGAGCAGTGGGTGAGTGAGTGAGCTTCCAAACACTGCAACAGGGAGATAGTTTGAAGGAATTTGAGATGGCAGATCAATCAACTAGAGCAAGCGTCGCTTCTCTGAGCATAGATACGCATGCTCCAGGAAGACCGTTTTGATCGCTAGCACTTGGATTCCATCGCCACCATGAGAACTGTTTCCCCGAACCTGCGTGAAGCACAACCGCCTCATTCCGGGCAATCAACACCGTCGGCCGGCATTTACTACGGGACCTTTCTCCGGACACTCGCCTCAAGGAGCAAGAAAATATCGAGCCTTAATTTAGGGTGTCAAAATAAACTTAGCAGAAAGTCGCCTAAACTTAGGCTAGATTTACCTAAATGTTTTCATCCCTTAGGGTCAAGGTCCTGAGTTTTCTTTCCTCCCTAGTCTCGCAGACTGCCCCTTTGGAGGATCCATACCCTTGTTCGGGATATTGACCCATCCCGGTTGGCCAACGGCCGCCTCCGGAATATGCTCCACGCCACGCACGGCACTCAACGTAAGCACATGCCTGTTTCGCCGATGCCGGAAAGTCTGGGGCGGCACGGGAGCGGATACCGGATCGATCTGATCAAAGTTTGAATACGAAATTCCCAGAATGGTTGTAAGATGAAAGTGCTTTGAGTTAAGATGAATGACATCCGTCGAGTGAAGCGACTGCAATCTTAGACAAACATCAAGTAATCTGTCGTACTGAACAAATCTTCAACATTCTTGACATACACTTTGTCTTCAACAGCACGGCACTACACTCATTACCCAACCTATCAATCACCATGCCATCCCCAGGCGAACCCATCGCCGTAATTGGCTCAGCCTGCCGTTTCCCCGGCGGTGCATCATCCCCCTCCAAACTCTGGTCCCTCCTCCAATCCCCCAAAGACTGCCTTCGGGACTTTCCCAAAGACCGTCTCAACCTTGAAGCCTTCTACAACAAAGATGGCGAGCATCACGGCGCCACAGACGTCTGCAACAAGGGCTACCTTCTCGAAGAAGATAGTCGTTTGTTTGATGCGTCGTTCTTCAACGTTAACCCTGCTGAGGCTGATGGTATGGATCCGCAGCAGAGATTGACGCTTGAGACGGTTTATGAGTCGCTTGAAGCTGCGGGGTATACTATTGAGGAGATGCAGGGGAGTTTGACGGCGGTCTATTTGGGGGTTATGACGGGTGATTACCATGATATTCAGTCGAGAGATCCTGAGATTATCAATCGGTATCACCCGACGGGGACATCGAAGAGTATTCTCTCAAATCGAATTTCATACTACTTTGATCTTCGCGGACCCTCAGTCACCATGGACACCGCGTGTTCGTCTTCACTCGCAGCACTGCATTTTGCGACACAATCTCTTCGCAGCGGTGAATCGACTACTGCCATCGCTGTCGGTGTGAACTTGATCTTTGATGCCGCGGGCTACGTCGCTGAGTCAAAGCTTCACATGCTGAGTCCTACATCACGCAGTCGCATGTGGGATGCTGGTGCTGATGGCTACGCTCGTGGTGAGGGTGTCGCATCCGTCATCCTCAAGCCTTTGTCAGAGGCTATCCGCTGCGGCGATCATATTGAGTGCATCGTCCGTGAGACGGGTATGAACAGTGATGGTCGTACCACTGGTATCACTATGCCCTCTGCAACCGCACAATCGGCCTTGATCCGTCGAACGTATCAGAATGCTGGGTTAGATCCTATCAAAGACCGACCGCAGTATTTTGAGGCTCACGGTACGGAGACTCTCGCCGGTGACCCTGTTGAGGCTCGCGCTATTCGTCAGTCATTCTTTGCTGATGATGAAACGTCGTCTGAGGATACGGAGAAGCTTTACTGCGGCTCTATCAAGACGGTTATCGGCCACACTGAAGGCTGCGCTGGTTTGGCTGGCTTGCTTAAGGCATCTCTGGCAGTGCAGAACGCCACCATTCCGCCGAATCTACTCTTCAACACGCTGAACCCATCAATCGAGCCCTTCTACGATCGCCTACAGGTTCCTACTGCAGCAATGCCCTGGCCAGAAGTCCACAGCGGTCCCAGACGAGTCAGTCTGAACAGCTTCGGTTTCGGAGGCACCAACGTCCACGCTATCGTTGAAAACTACGAACCCGCCGCACCGGAGACATCCCCAGTTACTGAGAAGTTCATGGGCCCGCTGGTACTCTCTGCTGAGACCGAGTCATCTCTCTCGACCACAGTTGGGAAGTACGCCGACTTCATCCGGGCCAATCCAGACATCAATCTTGAAGACATAGCGTTCGTCACACAGACGCGTCGAAGCGTCTTTAACAGACGAGCTTTCTTCTCCGGTGAGAACAGGGACAAGCTTCTTGAGTTCCTTGACTCGGCTGTTGAGACCTCCAAGACTGGCGCTGAGATTGGCATCCAAGCACCAGGTTTATCATCGGAACCACCAGCTATTCTTGGCATCTTCACAGGTCAGGGAGCACAATGGGCTTCCATGGGTAAAACCATGATCGAGACGTCTTCCCAGTTTCGGGAGTCCATACAGAAATGTCAAGATGCTCTGCGTGACATTCCTGACGCACCGACGTGGTCTCTTATGGATGAGTTGATGGCACCTGAGGAGAATTCCCGCATTGGTGAAGCTGCTATTTCTCAGCCTCTTTGTACGGCAACGCAAATCGCAGTTGTGGATGTTCTGGCTTCTGCGGGTGTCCAATTCGACGCCGTCGTCGGCCATTCATCAGGCGAGATTTCCGCTGTTTACACTGCAGGTCTGCTCTCAGCCACTGATGCAATGCGTATTGCTTACTACCGAGGTCTCTACGCCAAACACGCCTCTGGGCCATCTAGTGCTAAAGGATCCATGATGGCTGTGGGCATGGGCTCTGAAGATGCGACAGCCTTCTGCGACCAGGAGCAGTTCAAAGGACGAATCAGTCTTGCAGCGAGCAACTCTCCGTCCAGCGCTACTATTTCTGGCGACGAAGATGCCATTTTGGAAGCGAAGGAGATTCTTGAGGAGCAGAAGACGTTTGCTCGCCTTCTCAAAGTTGATACGGCATATCACTCGCATCACATGAGAGCCTGTGCAGAGCCATATCTTGAGTCGCTCAAGGCATGTAACATCACTGTCAACCCCCCACTTAGCAACTGCATCTGGGTCTCTTCTGTCTACGGAAACGCAGACATGCTTGATGATGAGGATGATCTCTCGGCCCTGTCAGGCCAGTACTGGATAGACAATATGGTTCGTCCCGTTTTGTTCTCTGAGGCACTAGAGTGCTCACTTTGGAGGGCTGGTCCGTTCAACCTGTCGCTCGAGATTGGACCTCATCCGGCTTTGAAAGGACCTGCTTCACAAACTATGAAGACTGCTCTGGGCCATGTCCTTCCTTACGCTACGTTCTTGAGGCGTGGCTATGATGATGTCGAAGCATTCTCTGGCGGAATTGGCTATGTCTGGGCATATCTTGGATCCCATGTGGATTTTGCTGGGTACTACAAAGCTATACATGGTCCTGAAGTAAGGAAGCCAAAGATGATCAAGGGGCTTCCGTCTTATACGTGGAACCACAACAAGGTCCACTGGAAAGAGTCTCGCATCTCCCGCCGTTACCGTCTCGCTGAGAGAGCTCCACATGAACTTCTCGGTCGTCGCACTCCAGATGACTCCGAGTTTGAGATCCGTTGGCGCAACATCTTACGCCTCAACGAACTTCCCTGGATTCGTGGACACGCTTTCCAGGGAATGGCTCTCTTCCCGACATCTGGATACATGGCTATGGCTATACAGGCCGCAATGGAGATAGCCGGCTCACGACCTGTCAAGTTAGTTGAGATCCGCGACCTTGTTATCCCTCGGGCGTTGACCATCGAGGAGAACAATCCTGGCATCGAGTCTATCTTCTCTGTCAAGAAGATTGGTGGCCATGTTGATGAGGACGTCTTTTATGGAGAGTTCTCTTGCCATACTTGCCCCGCCGAAGCTGAAGGTACTTTGGAGAGGAACTGTACTGGTCTGATCACTATTGACTTTGGTGAGCCTTCGGATCATGATCTTCCGCCGCGAGCACCTGGGAAGTCGGGTATTACACCTGTCGACACCCAGGAGTATTACGACTCGCTTCTCAACATTGGGCTCAACTATCAGGGTCTCTTCCGAGGCCTCAAATCTGTTGAGCGAACCATGGGATATGCTACGACAAAGGCAAACTGGGACAAGTCTGAGGTGGGCGACCAGTATATCATGCACCCAGGACCTTTGGACGTTGCTTTCCACTCCATCATTGCAGCCATGTGCACGCCTCTCAGTGGGGCACTCTGGGCACCTTATCTGCCTGTCAAGATCGATAGGCTTACTATTGCTCCCAACACCGACTATGAGGGAATACCAGGCGAAATCAACTTTGACGTTGATACTTTCATTACCGAGACAACTTCCAACACGTTCAGAGGAGATGTACACATTATCAGCCCTGATGGCAAGACAGGTCTACAGGCTGAAGGTCTCACCTTGAAGCTCTTCACCGAGGCAAGCTCCTCTGATGACCGACACATGTTCTCCAAGACAATTTGGCGCGCTGATATCCTGGACTCTTCCGATAATCTTGAAGAAATCAATCCTGATGAGCAAGAACTTGCACTCGCTGAAGCTATCGACCGCACATCTTTCTACTTCATCAGGAAGACCTTTGACCATCTGTCGGAAGCCGATGTAAAGGATTGGAAGTGGTTCCATCAAGCCTTCTACAAGGCTGCGAAGGAGGTTCTGCAGGAGACAAGAGATGGAAAACACCCAACTGCGCAGAAGGAATGGTTTGATGATACCGAGGAGTTGATCCAGGAGTACAAGGACAAGTATCCTGAGCAAGCGGATCTCAAGCTCATTCACGCTGTGGCAGAGAACCTCGTTGGCGTCATGACATCCGACACCCAGCTCTTGGAAGTGATGCTTGTGGACAACATGTTGAGCAACTTGTATACAGACGGACGAGCCATGCAGCCTCTGAACAGAATCGTCGCAGAGCTCTTCCAGAACCTGTCTCACCGATACCCTCGTCTCAATATCCTTGAGATCGGAGCTGGTACAGGCGGAACGACGAACTCAGTCCTCAACGCCATTGGAGACACATATGGTCGATATACGTACACCGACATCTCAGCTGGATTCTTTGAAGCTGCCAAAGGTCGCTTCCATACACATAGCAGCCGACTTGACTACAAGGTTCTCGACATTGAGAACGATCCCACAGGCCAAGGTATTCCCGAAGGCAGTCAGGACGTCGTTCTAGCCGCGAACGTCCTCCACGCCACTCGCAACCTCAACGAGACCATGACCAACGTTCGCAAACTT
The DNA here is from genome assembly GCA_013396015.1 of Fusarium mexicanum. Lineage (NCBI taxonomy): Eukaryota > Fungi > Ascomycota > Sordariomycetes > Hypocreales > Nectriaceae > Fusarium > Fusarium mexicanum. The sequence continues at coordinate 182,332 of JAAOAM010000059.1, read as the reverse complement.
CTCAAACCTGGTGGCTATCTCATCATGGTTGAAGTCACGGGATACTATCTACAGATGATGTTTCTCATGGGTGGTTTGCCTGGTTGGTGGCTTGGTGTTGATGAGGGAAGAACTCGTGGTCCTGGTATCGGGCTGACGGAGTGGGATGAGATTCTCCGGGATTCAGGCTTTACGGGAGCTGATAAGTATGTCACTGACTTGCCTGACTCTCTCAAGCATGTGTGCTCTGTCCTCGTATCGCAAGCCGCTGATGAGAGGGTCACGATGCTCCAGGAGCCGCTGTCGTTCCTCGACGAGATTCCGCTGGAGCAGCGGCTTCTCATCATTGGAGGCAAGAGTCTACCCATCTCTCGAGTCGTCAAGAGTATCCAGCGCCTCGCATCCAGAGTCGCAGATCAGGTTACGGTCGTCGACAGCATCGACTCACTCTCAGACAAGCACCTTAGTGCTGAAACGTCGGTCATCTGTCTCACCGAACTTGAGAAACGCATCTTTTCTACGCCAATGACATCTTCCCGTCTAAGAAACCTCCAGTCTCTGTTCTCCCACTCATCCAACGTCCTCTGGCTCACAGCAGGTCGTCTCGATGAGAACCCATACGCCAATATGACAATTGGTCTCGGGCGCGCTATCATCAACGAACTTCCCCAATTGAACCTTCAGTTCCTTGATCTTCCCAAACCCTCGACTGTTGATGCGAAGATGGTAGTTGAGGCTTTCTTGAAGCTCAAGCTCGGAAAGTCACCTGAGTTTACCAAGACGCCGATGCTGTGGAGTACAGAGCCTGAGGTGCTACTGAGGGATGGTCTTGTGACGATTCCGAGGGTGGTGCCTGATAAGCAGAGGAATAATCGGTTGAACTCTCAGAGGAGGAAGATTACGAAGGATGTTTCTCTTGGAGAGACAGAGGTTGCTCTGACAGTTACTGAGGGCGGCCTCTGTCTTGAGGAGAAGGCCCCTTGGGCCAAGTCCCCGACGGGCGATGGAATAGCTAATATCCAAGTGGAGCAGTCACTTTCACTTCCTTTCTGTGAAGACAATGAATGGGTTCTTTGCATTGGCAAGAGTCGTGATCAAGTCACTATTGCCATCGCACCTCGTCACAGCTCCAGAGTTTCCCTCCTGGCAACAGATGCATTTGCCGTTCCTGGGGAGGAGGCTACACAAGCACAGACTGATTTCTTGGCTGGCATAGCTGTCAACCTCACTGCATGTCTCATTCTTTCAAGCATCCCGTCGACTATACCTACTACAGAGGGTGTTCTGGTCTACGGTGCAGGCACTGACATACAGAGTGCCCTTACCGCCCAGGCTTCTCGCAAGCTTATCTTTGCCAGCTCTGAGACACAGTCCGACTCGATCTTCATCCATCCTAGAGCCTCTATAAGAACTATTCAGCACTTACTCCCTCGAGGCATCAGCCACTTCGTCGATCTCTCCAAGACCGACGGCAAGATCAAGCAGCATCTGTTTCAACTGTATGAGGCTATCAATTTCAAGCCCCACCATGTATTGGCCTCCAACGTGACTCATTTACTCGAGACGGCTTCGAAATCCAGTCGTCAATTACACCTCTCATCAACTACAACGACTGTCCCCGTCCAGGACATCCCCTCCCTTCCAGCCCTTGACCTCACACGCACCATGGTCGACTGGACCAAACCCCAGCCTGTTAGCGTCACCATTCGCCCCGTCAGTGGGCAAGGTCTCTTCTCCAACGAAAAGACATACCTCATGGTCGGTCTTGTCTCAGACTTTGGTCGATCCCTCTGTCGCTGGATGGTTGAGAACGGTGCCAAGTACATCGTCCTCACCAGTCGTAGAGCGCAGGTCGACCAACTCTGGCTTCAAGAAATGGAGGACTTGGGTGCCGTCGTCAGAGTTTACCCTATGGATGTATCCAAGCGTGACTCTGTACAGGCCGTATGCGATTCCATCAAAGACCTTCCGCCTGCTGGTGGTGTCTGCAACGGCGCCCTTGTTCTCAAGGATCAGCTGTTCGTCAAGATGGAACCCGATGCATTGAGTGACGTGTTTGCGCCCAAGGTTGATGGAACGATCCACCTGAGCGACATCTTCTCAGAGCCGACTCTTGACTTTTTCGTCCTGTTCTCGTCTATGAGTTCTGTCGTCGGTAATGCTGGCCAGTCTAACTACAACGCAGCGTCTCTGTTCCAAGCCGCCATTGCCCAGCAGAGGCGCGAAAGAGGTCTCGCAGCGTCAGTCATGGCTTTGGGTATGGTCGCTGATGTGGGATACATCGCTGCAAAGGGCCCAACACTCATGGAGCGGCTAAAGAAGGCTTTTTATATGCCCATCTCAGAGTCCGATGCTCACCAGATCTTTGCTGAAGCTGTCGCTGCTAGCAAGCCTGGACTGACAGATGACGACACGATCGAGATGGTCTCAGGCATTCAACCCTTCAACTACACGGCCTCCACCAAGGCTCGACCTCCGTGGGTCAACAATCCACGCTTTTCGCACTTCGTTCGTGAGGAAGAAGGTTCGAAGGATGTTGATGCAACCCGAGCAGGTCAGAGCAATATTCGCATCTTGGAACAACTGGATGCCGCTAGCTCTGAAGAGGAGGCTGCTGCTGCCCTTCTTGTTGCCTTCAGAGCCAAGGTTGAGACCATGCTGCAGATGACTCCAGACAGTCTCAACGTCGAGGCGTCACTACTGGATGTCGGTATCGACTCCCTCTTGGCTGTGGAGATCCGGTCATGGTTCTTGAAGGAAGTTCACGTCGACGTACCTGTTCTCAAGACTCTCAGTGGTGATAACGCGAAAGATATCTGCGCTGACGCAGCGAACAAATACCTCTCAGCCAAAATGCAGGAGAACAAGCCTGATACTGGTGATGCGTCCATATCAGATTCAGCAGCCAATGGTTCAGCAACTGGGACATCTAGCGACGGTAGTTCGAGTCCAGTCAGATCAGGCCACGCAACACCGCCCAGTACAGTTGGAGAAACGGAGCACCAAGAGGAGGTCAAGCAGGAAAAAGAATTGGATCGAGTGGAGAAGTTGTCGTATGCTCAGTCGAGGTAGATATTTCATGGCAGTAACAGGATGTCCTTTAGCTAAATTGTATATAGGTTATGGTTTCTAAGTCAGTTTTCCAAAGATGATACCTCTTACAACTGCGTCTACGTTTATAAGGTCACCGGAAACATCCAGGTTCCGCGACTGAAGAGGGCCGTTTCCACTGTTGCAAATCACCATGACGCGTTGAGGACATGCTTCTTTGCCCGACCAGGAAGTGGTGAGCCAGTTCAAGGACTCCTTGCCTCAGCGAGAGACTGTTTCAAGCATGTCAAGGATGAAGATGGTTGTGCCTTGGAGCAAGAGAAGAAGATCTGGCGAAACCGTGTTTGGCAACTCTCTAACGGAGACGTTCTCAGAGTCATACTTGTCACTCATGGACCTGAGAAGCACTCCCTCATCATCGCCTACCATCACATTACCATGGATGGTGTGAGCATGCATCTGTTCCTGCGAGATCTCAACGCCGTATACATGGGACACAAGCTCAATTCGTCGCCAAAGCAGTACATGGACATCTCAGTCGAGGAACGAAAGGCCATCGAGAGTCGCCAGATGGACGACAGAATCTCCTATTGGACCAAGTTGCACTCACCACCTGCAGACACTCTTCAATTGTTCCCATTCGCTCGTGTCAAGTCACGACCCATTCCGAAGACCTATCGTAACGTTGAGTCTCTCATCGACATTGGCAGCGACCTCTCAGAGCAGATCAAGCGAGCAAGCCAATCTCTACGTATCACCCCTTTCTACTTCTACCTTGCCGCACTTCAAACCCTCTTCAACAAGCTTTTGGGTGTGGAGGACATCTGTATCGGCGTCACTGATGCGAACCGCGGCGAAAGTAGCTTACAGACCATTGGCTTCTTCCTGAACTTACTGCCCCTTCGTTTTAAGGTTAAGAAGGATGCGAAGTTCTCAGATCTTGTCACAAAGACAGCCCAACAGTATCGAACAGCACAAGCTAATATGGGAGTTCCTTTCGATGTCATTCTCGACAAGGCTAATGTCCCTCGAGAGCCAACGAGCACCCCACTGTTCCAAGTCGCCATGAACTATCGGCAAGGAAATTTCTCCAGAATCCCGCTTGGTGGAAGCAATCTGGAGTTCAAGGATGGCTTTGATGCCCAAAGTCCTTATCATCTTGCCTTTAGCGTGACGCCGAACAATGACACGACTTACGTACAAGTTGTTGCGAGAGAAGATTTGTATACAAGAGAGGGCACCGACACTCTATTATCTGCATATCTGGCATTGCTGCAAGATACATCGCGAGATGTAAGCCAGAGGTTGGAGACCATCGACTGCTACGGTCAAGCCGGTATCGACAAGGCACTACTACTTGGATACGGGGATGTTGTGGACTTCCATTGGCCCTCCACGCTGACAGAGAAGGTGGATGAGGCTGTCAAGAACCCTCATGATGTCGCTATCAAAGATGTCAATGGTCGGCTCACCTATGGAGACCTTGCCGTCAGGGTCAACAACCTTGCCTCAGGCATCCAGTCTCAGCTCCGGCCTGGTTCACCGGTAGCAGTTCTCTGCGAGCCAACATCAAGTTGGGTCATCTCCATGTTGGCCATTATCCGTTCCGGATGCATCTACGTTCCTCTGGATGGGAAGTTACCTGATGAGCGTCTCAAGGTCATTCTTGATGCTGTTACACCTGCCTTGATTCTCTGTGAAGACTCCACCACGGAGCGTGCTCACAACATATCTATTGGGGCACCTATCCTTTCCGTGACTGGGAAACCCGACCCGACCGAGAAGATTAACTCAGCAAACCTAGAGCACGTGACTGAGACGACCTTCATCTTGTTCACGAGCGGATCGACAGGTACACCAAAGGGTATTCGACTCTCCTCTCGAGGTATCATCAATTATCTCGCCACGAAGAGCTCGAAGCTCTCTCTTAGTCGAGAGGTTATTCTTCAACAGAGTGCTCTTGGCTTCGATATGTCTCTTGCCCAAGCCTTCATGGCTCTCGCACTAGGTGGTACACTTGTCATAGTGCCCAGTGTCAGTCGGGGTGATCCACTCGCTCTGAGTAGGCTCATGGCTGATGAGGGAGTCACCTACACGTTAGGAACTCCGACTGAGTATCTTATGCTCATTCGACATGGAGGTCAGACCGTGAAGTCAATGCACTCTTGGCGGAACGCAACCTCTGGTGGTGAAGCCATCACTCCTCAGCTGAAGGCGGCTTTAAAGACATTGCAACATCCTCCAGCTCTCACTGATTGTTACGGACCCACTGAGATCTCATGCTGCGCTACCATGAAGACTATCGACCTCAGTGATGATGGAGAGGATAATGTCTACTCGTGTGTTGGTCCAGCGAACCCTAACACTTCCATTTACATCCTTGATGAGCGCGGACATGTGGTTCCCCAGGGTCTCACTGGTGAGATCTGCGTTGGCGGTGTTGGCGTTGCGCTCAGCTATCTCGACGAGAAGTCAACCTCACAGAAATTTGTACCGAACCCGTTTGCGACGGCTGAGCATACTGAAAAGAGGTGGACTACGATGTATCGAACTGGAGACAAGGGCCTCATCCGTGGTGATGGCGGTCTTCAGTTCATGGGCCGCATAGATGGTGATACAACTGTTAAACTTCGAGGGCTACGCGTCGATCTTGATGATGTTGCCAACGTCATGCTACAGCAGTCCAAGAGTTCTCTTGAGGATGTCGTTGTCACGGTCCGTGGTGATCCAGCTTTCCTCGTTGCGCATGTTGTGCTGAGCACGGGAACCTCTATGGATGCCTCGGAATTACAAGAGTTAGCGAGTGCCTTGCCACTTCCTCAGTACATGAGACCAGCTACGGTGATACCGCTTGAGAAGCTGCCGTTGAACAGCAGTGGAAAAGTGGATCGTCGTGCTATCGCAGCCCTCCCTCTCCCTACATCACCTGCATGCCTTGGTCCTTCCAAAACGGCTCCAGACAGGAAGTCAACGCTTGTTGAAGGAGAGTTGAGACTTGTTTGGCACAACGTACTATCTCAGGCAGGTCTTGTCAATACTACGAGGCTTGAGCCTGACACGGATTTCTTCCACGTTGGAGGCAACTCACTACTTCTTGTGAGACTACGAAGCGCAGTTGAAATCTCAATGGGCGTCACACTACCTCTCAGCGACATGTACCGTTCCAGTACACTGGTTGGAATGGCGGGTCTGGTTGCGCAGCAGAAGAGCTCCGACTATGTGCGTGAGGTGATTGACTGGGAGGCCGAGACAGGCGTGCCTTCTTCCATCAACTTGGCCTACTCTCATCAAGCGCTCCCTATCAGGACACAGACTGGTCTTGAGATTCTCATGACTGGTTCAACATCATTCCTTGGGAAGCAGATTCTTCAGTCTCTCTTGAGGCGACCGCCAATCGCACGTGTCCACTGCATCGCTGTTGACCCAGACACTGAGGCCAGTCACCTCAAGGATGATCGTGTCACGGTGTATCCTGGTAGCCTAAGCGAGCCCATGTTGGAACTCAAAAGAGAAACGTACCAGTACCTTCAAGCAACTGTAGACACTGTCATTCTCGCGGGAGCCCAAGGCCATTGTCTCAACAACTACTCAACCCTTCGCGCACCTAACGTGGAGTCGACGCGACAGATGGGTCTCTTCGCTCTTGCTCGCAGAATTCCTATTCATTACATCTCATCTAACCGAGTTACACTGCTTGACTCCAGTGCAGATGCTGCCCTTCCACCAGTTAGCGTTAGGGACCATCAACCTCCTACAGATGGATCAGAGGGGTTCACAGCAGCTAAGTGGGCAGGTGAAGTATTCCTTGAGAAACTATCAGAAGTAACAGCTGCGAACGCAGAGAAAGGTCTCTCTGTCTTTATCCATCGGCATTGCGCCATTGTAGGTGATGAGGCCCCTATCGAAGACGCACTCAATGCCTTGCTTCGATATTCCAAGCTTATCAATGCTGTACCGCGTGTATATAGTCTGAATGTCGGCGGTTACTTTGACTTCCTCCCTGTCACGGATGTCGCCGACTCTTTTGCCGACTTTGTTGTGTCCTCACAAGGAACGCACTCGGGCGTGGCTTTCAAGCATTACTCGAGTGGCGTCATGGTACAGCCAACAGAGTTCGCTTCATACATGCAAAGGACATATGGAAACAATTTCCGAGAACTGGGCTTGGACGATTGGATCGAGGAGGCTAGGAGGGAAGGAATTGAAGAGTTAATTGTGTTATATTTGCAGGCTATCGTGGAGAAAGGAGAACGGATAACATTCCCTTACATGGGGAACAATGAGTAGGTACTGCCACAGGGTGCAAGAAGACTTCTGACATTAAATTGAGGCACTGAATATACTTGATCTAAGATCTTCTGATTCTATACTAGATTATGCTAAGTTTACTCAAGCTTATTAAGTTTACCTAAATTTAGTTTACCCAGGTTTATTAAGTTTACCTAAGGCTTTTTGTCATCTAAGATAGGTCCTAAGATTTGTTGCATCCTCTTGATTGTAAACTAGGATAACCATATCGAAACACGCTTTACGCTTTCTTAGCCACTACAACGACAAAGTTGGGATCGTTGAGATAATCCTCCCAAAACTCGTGGTCGTTCTTGACAAGCTCCGTCTCTTCGGCCGGGGCAACATGTATCTCAACCAGTCCGAGTTCCTTTCCGATGTCATCAGAAAGCGAGAAAGTCGATTCCATTGAAGTAGCCTCAAATGAGAAGGGCGGCTGGGTCACGCAATTGACTTGGTATCTCAAGCCGCCCGGGATCTCAGTGACGTCCGTAAAGGTGACACCGTATTTGCCCTGGCTCATGTACTCGGCGCGGATGCTCTTTGACCTCACGCCGATGAACTTGCCCCCAGGCTTCAGGTTCTTGACGACATTCTCATACATGCTTCTCAGATCTGAGACAGAAGTAGCATGATCGAAAACCCAGTTGGCCATGACAATGTCGTAACCGTCTTCCAACTTCGCTTGCTCCGTGACGGGTTTGGTGACATCAGCCTCGAACCAACGAATGCGATCCTTTCGTCCGAGACTCTTCTCAATCTCCTCGCCCGCTTTCATCATCTCGGGTGAAATATCAACGACATCAACAACACTAGCCCCAGCATCAATCGCTCTTCGGGCATGAAGTCCACTTCCTCCACCAAGATCCAGCACCTTCAAACCCGCACAATCCCCCAGAGCATTCCTCACAAGCTGGCCCTCCAGTTTAGAACAGGGCAACTCCTCCACAGAAGCATACTTGGGTGCGAACGAATCGTATTGCGTTTTCTCGGCGTGAGACATGCTGGGCACAGACACTGGGTAGTGATTGGTTTGTTGGTCGTTGATTTGCGTGTTGGGTCTGGCAATATCACTCAAAACCCCGCTCTTTGTCTTGGATATCGACAGGGATGCTGTGATTCTGATCTAGCCGCTATAATGCTAGTGTTGATGTTATTGGGCCTCAGGGAGCAAGAAAATACCGGATCATTGAGATAGGGTATCAAAATAAACTTAGTAAAGAGTTCCTTAAGCTAAGACTAAATTTACCTATATATTTTTATCTCTTAGGATCAAGGTCCTAAGTTTTCCTCCTCCCCTTTCTGGTTCTGATCTAGCCGCTATCCCGCTATCATGCTAGCCTTGATGTTATCATGATACAGACCGGAATGAAATTCTTATCACACGTGACTGGTGACAGATCTTCCGTCTCCAAACCCCACTCGTGCCGACCGCTATTTCGATCTAATGTCACGTCACGTCAAACACTAAATCGAACCCTTGACGATGTGCGCGGACGACGACCCCCTTGCTGTCGATGAGCATGTATGCATCTACTGTGGCTGAAGACTTATTGCATGCGGCTAACCGATTGGACAGGCGGCTCAGGACGACACTGACGCTGACTCCGCCATTGGAGACGTAAGTGGATGTTCTGAGGAAGATCGCAGTAACTAACGAGTAAAAGGACAATGCTAGCGATACTACGTCATTAAGATCGAGTATTTTGAGATACCGTGAGGAGAATGGCAGGACGTATCATGCTTATAAGGACGGAGGTGAGATCTAAGGATGTGTAGCAGATGCGACAAGAAGCTGAACTAATCGACACAGCTTATGCACTTCCTAATGACGAGGTATGCCTTGTTCAGTTTATGTAGTAATTACTACTGACCCGATATAGATTGAGAACGAACGACTAGGTATACCAAACCATCGCTTTTTAATTATCTCTCTAATCCGAACATCCCTCAGATCTTCAGCATCATCTCTTTCTGCTCACTTTCGACGAAAGACTACACGCAGCACCCTTGCCTGAAACGCTTAACCGCGCTTTTGATGCGGGTTGTGGCACTGGAATCTGGGCCATTGAGTTTGGTGAGTAATGCAAGCTACACTACGATGACAACATCGTTGATAACCTGGACAGCTGATGAGCATCCCGAGTGCGAGGTGAGCTTTACGAGGATGACTTGGGAGACTATTACTAACTTTTCAGGTCATTGGCGTCGACTTGAGTCCGATTCAGCCCTCAGCGTATGTATTCATTCTCGCGGTAACGGGGCTTACTGACATCTCAAAGCATTCCACCCAACGCCTCCTTCTACGTAGATGATCTAGAAGAGTCATGGGACTACTCCAACAAGTTTGATTTTGTCTTTGCTCGCTTTCTCACAGGCTCCATCCTTGACTGGCCTAAGTTCTTCAGCGAAAGCTACAAGTACGTCATCCCCTCTTCCTTCTCCTGAGCATATAGTCTAACACGCATCAACAGGAACCTCAACCCTGGAGGTAGAATAGAGATGATCGACATCATCTACCCTCTTCTCTCCGACGATGACACCCTTACGGAAGGCTCAGCTCTATCCAAGTGGTCAGAACTTCTACACGACATCTTTACTAAGAATGGCCGTCCCATGGATAGTGCGCTGAAGTACAAGGATCAGCTTGAGGAAGCGGGCTTTGTAGATGTCAACATTGTGAAGCGCAAGTGGCCTTTGAATCGATGGCCCAAGGATCCCAAACATAAGCAGATTGGTCAGTTCATCCCCGCTTGATTTCTTGTTGTTTTACTAACACTAGTGAAGGTACCTGGGCCCAACAGAACACGTTGGATGCTCTGGCCGCTTTGAGTCTAGCTGTCTTTACACGTCCCGATGGTCAAGGTGGACTTGGCTGGAGTAAAGAGGAAGTCGAGGTTTTCCTAACAGATGTACGGAAGGATATTAAGAATGTCAACATTCATTCATACTGGCCAATGTACGTGTCTGACCCAGTAGCGAAGTATCATATTAATAGTGAAACAGTTGGTCGGTTTATGCCACAAAGCCCGAATAAACCACTAGCTAGAGCAGGCAGCTTTAAGTATCCGTCAAGGACTCACACACACTGAAATCGAATGGCTTGACCTGAGACAGAACCAATAAAGATGATTAGAGAGTTCCCACTGACCCAACCTTTGACGCTTCCATCAAGCGGCCTGTACTGTGGATGCACCCATAAAATGTTCTCAGACCTTTGCATGATCCAGTTCCCATCGTATCTGAGTCCAATATCGTATGGAACTCGTGCCGTGCTCACTTTCTGAGACCTGGCTATGAGGATCTCTGAGATCTGATGCCTGAACCTTCTTTTCCAGTGGATGATGAGCCTGGCTAATTGCTTTACCCGACCACGATAATAAGAAACGTGTAGTGCGGTTGACTACCATGGACTGTGGCTTGGCCGCCCCCAGGCTGTTCTCGAAGCCTTTGGTTAGAAGGAGGGAAATGGTCTTAGCCAAAACGCCGGCCTCGGTCTGCTTCTTCCGAATGAATTGGTAGACTATTTCCCGTCGGTGGTAGAATAAAGCTATGGCAGATCTTATCTTGTTGAAACTCGCGTTATAGTCCGTCATGCTATCCCGCAGCCTCGGTAAAAGACGGCGAGCGATGCTTTCCAAGTTTGTCATGACTGATCTGAAGACGCTCTCCATATGGAAGATCTGGTCTTTTATAACTTTTAGTTTTATTTATATTACTATAGTATTTAATACACCTAGTTATAGCTTTAATACTTATTAGTTTTTTATTAGCTTTTAGATAAAGCTTAATTTATTAAAATAATATATAATTATAATATTAATATTAATTAATAATAGATAAATTAAGGTATAACTATTTATAAAATCTTAAATCTAATTAGTAAATTATTTTTAAAAATAAACTATTAAAAAGAAGGAAAAGAAATAAATAATATTAATATCTATAGCTCCCAGCCCTTAACATATCCAATATCACCACACTTTGGATAATTAGCTGCCATTCTCTCTTCTTTAAGTGGGAACTCAAACAGATCAATCATTACCTGCAACTCATACTTAATGCTTTGAGTGCAAGTCTTCTGAAGTTGGTCATCCACATATATCCGCACTTCAGTCTCATCCCACTCAGCAGCATATATATGCCAGTCCGTAGCATCAAATCCTGGCAAAATCACCTTCTCCATGATATCTACAAGCGCAGGATCATGATGCGCTTTGACGCCCAATGAGATTTCAGCGCCGTCCCTCTCAGTATCGCGGCGCACCTTGTCTCCAAATAGCTCTGCTATACAGATTTCGCCACTTTCTGATGGCTCCTTGTCTTCTATTCCCACGAGCCAGAATGCTAGCATGAGAGTTGGGTCGTCTCTGGCTCGTAGCCTGGCCTCGACACGAGCCGGTGCCCTTGGGGTGTAAAGTTTGCGTGTTGGTTGGGACGTCTTTACGACTAGATCGTCGCGGTGGCGGTGTGTACCACGTGAAGATCCTTCTGTGCCAGAGAATACAGCAGTCTGGATATTCGACACACGCAAGTTGCTGTCGAGAGGAAGCCACACAGGTTGATCTGCATGTATTTGGAGTTGTAAAGATGAGTCTTCAAGGACGTAACGGGCTTTAGAACGTGGAGGAGTCGTCCATTGAGGCAAATAATGTGGGATCCATCGGCAATAGTCTAAAGTTGACGTGTGGAACTGCTCGTCAAAAACGAGATTTCGTCGTCCCGGCGACATCATTGATACTATCAAAAAGTCTACAAAATGTATATCGCTGGTTGAAAGAGAGAGAAAAAGAGATAATAAGGCAAAATGAGGATGGAAGCATAGGTGCGGGGTAATACCGTTATTTGCAGTGATTGACAGAGGTAAGGTAACCTAATAACGTCCCTTGCGTTATTTAGCAACCGACGAGCTAATCTTAGTAGGAAATAAAAAGGCGCTAGCATAATATAGGGCAGCCAATAAACTAAATCTAGGGTAACCAATAAACTCCAGTTTACTTAAGATTAAGCTCACATAGGAACTGATATATCGCCGTGTACTTTCTTCCGCAATTGCTGTAAGTCTTGGCTGCATAGTGTAGGGGAGTGTTCCCGTACATGTCCTGTGTATTGATCGTCTCTGAGTTGCAGCCCAGCAGCAGGTCAACAGTAGTGATGATTCGTTGTAGTTTCTCCCTCATGACGTCTGTAGTCATCTCACGAGGATTTCCTTCTGTTGAGACTTGGCAGGCCCAGTGAAGCGGCATGCTTTCCCAGCTATCACGATTTGATACTGCGTCTACCACACCATCAACTTTGCCTGCACAATCAAGCAGGACTTTCAGAGCTTCGACGTTCGCACATCGACTTGCGGTGGAGATGATCGTTATATCAGTGCGAACTCTGTCATCCTTATTCTCCATAATCTTGATGTTGGGATCAGCGCCACTCAGGATGAGCCGCCGGATCAGATCAGGTCCAGCCCACTCTGCAACAAGGTTCAAAGCCATGAATTTCGGTATCCATTTGTCCTTAGGCTCGCCAGTGACAGGATCATCGCAGAAATCCCACACGTAGTCTGCGTCAGAAGCATGGGCACCCCGGTCAAGCAAAAGGTTAATGACTGCCTCCTTTCCATCGAGGTTGTTTCTCCAGTCAAAGGTATCTACAGCCAAGTCAAAGGCGTCGGCAGGCTAGTCAAATATGTCGGCAGCTGCCATGATGGGAGTGAACCCATGATAGTTATGGTGAAGATCAATTTGAAGCAGAGGGTGGTCTAGCAGCACCTTGACTACCTCAAGTTGACCACAGCGAGCTGCTGTATTCAGCACATCGTAGCAACGACCATCAAGATCAGTTTTTCCACTGGGCTTCATGAAGTGTGCGTAGTGATCTAAGAGTATTCTTAGTGATTGGAGACTCCCATGTGTCGCTGCGATGATGAACGGATCAGATCCCATTCCAAGAGGATGGCCTCTCTTGATGGCCCAAGGCGCGTTTCCCAAATACTTCTTCAAAGCTATCGTATCATCATGCTCAATAATGGCCGTGCGGAGGGGAAAACGGAACGTTTCGTAAAGCTTTGATCCGTCTGTATCGACTACAGTTAGTCTTTGCCCCTCTGGACTTTCTGGCTCGATAAAAATGCTGTTCCGACGTTGACGAAAGTTTGGGTAGGGCGACATAGCCATAGTTGTGAAAGCCGTTCTTACCTCGAGTCAGATGGCTAGAAAAATTTATTCAAGAGAATGAGGAAATAAAATTAACACTTGATCATATAGAAAGCGTTCTGGCAGGATTGTTTCCTTGTAAGTTATCCTCATAAACTACCCTGGATCCATTCATGTACATACCTGTACCCGGATGAGTCAGGCCGTAAGATTATCCGAACAATAGCCCGAAGCCCCATAGCACACGCAAGCTGCTAACCGAGCTTACAAGACCCTGGAAAGCATTTGTCATAACGAACCATTGCATCAAGTAACCCACTGGAACGAGATTTTCCGGGAGCATTAGCCAATTATTTATGAGCCCAAGCTTCCGGGATTGATGACCCGGGGAGTCGGGTAGCGGAACTTGGATCCTGAGTGGCCACAGCACGATACTAAGACGAAGCTAGCTAGCCGATCGTAATAATCCTTGACGCCAATCGATTTTATCGTGAACCTTGAGCTAATGATTCAACCCAGACAGAGTCAAAGAAATGTTGTTATCAGCAAACACAAGGGAGGAATTTACAACAAGGGCTTATTAAAGATTACTCGTGTTCCTACTCTATTCAGCAAAATACAGATATGGCTGGTAGCTGAGGCTGCGGCCCACGATTCCGTCATCCGCATCCATCGTCGCTAAAATCTTTAGTCCCGGTCTAATGAACCGGAACCGATCGCTTCATTTAGATTTCAGGCTCACCGCAAGCTAGCGATAGCGGAAGCTGGAAAATTCCGGGTTCACGCTAAGAAGGCGGGGATCGATACTCCATATATCGTCTCATCTTCATCTTATTCCTCGATTCGATTCCGCCGTTGATCAGATTATACATCCCTTGGCTCTCGCGACCGTCATCTATCCCATCTGGCAACCTCTCAGCCCTTTGCCCACATATAATCAAGTGAACTCATTCTGAACAGCTCCATTCAACATGAGCAATTTACCGACGGCTATACCCCGAGGCTCATGGGTCCTCGTGACGGGAGCGAATTGTTACACCGGCAGCCATGTGGTCATAGAGCTTCTGAAGCAAGGCTTCAAAGTGCGCGGCACAGTGAGAGATCTCTCATACAGCAAGTGGCTGCTTGAACATCCAGCCGTGAAGCCGCATGCAGACGAAGGAAAGGTGGAATTGGTTGTCGCAAACACATCAAAGCCCGGGGACTTCGATGAGGCCGTGAAAGGTGTATCGGCTATTATCCATCTCGCTAATATTGGTGTTCATACGCCAGATCCGAGTGTCGGGTTCGCATCAGCTATCGAGGCTGCCTTGACCGTCTGCCGATCTGCTGCGAAGGAGGCGTCAGTCAAGCGATTTGTGGTGGCAGCTGGACTATGGTCATCAGTCTGGCCCAAGCCCGGAGAAACAAAGACTGTTGGACAGGATACTTGGAACGATGATCTGGTCAAGCTCGCACAGGCGCCGCCACCGTATGAATTGAGCCGTATCCTTCCAGTGTACCTAGCTGCCAGGGTTGAAGCTGAGAAGGCTGTATGGAAGTTTGCGAAAGAAGAGAATGTCCCTTGGGAAGTCAATTCTGTTAGTCCTTGTTGGACTCTGGGTGATCCGCTAGATGCGAGACATTATGGGCCTATGCCTACTCAGCTCTTGCAGCAGCTATACCTTGGCAAGACGGATGCCCTGAAGGAGAACACAACGAGTTAGTTGACAGATGAACGAGTTGGGAGTCTTGGAAATGCTGACCATATAGTCTATTACACTCACGTCTCCGATGCGGCCGTCATTTACGTCGCAGCAGCTATTGACCCAGATGTCAAAGGCGCTCGGATTCCAGCCCTAGCCGAGTCTTTCAACTGGAACAACGCTTTGGCCATCATGCGTAAAACATATCCCGAAGAAGACATTGAAGACGACTTTATTCCTGGAGACCCTGTTCTGAGCTACAAGATCGAGAATGACATTGCACCCGCGTTGCTGCAAAAGTGGGCTGGAAGGGAGTGGATCAGCCTTGAGAAGGGAATTACGGAGACCATCGACTTCTCGAGGAAGTTGGGTAACCTGGACTAGCGGGATGCTCGGGATAGTGAGGTATATACGGGAATATCTTTGAAAGTCTTTATGTAACGGATTATCTGGACTTTGACAGGATTCAGAGGAACGAAAACTTATGGAGAAATACAACTTCAACCTTCGCTGGAGAAGAAAATGGAACGCAGAGCGTTCTACATATGGTGAAGACGTGGGTGATATTCCTAAGCTTTACTTGCAAGCTCTTCTGATGGTTTTCTTCCGTAAACCACGTAGCTACAATTGCCCACGTCAGAAGAAGGTCTTGGTCGGATCCAATGGAGAGAGGGACTTACACCGGGATATAAGCATGGATACTGCGATCGCGCAGCTGCTTTCTCATAGCAACGCAGAACACGCGGACCTCATCCGCACTCCAGCTCAAGAATCTCGTAAACAATCCAAGTAATAAACCCTCCAGTCCATTGTTGATATTAGCTTAAGACCACTTTCCCAGTTCCTTGTAGTGCTTATCCTTGGGCCACTCGTTGATAGGCCACTTGAACTGCTTCTGCACCACATCAACAAAACCAGCCTTCTCAAGGAAGGTCTTATACTTCGGTGCAAGATTAATGGCTCGTCCTGCTTTGGCGCTGGCTTCGATGCTAAGAAGACCGGAGCGGAGGACTTCACAGCCTGGGGGGAGGGTTCCGTCATCGCAGGCGATGGGGTAAGTTAGGTCTTGCATTTCGAGGTAGCCGCCGGGTTCAAGATTACTGTAGCACGTTAAGAGAGCAGTAGTGATTGGATGACGTTTAACTTACTCGTATACGTTTTGGACGAATTTCTCCATATCGGCGAAGGATCCTGTCATCACGCGACAGAAGATGAAGTCGAATGGCTCTGTCCACATCAACTCTTTTTCGAGATCATCGACTTCAAAGGTACAGTTCGGTGGGACCCTAAAGAACAGGTTAGTCATATGAAGCCTGAGAGTGAGAACAAGCTATACAATGAAGGTTGGATAGGACTAAGGTCTACGCCAATGACCTGAGCCAGTCAGTTCAGATAACCCGGTTGAGAAAAAGAAGACAGGTACCTGGGCTTCGGGATGAAGATCGGCTGCATTACATGACCAGTCAGTCGATGTATCAGTTCATGAATTGCCTCACGTACCATATTCGATAGCCCAAAGGCCAGTTCCAGTTCCAACATCCATGACTCGCTTAGCTGGTTCCTTGATCATGGGGCTAAGGCCAAGTTCCCCGTGCAGAGTGAGTAGCCAGAGATTATGCTGGAGATCTGCGGCAGGCTTCAGAATTTAATACAAACCAATGTGCCTCTGTGAACCTACCCAGACGGTCATTTTCAGACGCGTCGTTGGGAAAATTGTATTCTGCATCATATTTTAGCCATGAACGTACGTGGTAGATAAGAACGACTCGCTTCCGGAACTCATGGCGTGGTAGGTTCTTCCATTTTCTTCTTGGAAGCGCAAAACGCTTGATCGGAGTGACTCTAAGCTTTCTGAATCGGTCTGTGGTTATTTAGCTCTAACTGTCGGTGTCACATCATTTATGGGAATTAATGCCATCGAATGGCTTGCCGCCGCTGAACTTACTCCAGAGAAAGTCGAGTCGCTATCGTCAAAGGTATCAGCGGCCTATTCAGCCTATCAGCTATAATCGACGCAGTCAATAACAGAAACCTTCTTTACCAATGCCTCATGTGGCTCTTTAGTAGGTGTCGACATAATGTAATGTGCCTGTTGACCGGTAATAGGTAGGAGATGGTTGTTGAACGTCAGTGAATTGGGGAAAGGTGTTTACTCCAGAAAGGGCAGCAATAAAGTCATGGACGTCTCGGAGTTCGACTCCGGATAGGCAAGAAAGAAGAAAAAACAACTTATGTGCAATCATACAACACTGCCTGGTTGAGTAACGTAATCCGATGCATGTCGCGGGCACAGCGAGAGACCCAACCAACAGACCCACCAAGGTTGCAGTGATACTTTGATCGAGTAATTCTCTTTCACTGGGGGTTATCTAGAATCGCGGTTCGCTGGCTGAACGAGGTTTAGAGTGAAAGATCCATTATTAAACTACGCCTGGCCTTGGCAAATGAGGACAAGACGATGCATGATCCGCGTAACTGTGGATGTCGCTGTAACCCCCCGACCATTGTCGAAGGAGAACAAAGCATGATTCCCTAGTCGGAGTACAGAATTTGGGTATCCGCTAGATTAAGTAAGTACTAACCTTGCCACAGGGAGCAAGAAAAGTTAAGATGTGGAAAGACGATATCAATAAAACGTAGTAGAGAGCCACCTAAGCTTAGGCTAGATTTGCCGAAATATATTTACCGCTTGGGGTCAAGGTCCCAAGTTTTATTTCCTCCCCTGGCTTCGCTATGTGATCACCCAAGTTTGATTAACACTTCCTCAGGCTCTAGCTTCAGCCACTGATCCAAGGATACACCATGGCAAACCTGAACCCTTCGGGCGAGTCCATCATCTTCTCTGGAGATGCACATTACATCGAGAACAAATCGGTCCCTCGAGCATAAGTCTTGCCACCGAGAGACAGCGGCGTCATAGCTATATTGATCGGAAAACAAGCGACCGCTCATCTTTGCGTTATATCGGCTCGTTCCACAACCGGCGGCATACCCGGAATACTGCGGTGGCTCAGGATCCGTCAGCTTGGCAGTGGCAAAGACGATAAACTCCAGCTTATCTGGTTGTTTGGCACGCCAGCCAGGATCGCACTGCAGGCTTCCAATCGAATATTCGTCGGTCCCGGTCATATCAAAGTTTGGTAGCCCAACCCTGCCGTCGGGTTTTCTGGCGACAGTGATATGAGCAGCTGAGGTTTTGAACTCCAGGATCGGCTTTGGCGGCGCGAAGGGGCTCTGGGATATATGCACTGGTGAAAGATATTTATTGTATCTTTCACGCAACATAATGTCGATATCTGTCTCCTGGATGACGCCAGACCTACCCCAGCCGCTCTCTCGTGCCCCGCCAGAGGTCCGCGTACTAGAAGGTACTTCAAGACACCACTCGACAGGACCCTGGAAGCTAGACCAGCTCCAACTGGGGAAGTCGGCTCGTTGGCTGTCAGGATCAGGGTTATGGCCATGAAGTGGTTGCCATCCCAGCCCGAACCCAAACTGATCCAAAGGAAGACCGAAACTGCATGTAGATCCCCACTTCTTGTCTTCTTCCATCCACTGGACCGCGGCAGCCCAAGCATTGAGGATATCCTCAGGATGACCCAGGGTCCTCTTGGTGTACTCCTCGACAATCCTGTAATAGCCCCCCTCTGGGTACGATCCATTTGAACGGAGGAGCATTAGATCCTTTATTCTCCCAGCCTCTATTGTTTCCGTGTTTGCTGAAGCTGCCATAGAACTACCTCCTGGCACTTCCCAGACACTTTCCTCGCAGTACATTGTCTCACGACAGAGGAAAAAGGCCTGTGATGCCGTGAAGAATAAGATTCGTCTTGAGAAAGCTGCTTCTTGAAAGGTCCAGCCGCGACTGAACCAGACTGAGCTTTCGATTTCTGTGAACAGTGATGGGTAGCATGTCATGAGACTCAACCCATTTATAGTAGCCTGGTGCTGTGGCTCAGGATTTCTTGTACCTGGTCGAACCCCTGGAAGGGGGTCGGCAAAGGTAGTGCCACTTAAGGCGACTAAAGTACAAGTTGCTCCGGAGTAGATTGATGCCATGTGGTGAATCTCAGAGTCGATTGAGCCCCGTTTTTGGGGGATGCACAATTGATCCACCCACAAGAAGCGTAGATCGATCTGACGACAGAACTCCATGGCATCCGTAATGGTGTCACCCAGGGTTATACCCGGAGCGGAAAGACTTCCTGGTTGTCGGAGCTCCTGTTCGTTTGAGGTCTTCAGCTGTGTACCAGGTGTACCATCACCCCAGACGTAGCTCAAGGCAGCGTAGCCATCGTGTGGAGAGGATCCAGAGACAATACATTTCCTTTGAACATCAATAAGCCTTTTTGGGCGAGTTATCTTGCCCACTGGTTTATACTCCCTGCATTCCTTGTGCTGCTCACTGCAGAGGCTTAGCCAGGTTTTACAGAGTTCAAAGTCGATATCCGCGCCGACGTGTCGCCCGCCGAAACAGCTCCCAAATTCTATGTTCAGTTCCTTGTTTGCTTGAAGTCCCGAACACGACTCGGCTTTTTTCTTGACTTGACGTGCGCGCTCCCAAGCTGCAGTATGAGAGCGCTCCGGAGCACATAGCTGAAGACCACGAATCATCAGTGATGCATGGCTGGGATGTCGATATGCACCGTTATGGAAGCCAATACACTGTGTAAACTCGTCATCAAACATGCCTGTTCCTATCTCGACCGCCGTAATCATCATCTCATCTTCGCTATCTGGGAAAGGGTCGGGTACGCGTAGACGGTTCAAGGTGCGCGTTATCATCCGAAATGTCTGTATCTGATGGAAAGTCAACATGCAAAAGGCACAGCACTTTGCATGCATTCGGATGTGCTTCCAGGTTCTCGGGACCTGTTTCTGGGAGTCGAGATCTGCCCGGTACGGGTTGAAGCCATCAGGATAATTGGCGTAATCGCGGCCTGTGAACATGCCATGGAAGTCCACGTCCCTGCAGATATTACAAAGACTGCTGTGTGGAGCGAGGGCCTTGCGTTCTGCCATGATAACTTTAGCTGCGATTGAATGGGTTACGGAAGATAAGAGGCCCTTATTTTGGCCATAAGACTGAGGAGTTGGAATGATAAGTATCAGCCCGATAGGCGATACTTACAGCCATGGGAAATTGTATTACAGTACGGGGGCAGGGTCAACCAATTTCATCCC
The DNA here is from genome assembly GCA_013396015.1 of Fusarium mexicanum. NCBI lineage: Eukaryota > Fungi > Ascomycota > Sordariomycetes > Hypocreales > Nectriaceae > Fusarium > Fusarium mexicanum. The sequence goes on along the minus strand of JAAOAM010000059.1, from coordinate 161,997 downwards.
TTTGCAGAAATTGGGTGAATTGAAGAAGAACAAATCCCGCACATAGGTGACCTGACCCCAAAGGTCGCGCAGAGTATGGCGCCGAGCTGAGTTACATCCTTCTGACTGTGGGCATGCCATTGGACGACCTTGTCAAACTTGCGGGTCGCTGCTCTATACGTGGCACCATTGCCAGGCGAATGAGAATTTCAGGGTTGCTCACAGATGCAGCCAAGACGCGCGTCCAGCGCAGCAAGTACTCACTGAACAAGATCGCGGCATCGAGGATCATATTAAACCGAAACGGATGAACCTGCAAAAGTAGCATTTTCCCGAGATCGAGGAGCACAGGTGGCAGAGACAGTAGGTGATATGTAGGCATTGCCATCACTAGAGTACTGGCTATTGTTCACCCATGCAACAAAACTGTGACCCCACTGGACTTGGCCAATTGTTTAATCCTCTTGATATCAAACATGATCGGGTCATCCACAAATGCTTCCGAGAGATCCAGGAGTCGTAGCTTGCTAAACCGCCCCTGTGATCCGGCTTCTTCAAGTATCTCTATAATACCCTCCAGGTATGGCTCAAGGAACACGTCATTGCTACTACTAACCCAGCTTTCGATGAAATTCCGAGAACGAGGCTTGAGAACTTGGATGCCTTGAGGTATCCGATCAAGGACGATCTTGATACAGTTCTCAACTTCATTGGACCAGGAACCTTCGAAGAAGTCGGCGATATGAACCGCAAGAATCTGGATGCGTGACAATTGTGAGTAAGCCTCCTCCAAAACAGGGTCTGGGTTGGGGAACTTTGGGATACTAATGTCGAGGTCTAGGTCTTCCAAAGAATCTTTGTGTTTCAAGAGAGCCCCCGCTAGCTCTTTCTGATCTGGGAAACCGTACATATCCAGCCCATGGTCGGCACGAACGTTGAGCTTTGTGAGTGTCCGACATGCAGTGATGAGATTTGGGACGCCAGATCGTAAACATCCCACGATGGTCAACTCTGTGATTGGTGACGTCAAAACCGGGAAAGGGAGCATGTAATCATCAAGATGCGTTAGGGGGAGATCGCTATCACCGCTGCCCAACTCGTTATCCAGATCATCAACTAAACCATAGGCACAGAACGTCTGAATCCAAGGAAGGTGCAGAAACGATCTAGCGTACGCCATGTCGTAAACTTCCTCGCTGTTCCAGGGTTGCAAGGTAACATGACGAATTTGGCCAAGAGGCAATTGTGGTGCCATTTCAGCCGGTCCACCAAGCAATCGGCAAATAGCCTCCCTAATATAAAGCAGAGGCATAAAATGTTGGCGAGAATCAGGATAGAAATATGGTATTGTGATATTCAGATGGGTTAACCTTGTACACCAAGCCAAGATCAACACGGCAATTGCATCCTCGCACCCGAGACATATACGATGGCACACATGAGTTGAGAGAAACTTGGAAACTTTAAGATCCTTCTCAGCAGCGTCTGCGAGAGCAGCTAGACTCTCAGGGCTCAAGTCAACTGAATCGGGATCATGATCGTGTAAGGGCCGAAGATATCCGAAGTCCAGCCTTTCAACGTGGCGTCGGAGATCAGGGTTTCGGAGAAGATGAAGAGCAAGTCTCCCGATTGACGGCTCAAGACATTCTTGGCTGTTGTTCCATTGGCGCACGAGGAGAGGAAAGACGATTTTGTTGAGGCGCCTGTTGACGACGCTGACGTTTTCTAGCGACTCGCGGTCATTTGTGACGAACTCGAGGACTCTGTGGAGGGTCTCGTCTGGCAAGTTGGATAAGACGGCCATATCACGGAAAAGAAGTATGGCTATTGTGAATATGTGTCTATTGAAGTTGGCGAATGTCCTGTCTCACAAAAACACAGTGAGAAAGACTGTGATGTCATCATGTTCCTTGCGCGTATCGCAGGCTAGTATTTGCTGACAGAAGTTGATTGTGCATAAAGACCTGCATAAGCATTATGCATGTTATGCACAAACCCCAACCTGCGAAAGCGATTCTTCCATCATTGTCCTTTGGGATTTTCAAGTTTAAGTTATTCGTTAGCCAGAAATGGAAACTTTTTTTTACGTTCTTCTTACAGCAATGTAGTCAATGCTGTCGAACGAGAAGTTGAAGTAGCCAAGAATCGCTTGTTGAATCTCTCGTCTGGCCTGTAATGTGCTCAGACGTACAGAGTAGCGTATCAACCCCTCAATTTAGCGGCAAGGATCACTATGGGCGCATGGAGACCACCAGCGCCAACACAACCGCTCTCTGCACCATCTAATCACGGGATCTCAGGTCTTCACAGAGCCTCACTTCTTGGCTACATACCCTGTTCTTCAATTTCTCGCCCGGTTTCTCTGTAGTAACCCAACCAAGCCCCATCACCTACCGCAACGTTACCGCGATTGATTCTCGTCGAGAGCCTTACAAGGCTCATTCTCCGGGGCAGTGAAACGGAGACAGTTGCCAAGCCCAATAGTCCCAAATCATAGCGCCGAAATCTTTCAGCTCCCGACGCCAAGCCAATGAGACGGTCTTAAGCATATTCGCCGAAATGAAAACGGCTCATGCTTGTGTTTTTGTAAAACAGCGGTCTTGGGAGGTCATGCCCGATTAAGTTGGGCTGTCGGGATGAAGTGTTACACTGCGTAGGGGATCTCGTATAGAGACAGGGGTGCTGTTTAGGGGAAGCTGTGCGACGATAAGCAAGGGACGGCCAATCTCTGGATGGTCTCTGGCTCGCCACTGTTATCGTATGCCTCATTCTGCGGTTTTGCTTTCTTTGTTTGGTCTGGGCTTGAGATGGATTGCTGTTGGTCGGCGATGAAGATAGCTCGAATGCGGAATGGTAGAGGGGCTGTGCTTGAGTAAGGGTTCGCAGATGTCCAACGCGCCCTTTTGGTGGTGTCATAGTGTAACTCATTGGAAGCAAGGCCTTTGCGTCAATTTAGTAGCGGGGTCAACGACATTTATCCAGTCCTGCAAACGACGTCTTGAAGCAATCGAACCCTCTCTCCACGTCGTGATGGTCCCTGCATTTCCCTCGTCGAAAGAAATCTCATTCTATCGCGACATTCGCTATTTTGGGACCTCAAGCCCTCGTCTAAAAGTCCTCTCCGAGTGCAATTAGCTCCGTTCCGAGGCGGAGATTGCTAACAATCACCCATTTAGGGTGCGGCTGAGGGGACCCTTGGAATGGAGGATTCAGCTTCTGCAAGCCCTGTCACACAATATTGGTTCTGACCTTTCAGTGGCGTTTTGATCTGCCCAGGGGCATTAGCTTAGGCTGCTTAGGCGCATTGTCGCTCTGCGCTGGCTCCTTCATAACAATTGTTTCCTGCAATCGCGTCGCCTGTTCTTTTTGCTTGCTTGTTTCCTCGTGCATCTCTTTTATTTTACTATTCTCAGGACTAATTTTCCCAGCTCTGGTCTGCAGGTTCACTATGCGGTCTACTTCACAGGCTCTCTTGCTTGGAGCTATGCTCCAGGCAGCTAATGCAGTGGACGTCGCTCGCGCTGCCCAACGGAACCGTGTACGCGATGTACCAGCAGCAATAACTGAAGCACCGTATGGTATCATGCACGAAGCAGAGCTACTTGTCGGCCACAACGGACTTCAAGCACGGCAAGCAGCCTCTTCGAGCGAGCCTCTGGTGGTCACTATCGCGCCCGACGCAACATGCGGATACTTGTCTGGACAAGCAGGCGCTGCAGTCACCTGCGGCAATGGTCGTCCGTGTTCATGGGCCGGTGTTAGTCGTAGCGGTCTTGTCGGTTGCGGCTCTGACATCTTCATCCTTTGTGTTGAGTCTAGTATAGCCGTCAATCCTAGTTCTTGCGATGACGTGTGTCAGAGTAACACGTTCTATCTTAAATGGTGAGACACTATTATCGCCGTCTCAGATTCTTAATACTAACTAACCTTGCAGCACCGACTCCGACACGCCTTACTGCCGCACGTATGCCTTCCCAAGCGGAATTGCCGACTATCGCTGTGCATCCACACCCGTCGGGAAGCCACAATCTGTCGACTTCACATACGACGGCCAGAAGAATGCCAACTTCAAGACTACAACTCTCAGCGACGGCATCGCTTCAGAGTCACTAAGGGCTACGGCTATCAACTCTGATAGTGGTTCTGCTAGCCAGGCAAGCCAGACGGAGACACAAACAGAAACAACGACTACTTCGGAAGCTCCTGAGCCTACCAAGAAGAGCAAGTCAACACCTGTCGGTGCTATTGTCGGCGGTGTAGTCGGTGGTGTCGCTCTCATTGGCCTCATCGGTCTTGGTGCCGTCTGCCTGCTGCGCAGACGTAAATCCAAGACTGAACCCGCTCCAGCACCAGCTCAACCAGTCATGGCTCAGCAACAAGCTCCTCCTCCCGCTCCTATGAACCAGAACCCATACCCTCAACAACAGCATTACCAACCTGCTGCACAGCCTTATCCTGATCATAGCATGACGGCATCTCCTGCACCGTCGGATGCTCGTATATCGATGATGAGTGGACCTATGTCAAGTGTCGGACCAACTTCACCCGGGGGATGGCATCAACAACCATCGCCCCCGCCGGCGTTTCACACACCTGCGCCCGCGTATGAGATGGCTGGTCCTGAGGCGCGTGAACAGGAGCCGGTCTATGAGATGGGTTCTGACTCTGTGAAGAAGTGAGGTTATCAACATTCGTTCAGCTATAACATGCATCGCTTGGTAGTTCAATTAGAGTAGTCATGATTTGGAATTAATACGGGTTTTTCATGAGTTGCATTGATTCCCTAGTGACGTTTAATCCATATTGACCAATTCCCAATCAGCAAAGATCTTTGACGTGAGACTCAAGTCACCACTTGCAATCGGCTTGGACCCTCCAAGAAACTCATCGTAGTTATTGTACACCGAGACCTTGTGCTTGTGATCAGCAACAAGCGACAGTCCAGGCGCATCAGTTATGACAACCAATTTTTTCTTCTCATTCTTCTCTTGGGGTCTGCAAAATGTCAGCTTAAATAACTCCGATGTTGGAAGAGGAAACTTACAGCGGCTGAATTGCGTTCTCATAGACGTCTTCCAGTACTGCCACTACACCCTTACCAAGCTGCTCATCGCTCAGCGCCGGGTTGAGATTGAGCTTGACACGATCTCCACTAAGCTGGGCATTGGGTGCAGTTCTCAGCACATGGTCAATATTAGCCTCGGCATTGCTTCCATAAAGATAGAAGGGCATTCTATTGGGGTATTCCTTGTCCAAGTCATCATGCGACATAGATCGCTTGATGACAACGTCAATGCCAGAAAGCTTGAACTTGGCCAGAGGTTCAGCGCCATCATCTGGAATGCCGTCGTCCATTCGGAACTCAACATCACCAGTTGACTCGAGGAGATTGCCGAGTTTTTCAGGCTCCACGTTGGCGATGGTGTAGAACTTGTCTGGATTCTCCTTGCGAAGCTTCTGATAGAGCTCTTTGACTTCGCTGGGGAGCTCAGCGGTGATGATGACTTGCCAGCGGTGAGCGGCCATGTTGAACATGGGAATGTGGACGAGGTAGATCTTGTCGTGACCTTGCACGACGAAGCCGTGAAAGTCTGGCGTCTCAGTGTTGCGAGCGAGGACGTGCTATTGGCTTTAGTGCCGGTTCATACAATCTTCCAGCCTGTGGGACTTACCTGGACCTCTTCCTCTGCGATCTTTCTGAACGAAGTCACCAAGCTCTCAAGGAATGGTGAGTCCGTAGGCCAAGGGCTCATCGTAACATTGACCAAGAACTTCAGATCTCCGTGGGCAGGATACTCCTCGTTTGAGAGTTCAAGACGTCGTTTGAAGTTAGTCAAACACTTGCCGTAAGCCTTCTCACCGAATGACGACGAGGTGAGGAATAAGGGACGATCAGAGATCGGTTTCTCGTCATCTTCAATGGTGTAGGATAGACGCTGGAATATGCGCTCATTGAGGTAATTGGCTTCAACCTTCATCTTGTGAGCATAAACGTCAAGATGAGAGTTTAAAGTGACTTACGATATTGGTGTTGGGCTTGCCATTGATCCGGAAGTTACAAGCGAAGGCATTGATCATTAGATCACCACCGAGTGTCTCAAGAAGCTCCCAAGTCTCTTCATCCTTGAACAGATCCTCGTTGCTGACTCCAAGGATCTTCGAGCGAATTCGTTCCTTTTCTTTCGCGACATCCTCAGCTGAGCCACCGTTGCGCTCAATGGGCAATCTGATGAGGGGTACAACGATCAGGTCATCTTCCGGCTTCGTCAAAGTGGCCCAGTGGCAGTAGAGCTGTTACCATTAGTACATCTTTCATAAAAGGCTTTAGTGGTACAAACCTTGGTGCAAGTGAAGATGGCTTCTCCGAGGAGTCTACCATATCCGTCCACCTCAAGCCCGAGGGTTTTGTGCGTCAACCATGTAGCTACTGCTGCAGCTCCGGGCTTGCTTCCCTCAACACCATAGACACCCATACTTCCCTTGTCATCGCCCTCATGATAGACAATCGGGCTGGTCCAGGTAATGAGGTAGCGCATGCGCTGATCACGGTAACAAAGACCACCGGCAGGATAATTGATGTAGCCGGACCTGCCAATGGTTAATACATGAGACGACGATCGCAGCCTCTGGGACTCACTTGTGAGGATCGATAGTGATGCTATCAGCAAAAGGCAGACATTCAAGCTGCTCCCTTGTGTAAGGCTGGATGGCCAACTTGGGCACAAAGGGCAAGTCTCCACCAGGAACGGGAGCGAACATTCTGCGCTCAATCATAGAAGAGAAGTAACCTCCCCACGCAGCGTCGGCATGGATTGCGAACGATAGGCCGCGAGCTTGGAATTCTTCTCGAAGCTCAACGACTTGACGAAGTGGATCACAGGCACCATGTTCAGTTGATCCGATGATGACAACACCACCGAAGACGGGTGTGTACTGAGATTCATCGTCGCCTTCGATGCAAGATTCGAGATGGGCGCGGAGGCTGGAAATGTCCATGCGAGCTTCTTCATCAACAGCAATATCGACAAAGTTATCGGAGCCAAGACCAGAGATGGCTGTATATCATTAGCAACAGTGCTGTATCGCAAGAGACTATTTTACTTACCTCCACCCTTAGGCCAAGAGTAATGCTTCGTAGCACTAACAAAGAACTTGGCAGGCTTGGTGATACCAAACTTCTGATCAACATATTCCTTTCCGACAGTCTGGATCAGATAATCGTGCAGAGCAGTCTGCAAAAAAGAGGCGGAGATGGCATATTCGCTCGTCAAGCGAGTGGGGATCTGGAGAATGGCCGTGGGTTTCAGGTTGAGAAGTTCCCAGGTGGACAACTCGGTGAAGGGCTTTTCATCACCTTTGCAGGTGGTGACCTTGAAGGGTGGCTCAATGGTGGTAAGGAAGTTGAGCGGTGCGCCTTTGGCCATGGCGAGCTTGAGAGAGAGCGGGTAGAACTTGAGGTTTCGAACTGCATCATTGGTCAGAGGAGCAAGGTGAAAAATGGATGAATTGGAGACTGACTCGCCCAAATGGCCTCAAGATTAGCCACTGAACCATCCTGTACTGCTGTTAGATATCGTCATGACACATGAAGAGTTTACTGACGCATGTAATATGACCCCATGGTACAACATCTGAGTCTTCACCACCAACACCATAACCATAGCCCAGCATGCGACAAAGGTCCACGCCGACGTCACGCTCTACGCTAGTGGTGTAAGGACTGGCCTCTGTCGCAACGTTATTGGGGTTGTACATCATCGCCGCCATATCTATAAACAACCCATCAGAAATGGTCATCAACGCGCCAACTCCACTTACATCCGATGATACTAGGCATAGCAGTATCCATGTTCATATGAGCGTTATATCTCGGCGACCAGAAGGGAATCGAGTTTTTCGACAACTTCCCGGAGATATACTTTACATCCTCACGGAGTTGAGCGATACTACCTTGGAACTCCTCTGTCTTGATCATGTCTTGGGTAATGAAAGCTGGATCATCTTTGTAGAGATTCTCTCGGGTGTTCTTTTGTTCGTTCAAGACATGAGTGAAGAATTCACTGAGAAGGTCAAAGTTCTCAGCGCGGGGGCCGAGGAAGTATGAGCCAACGCGGGCGTGTTGGCGACGCTCATGCTCGATTTGCTCGTCGCTGACCATTGTGTTTATGGGTATCGATAGAGATATAGAACAGTATGTAAATCTCGGGAGCAGTCTTTAAAAATGGGAGGAGGGGCTGTTCTTATAACACAAGTGATACTATAAATCTACTTCTGCAGAACCGGAAAGGTTGCTGAGCTTGAGCACAGCTGAAATTCCAGCACTTCGTATACTGAGCCTATCCATTCTGTACACATTGAGGGGTATCGCAACCTTCCCCTCCATCGTCGTCACTAAGACCAGTCTAGAACAGTGACAAGTGATGCATATGAAACATGGCCATCACGGTGAATGTTTAAAAGCCTATAGTCTCATGCACGGAACAAATATATGCAGTCCCATATGTGCCAATTCTTGAATGGGGAAAGGTACGTTTGCGCTATTGATGCTTCAGCTGAGACTTGTTAATGGCGGTAACCACATTGAGTATCGGGGAAAGGACCCTGTTGCCGCATGACCCACGGAATACGGCAAATCGTGAATGTGAAAGTCTACGTTTCTTTCGTAGTTCAAATGCCTTTTTCTCATGTGAAAATGCGTCTTCCTAAGTTGTTCTGCTGCTGTTCTTGGTGTTGTTGCCTTATCCTGTGGTGCCCCGCATCGTGATGTGCTTAACGCCGGGTGTCTTACATCCCCACTTTGAGACGGCGGTAGCACGTACACGACTACTTATGCATGGCGCCAATTACTCGTCCTCCTGCTTTTGCCAGACAATTTCACTCATTGCCTTTGCAGCTCGCCCAGCCAATTCCCGAACTTCTAGTGACAACTCCTCATTCTGAGACTCAGCCTCAAACCTTCTCCGTGCAAATTCCCTCCTTGCCGTCTCCCATCTCGCCCGACCTTTATACCTCTTCCGCGATCTGTTCCATGGAAGTTCATTATCCCTCAGCTCCAATATCCTATCCACTACTTCAGTATCTCTTTCGTCCCTTGTATGTGCATACCTAGCATAAGCCTCCTTGCCGGCAATGATAGTCCATAGCGACGCGCAAATAACGTAGTGGCCGAGAATCTCATTGTCTGGCGGTGGTGATACACGGCGATACCATGGCGTCGGAGCTTTTTCTAGCGCGTCGACAGCACATATTTCTCCTTGGACGTGTATGTTTGCTACTCCGCTGGCGGTTAGTCGAGCGTAGAACGCGTTCAGGTTCTGCTCTGCGTGTTGCTCTGGCCATGTCCAACCGGCTCCGCATCCACAAGAGTCGTTCCTCACTTCGGCGATTGAGGCACCCAGAATAATCAGGTCGCTCCAAACGGTGCCGAGTTCCCAGACCCAATTTCTTTTCAGCGGTATCGTCATTGGTACTGGTTCTGGGGGATTTGGTCGAGCTTTGAATGCTCTAACCAGATTGACTAGTTTCTCTTGTCGAGCCTCGTCGGTGAAGGGAATTTTCTTTGCTGTATGAAGAATAGAGTACCAAAGGTTCCAAAGAAGCATCTCAGCGTTCTTGGAGTGATCTCGCTCATCTACTGGTTCAGGCCAATCTTGCTCAGGTCCCCAAAGCTCGAGTGCCTTCTCGGGACTATGGTACTTTCGCTGTATTCGAGCGACCCTCTCTTGTCGGAAATATTCTGTGCCAGCGTTTGCAGTTGAGTATGCCTCGTCTATTGGCTTTGCCAAAATGTCGACTGCCTCGGCTGTTGAAAGCTCATCTGACATGTATTCATCCACGACAGTTGTATCTGCGCAAAACCAATTTCGTACCGCAGCTAACCGGTCAATCTTTGCACCAAAGTCGAGGGTGTCGTCATTGGCGACTGCTTTCGCGCGGTCATTCTCCTTTGTCTCCTTTTCTATTCTCCTAACACCCCTCTCTTCCGTTTTCGCTTGGTCTCTCTTCTCTTTCGATGGTCTGTTCTTTGGCATTATTAAAATTTCATAACTAATTCTTAATAACTTTTTGTTGATTTGAGTCTTGTCATGGGTTAAAATACTGATCGGGCAGTGGGTCTGAAGGATTTATCCCGTATTGGTCTCACCGAAGAGTCATTGCCGATCCAACATCTTACATCAGCCTGCTAATCGTCAATACACAAGACCGAATGCCCTTCCTAATTCGCAATGAAACCGGGCAAGCCGATTGAGCGGCGAAGGAGAATTGGAAAAGCAGCTGCGGATCTCAACAAAAAGCCTCAATTTCTTTTATTTTCCATAATTCGCAATTTACATCATGCCGTTGCTGTTTGACAAGGTCTCTCTGTATCAGTAATACAGGATCGCAGTGGCGCCTATTTCTGAAACATTTAAGAATCAAGCACTTCTTCGCCCTCGGAAAAGATCACGGTTGCTGCGCTTTCGCTTTCTCATGTCCTTCTTTAAGAACTCTGATGCGACGTCCTTAGGCACCGAAGTGCCCAGCTTGAAATCTTCGAATCTGACACCATGACAGATATCGACATTGGACAGTGTTTCCAGCCAAGGTTCTGTTATGGTTGAGAACCGACAACCATGTGCGTTGGACGAACTTACATGGCTCCACCTTGGCGATTTAAGTTGAGCCGAGAACTCGTAGAGATGCAAAAGGTTCTTTTCTTGAGCAGGACGGCCGCTCATGGGGCGCGGGACCTCCAAACCGAACCTGAGCATCTGCTTTATTAGCATCCCTAGCATGATGGCGGTACATTCCGCGTCACAGCCTTCATCCCTGCTCCAGAACGAATCTAGTAGCTCATAAATGCTATCCAGGAACTTCTGCGTCAGACTCTGTCTGCATCTTTCTAGTGAGTCTGCACAATTGTCAGTTATGGACCCCGAGCATTTCATTGTTGTAACGTACCCAAGATGGTACTAGGGAGAGGCAGGTCTGTTTGTATTGGCCCCGCGGTCAATTTAAGAATCGAATAGACAACAGAGTTGAACAGCTCGATTTTCCCAAAGACCCAGCTGATGAACAATCGAGATATATTCGTCTGGTAATCAGACCCTTCAATCTCATCTTCCTGAATAGTAGAAGCGATCCAGTTCTCAGCAAACATCTCCACGATCTCATGGCACTCATAATAGTCAACAAGTATAGCCATTTCCGTCAATAGGCTGAACTCCATAGTCTTTGGGACGTCTCTATGGTGCCCATGCATAATATTTAATAAGACAAGCAGTGCTTCGGCGCTGCATTCAGAAGTCTTGACTTCAAAGCGACCATCCTGATTACGAGAGCTCTCTTGGAATGGGCCATCGAGCATCGCCCTGAAGACGGGTGACGCAAGCATCAAGTGTGCTGATGAAACGCGATAGCATAGTTCGACATTTTGCCCGTGCTCGTTGAATGGTTTTAGGCTTTTTAGATCATTGAGACTTTCTATTGAAGCTGTAACGTCATTGAACTCCTCTGTCACGTGTAGTTGAGGGTCATTTTGGTCGTCTTGCAGCTCTTGTTCTGCGTGCTCGTCATTCTCTTCCGGGACAGCATTCGGATCAGCAGCTTGTGGCAACGAGTTCTGGTGGCTGCGAGAGTTGGGCTGTCGCAGAATTATATCAGTGTCTCCTTTGGGAGCAAAGAGGAGTAGTGAAGGCTTCATTCCTGTTGATGCAGCCAGTGGCTGTCGTCTCAATTAAATGTCCTTAATGGGAATCAAATGCGTCACGTCTGTGTTTCTCCACATCCCAATTATGGCATTATCGTTATCGTTATCGCTTATCGTCCTATCTTATCTCCTACCCCATCGTCTTTTTGCTCTAGGGTAGTATCAGACTGATCAATCACTCACAACGCACTGCCGCGTTTCTATATTTATAAAAAAGAAAATGACAAAATAACTATTCCTAGAAAATAGATTATTCCTGTTTTTTATTACAGGTGCTCCGATAACAGTGGTCAATATTGTAATGGATATTGTTTAAATGATTTCGCATCGGTGTAACAAAACAACATAAATCGCAAACCAACCCAAACGCTTAAGACATCATACTACTGGGCTTTTCTTATCTGCACGCGTCTAATGAATATCATATGCACTACTGAGCACACATCTTGGAAGTCTTAATCAGTCATGTCGTATCGGTGACATGTAAACCCACCCAAAATCTCACATCATCATATCAATTGTCGCGACGCAATACCAAATACATACTAAACAAAATGCTGCAAAATGAAAGACCAGCCAGGTATAGTTTTGTGACTGGTTCTAAATCTTTTTATGGCCCTCTTTTCTGCGAAACTTCAACCCGATTGCATTCAGTAGTCTCTCCCGCATCTAACCCTCCTCGTATTATAGCTACAGTACAGTATTCATAATAAAGCCCCCCTCAAAATTGGGTTACAACTCCCCCGGGGTCAAACACATACTCTCGTGTTAGTGATAATTACACTGGCCTCTCTCTTTCTCTTGCGGCTCGGTTCGTTACCCTCTTGCGTCGACTGGGCCGATTCGAAATCCCTTAGTCTCACGCCATCGCAGATATCTGTCTGAGACATTTCCTTCTCCCAGTGCCTCATTTTTTTCTCTAATCTTATAATTTTGCAGTTTTCATTTGGTCTTAACTTGGTGCGAGTTGTGAAATCATACAACTGTAAGATGCTCTTTTCTTTGATAGGCCGGTTGACTGGTCTTGGTATCTCCAAACCAAAGCTGCGCATCCTTTTCATAAGTGTTCCTAGCGCCAGGGGATAACAGCTTTCCCGCGTGCAGTCACCACTCCAGAGCTCTTCTAGTAACCAATAAATCTTGTCTAGGACTTGGTTTACAATGGCCTCTCTCCTATGCTCTAGTGCTTCTGAAGTGGTGTCAGTCACTCTTCGCAAGCCTCCTGATGTTGCGACATACCTAAGATTGTAGCCGGCAGTGGCAGATCTGTCTGAATGGACCCTGCGGTCGACTCTAATAAAATTTGAAGAGCCAGTAAGTTGAAGTATTCGCCTTTGGCGAACACCCAACTGATATAAAGGCGAGACATGTTTGTGTTCATACTGGATCCTTTTATCTTCTTCTCGTCAATGATAGAGCCAACCCAATGATCAACAAACATTTCCACGGCTTCGTGACACTTATGGTTATCGATAAGCCTCGATAGCTCAATCAATAGCTTTAGGCACATTGCCTTTGGAACGCTTTTGTGGTGTCCATGAATGACGTCAAGCAAGATGAGCAGCGCTTCAGCATACCGTCTAAATCCGCTTGTGCTACGGCTGCTCAAGTCAATCGTGGCAAATGATTCAGTAACCATCGACTTGAAAACGGGAGAGGCAAGCGCTAAGTGAGCCGATGAAACACGGTAGCGTAATTCAACGTGTTGCCCGTGCTCCTTCATCGATCCCAAGTTTCTCAGATCTTCAACTGTGTGGATAGAAGAAGAGATGTTCTTGAATTCCACGGGAGGACCCTGTTGATACTCGACTTCACCCTCTGTCGCTGCAGTGTCATCAATTGGCTCCTCATCAGCCGCGTCGTCAGGGCCAGACGATCCACGTGTAACTTTTTGAATACGCTGTGCACTCGATTTCCGAAGGATCAAATCTATGTCTCCATTAGGATTGAAGACTAACAATGAGGGCTTCATGGTTGGTGATGGGGCAAGTAGCCGTGAACGATCGAGCGTCTCCTTATTGTGACCAGACGCGTGAGGAAGGGCGGAGCGACGCGTTGCCAGAGTAATGTTATTCTTATCTGTTATTATCTTATCGCCTATCTTATCTTTATCCTTGTCAATCAGGCTTCAGGGTCCGTGACGCTTTTCCTCTAACTCAGGAGACTTGGCAGCGGTTTAGAAAAGGAATCTTGGATATTTCAGTTGGTTTCTCATCGTTATTGAATTAGTTACACAATACCTTGGAATATGATGCAGCAGCGGAAGATGTATTCAGAAGTATGTCAGTTATCGAACCACTTATAAAATTACAGTTATATTCTCGGTTCAGTGGCAGACATTGCTTCCTATGCAGGCCATAAGATGAGTCTATCTGCTTAAATATGAAGTAACGTAACGTGGGAACTGCCGTAGTGGGTTGCAAATCCTTAAGTCGATCGCTAAGCTTTTCAGCAAGGAGTATTCTTCTCGATTGCCACGGATATCACTCCACCAACACTACCTTCAAATAGTTCACTGTGCTAATTAAAATTCTCCCCCAATCTCAACTCACCGATGCTGATGCTACACGAATGACCATGCCGTTTCCCATCCTGCAAGTTCACGCTATCGGAAAAGTCATCCAGGGGTGAGGCCTAAAACTAGCGATATCCCGCAGCGACTAGTGGTAAACTAAAGGCGGTTCAGCTGGCTCTAGGGCTCGGACCGCTATGGCGCAGCCCAAACGGGACAAGATCCCCCTGAAGAGAGCAATAGTTTCAGCTTAGTGAGGTCGTATTGAGGCATGATGATAAGAGGAGAAAAGAAAAGAAAGCAAAATTTGAAAATGAATGGGTATTTAAACAGTTCAGCTGCAATCCATCTTTTCCAGCTCGTCTCTTTTCATTTCATTCATTCCCATTCAAAACTCGCAATGGTCTATACAGCCTCTACCAAGCATCCCAAGGGACTCCGTCTCCTTGCGCTCGATGGCGGTGGCGTCCGGGGTATCATGGGCCTCGTCATCCTCAGAGAGCTCATGCTTCGCGTCCAAAAGAAGAAAGGCCTCAAGAAGATTCCCCTACCAGCTGACTACTTTGAGCTCGCTGGCGGTACTAGCACAGGCGGTATCATGGGTATCATGCTCTTCCGTCTTCGCATGAGCGTCGATGACACCATTGATGAGTATGACAGAATCGCCAAGACCATCTTTAGCCCCAAGATCTACGGCTGGGATATCAGTTGGATCCCTGGCTCATCGTACCTCAACAACAGCAAGGCTTTAGTTCAAGACAGCAGATTTGATGCCGGATCTATGAGCAAGGCTATTGACGAGGTTGTCGAGAAATTTGGCCTCGATGAGAATGATAAGAAGCTTAAGGGCAACGCACCTCTTCAGCACGAGGGTGGTGCACGGATGTAAGTATCTCTCCGCCCTTGCACTACGTCGCTCACACAGACAGGTTCTGCTGTACTACTGCCCAGAACAGAGCTGAGTCTATGTTGATGCGCACCTACAAGGACAAGACCATCTACTCCAAGTCCAAAGTTAACGATGCTCTACTCAAACACGGCGACAAGCTCACTATCAGCATCGCCGCACGCGCAACATCTGCTGCCCCAACCTTCTTCCCTGAGGTGAAGTTCCCTGAAGACAAGCCTGAGTTGGTGTTCTGGGACGGTGGCCTTCTCAACAACAACCCTATTGACCAGCTCTGGTACACACGCTTTGAGCTCGTTGACCCCAAAGATCCTTCACCCCAGATCTCCTGCGTCATCAGTCTCGGTACTGGCTACGTCAGCCCAGGTAAGGCAAAGCAGTCTTGGATCAAGGTTGTTGGAGTGGCATCTAAGGTCATGGACTTTGCTACCAACACCAACGCCAAGGGCAAAGACTTTTCACGTCACATGACGCATCTCAATGAGAGGGATGAGCACAAAGATACCAAGTACATTCGTTTTAACCCGTTCTTGAAGGAGGAAATTGGTCTTGATGAGTATTTGAGGATGGATGATCTCAAGTCGATTGCCCAGAAGACCATGGATGATCCTAACCCTACGAACCAGTTTTGGATCAACCAAGCTGTGGATGCTATTTGCGCATAGGATAGATACGAGCGGATACAGGAATGTTAGCTTATTTAAGACAAAGAGCACCATAATCTGTTATCCATCTAATGTGAAGTGCCAATGGCATAAACTACGGGACATAATGCATCAGCTACACCGAATTGCGTGATGTATCTGCTTGTGAGGCAGTACGTACGTAACGCGATCAAAGTTGAAGACATTATGAAAGAAACAGAAAATGATCTAAAGTCTGGTGGCTAGCTGAAAAGTGATCGTACTAAATGGTGCATGTCAATCTAAAGACAGGTCCCCAAAAAAAGGAAGATATATAAATCTTTGGCAATTGAGATCAAAGAGCCTGACAAGTAAAACACAAAAATGAGAGATGTAATATGACTGTCCATGCGAGTCTTTGCGCTGATGCTCGCCTAACTGTATCTAGGATCGGCAATATTCAGTTCACCATACCCCGAATCATTTATAGCCGACACGAGCGACTCCAGATCCGTGTAGTCCTTAATACGAAGAACGTCCTCACTATCGGGCTGGTAGATATAAAGTTTCTCTCCCGCTTGAAAGATAACATCCTTCTGTTCACCCTTGTTACCAAAGAGAGGCTTGGGCTTGCCTTTGAGGCCAAACCCTTCGATGATTGCGGCAATACTACCCTCCTCTACCCACTCAAAGCCGTTGATAGCTTCGAAATCATTTGTCCAGCCTATCGGGGGATCGATCTGCTCGGCCATTAGCTTTGCGCTATGTCGATTGGGACGGTTGAACGAACATCGATTTTAGTAACAAGTTTATCATCAATCTCCTTGGCAATATCATCGAAATCCATTGTTGATGTAAGGAGAGTGCTAAGGGAGGTGCGTAGTGGTGTGAATGGGATGGGAAGGTGAACAAAGAGGATTAAAAAGAATCTGATAATATGGTTTAAATATATGAGGAAAATTTCAGCAAAACGCCATTGACGTCAGCTAAAAGAGCTTAGCTGAAGGTACTTGTATAATGAATTAATAATACTCTTGAAATAGCTAAGATATTCTGTCCAAGTAGAGCTGAGATGAAGTCTCACCATCGGCCATCCAATCGCGTCGAGATCCGTCGTCGGCGCACAGACAGTGTCTCAAGCGGGTTCGGAAAGTGTCCAATAGGTTCAAAGGGTTTGACCGGCAGGTTGAGATCGACATTGCGTCAAACAAGAATAATGCAATATGTGTTTGTGGTGATGGCTGAGCTCTGTCGATCAAGCGGGGGCTCATGCATTGACATACTAAACCCAAAGCGAGTAAATGGATACGAAGGCTGTGTGATAGCCACGTATATCTTGGCAATGATTAGACGAGTCTACAGGCAAAGACACCTTTGTTCTGGGCTGCATAGCCCTGTAAATATCGCACATAACGGGGCAAACTGGTCTCTTCAGGCGGCAATAAGAAGACAGGCTTTGTGTCGTATCAATAGTGAATTCTGTCCTGGCAGATTTTACTGCAATTTGATACTCAACTACTTGTTGTTTCGGATGTATCGTTTCAATGTGGGTAGTTGGCCTTCGTAGCCTATACAGGAATGGTTTCAGCGGTTGCTACAAGAGCATGGACTATAGGTATCAACAGCCACAAACATGAGGCTCCATCGCAACGGACCTGCTTGGTCATTATGCGTCCATTCCCTAAGTTGTCTCTTGAAGACCCAATGTCTCCAAAGTCAGCTCCCAGGTTCGGTTCTCCTTCTCTGAATCATAGATGTACTCTTTATACCCCATCGCACCCGGGATTAACGGCTCCGGCCTGGAAGGTCGACAATCCTCAAGGTACTTTCCGCCTTTGCCCTCCCACTCTTTACCAACTGCTGCCAGAACCGTAGTCGCAGCACCTTGTTCGGGACTTTTCATGAAATTCATCGTCTTTGGATCCTCCTTCATGTCTCTGAGTACTGACTCAGGCATATGCTTCTGGAGGTTTGAAGCGATGCCACCGGGCATGACGCTAGTAGCGTGAAGGCCCTTAGGGCCGTAAACACGGTCGATGTAGTTCGACATGTAGATCTGGGCGAGCTTGCTCTGGCCGTAGGCTTTGAACGGGGTATAGGCGTCTGGGGCTTTGAGCTGGAAATCGTCGTAGATGATCTCCGAAGCGTGGTGGCCTGAGGAAGATACGTTGACGACGCGGGAGTTGAACTCTGGAGTTGATCCTTGGAGGAGGGCATCTTTGAGGAGCCAGAAGAAGAGGAAGTGGCCGAGATAGTTGGTGGCTAGTTGTTGCTCGAAACCATCCTTGGTCTCGACGCGTGTAGGTGTCGCCATGATAGCGGCGTTGTTGATGAGGATATTTAGTGTGGCCGATTTCTCCAGGAACTCAGCGGCGCATGCACGAACGGAGGACATGTCAGATGTATCAAGACATATCAAGTCAACTTGACCAGGCTTCAAGAAAGAAGAGCACGCAGCCTTGCCCTTTTCTAGATCCCGCACAGCGAGAAAAACACGGGCGCCGGTCGCAGCAATAGCACGGCCAACCTCGACGCCAATTCCGGCAGAAGTACCAGTGATCAAAAAGACTTTATCCGTCAAAGCGCCCTCAAGACCTTCGTCCCGCACGATTTGCAGGGCTGTTGGGCGGGCATCGCCAGGGCCAGAGGTGTTCTTGTGAACGTCATCGTAGCGGGACATTATGTATAAGCTTAAAATAAAGTGCTGACGGCTTATTATCGACGGTGAGGCAATGCGATGATATTGCCTTATAATCAAGTGAAAGGTTACATTGGAGAGAGAATGAAAACCCATCGACTTCATCAATTCACTGTATCTAAGCGTCATACTGATCGGGCTTAATCCGGAATTACGGGCACTAACTCCGTTTGACACTGAACGTGGCCTTGGCTCACATAAAGAGGCACAGGAATAGGCAGTAGCAAATCAATGACACAGATATGTAAGGCATTGGTTAAGATCAATTCTTGGTAAATGAGATGGCCTATGGAATATTCACTAGCTAACGATCAGTCCGTATCAAGAGCCAATTTCTTCAAGACACAATTGGAACTCTTCACTGTCTTATCAGAATCAACCCTTTGTTTGCAAGACTCATGTGCACGATCCTGATATTTCGCCGGCAATCTGAAACGTTATCCATCTATCATCTGTGCTTAAGCCAGGCAGGTCAGAAAGGCCAGCCTGTGCATGGTCGAAAGCCGCTGCAACGGTATCTTCATCAATGAAGCCGTCGTTTGCCAAAGTACATGATTTCCGATTCTGTGATGAATGACCTGCGAATTGAGGAGCTCGCCGAAAAGAGGCTCAGTGCTCGTATACACAGTAAGATAGCCTGAACATGTATTGAAGGTGCCCAGCTGGAACATTCTGTTGGATAATCCCAAAAGCGTAATTTTCGAACAGCGTCAAGAGCACAGTATGTTTCTCAGATCATTGATAGTTCTCAAGAGTATATTGCTCAAACGCCCCAGCACGCCTCGTCTTCCGACACCGCGGCACTCTTATCTTAGGAATCTTCTTCTCCTTATCTGCCATCACAGCCGCAAAGAGGAAGCCGACTGACAAGGGGGATTTGCTGGGTATGTGCGAATCCCGCTGACGGCCGTTGGTTTGGCCATTAGCGTCGTACCGGAGATGAGGCCAGTAGAAGTTGGCAATACTGAAGGCTATGCAGAACCCAGCGGCCCAGAGAGAGAGAACGAGGAGGAAGTTCATGTTTAGTGCTGGTTGTTGAATACAGGCTCTGGATATCGCTGTCCGTTGACTTCATAATGGATGTGCAAGCTGATGAAAGGAACGCTCTTGTGCAACCGATTTAATTGTTTTATGCTATACTCGGACCTGGCGTCTTATTATGACAATCGAATTATGCGCAACCGTTGTTGTTCAATTGGGTTATGTTCCATTGATTATTCTACGGATGATTACTATATTCAGCGATGTGCTTCCGGGCTGCATCATGCACCAGAGTCAGTCCGATTGGCTAAGGAGGGCTTGACTTGATGCAAGCGGAAAACCCGCTGAGTGAGATATCATGCACAGAGCAGTTGTTCATGTAAATTGGCTCATCGAACCCCGCCTCACTCGAAGTCATGTAGCAGAAGAACCAATGCCTTGAGCTCAACGTGCTTACAGCACGCGCCTCACACGTTGAGCTCATCTCTGATAGACAACAGTCATGACTTTTTACACACATCTTGACTCCCAAGTAGCTACCAACGCAACATGGCATCTCAAGTCAATTATTGCGTAGCTTCTTCTTGGCTGGGTGCTATACACGAATATCGCCACAAACACTTAACATCTCTACCAAATTCCCAACCCTCGTCTAGCAGCGTGGTCCAACCCCCTGTTTATCCTGACATCTATCAGCCGCCACGAGGTGTATTAAAGCGCTCTTGTGTATTTGGACGGGGTGTTACCTTTCTTGCTGACTTATAAAGCTCCGGCTGTTGGCATGTCGGCTTGTTTCCTAATCCGGCAATTACCCGAACTCCCAAGTTGCACTACATTAGAGACTATGATCACTGGGGGCTAAAACACTCGAAACAACTTGTCAGATGACAATTGACTGTAAGTAACGTGGATTCAAATTTCAGAATCACCAGAAATTTGAAGGAGCAGTGAGGTGCTTAGAGGCTGACAGTTCAGATCGTGGTGCGGTATCAGGAAGTATAAAACACTAGAGGCATCTTCTCCACCGACATCGTTATTCACGGCCCATAAAACAAACTGTCACTATGTCACTTGTGTTAACTCCGACAAAGATGGAAGCTTGGCTCCGACTCAACGGCAAGTCCTCCACTGGACAGTTGGCCCTGTATGGAAGCAGTGTTCTAGGCGCACTGGTACGTCAAACAAAAACCACCAACTTAGAAGACCACGTAAACTAACCTGCAGAAGCTCACCTTATACTGGACCGGCCTCATAATCTATCATATCTACTTCTACTCACTCGCATCTTACCTCGGGCCCCTCCTAGCAACATCTACCCCAGTACGTGCCTTGCTCCTTGTAATGTACTTAGAAGCCATCTTTATACATTCTGGAAAGATATGGAGAATCATTCGGTCAACGCGCGGCCGTATTCGGTTTGCAATCGACAAAGATCACAAGAGATATGGTGGTTCATAACCCTTCTTCCCGGGGGTTCAGTTAGTCAAATATGTGAAGGGCCTGTATTTGGAGTCTTCAACTGCGGCACAGGGCCGTTCTTTTGGGAAGAGGAATGTTCTTGAATGAGATTTATGATGTGTATCGTCACTTGGTCTGAGGTATAGAAATCTTTGTACCGGGAGTGAACAGCATCCACATAAATATAGAACGATGAAACAGACCTTTGCTGCTGCTTTATCTAACATAGGGTTGCATGAGCAATTGGAGATGTGACAAATGCTGTTAATACGCTCTTTAACAAGATTGATAGGCTTACTGAGCCCGAGCCACAAGTGTTGGATGAATAAATTATATGAGATGCTCATGTTCGAAACTCGTGGAGAGATGGTACCTAACGACTCTTTCGGTGTCCAAAATTCATAAACCCCACCTTTGGTCGCAACTTATTTTTGGCAGTCTCTTCTTCATTGCCGTGTTAGACAATATGCGCAGGGGTAAATCTCGCCAGGAAGTCAGAGATCGCTCCGAGTTCTGTGAGGGGCTTGATGCGGTCAAGATGTGAGGAAATAAGCCCATTAGTTAGCGCAGGCAGTCAATACACCGTTTCACGAGAGAGGATCCATGATGCCATCCAATAAACTTTATTAATGCTGTGCAATTAATAGACATCAGGCTGTGTAGGGAGTAAGTGTCGTATCGCGCCAGAAATTTGCCGCCAAATGGCTCATATCGTATACAGACCGAGATCTACGCAAGTGCTGACATGGTGACTCATGACTTGAATTGCTTACCGGATCATTCCTGATTTGATCTAAATAGAAATCCTAGCAACAGCGCTATAGAGGCTAGTCAGGCGCTTGCTCTGGGGGCCAAAGCTTGTCTAGGACCAAAGTACTTGCGGTGTTCTTGACAGCGGGGTCTGCTAATCGTTAATATCGGAATTGTGTAAAGATGGAAGTGAGCCAGAACTTGACCAATATGATGTTCAAGTTTAATGATGAACCGGTCCATGCAGATGTTGATTAATGGGGTGATATACACTGTAATGCCTTGTGGTAAATACCGGATCTGCATGTTCGATTCCGGATGATGTCCAATCTGGCACGGAAGATAGCAAAACTCGCAAATGGAGAGCGTCATCACAAAACTGAGTGTGCCAATTTGGGTAGTTTGCTATCGGCGTGTGTAGAATTACCATACGTTAGTCGCCGGACGTTGCCATGTCAGGTAAGTAAAAGGCGATATTGGGTGCTTGTGATTGAGACTTCCGATTTCGGATCACCGAATGACTTCAGATATGAGATTCTAGAGCGCCGGAAATACTACCTTCTCATTCCATTATTGAAGATATTCTATAGTCTATCTACTTTGTATTGTCTATCTGGTCTTGCCATTTCCATCCAGCTTGTCTATGGCTCATCCACAACCTGGAATAATGCCTCTCTAATCCTCCCCAAAAGCGCAATGACTTGCTGCTTTACACTCTTTAGCATTATAAGTTGAGCATGTCTCCCCTCAATAGCCGGACTTCTCTCAATATCATCTACCAGCGCTTTAATCTTCCGCAGCTGCACTACCGTGAGGAGCTGCAGCATACTACCCCATTCTTCACTCTGATCTACATCGTATTCGCCCACGCGCAACTGCTGCTCTAAATCAGCGCCATCCCTCGTATACCACAGTATCTTCTTGTTGAGCATGATAAGCTTTTCGCATATCATGGCAAGAAACAACATGGCGTCTGGGTCGGTGTAGCAGCTCTTGCAGCGGACAACCTGGGTGCACTGGATACATGATTGTTTTTGGAATGAGAGTACAACGTCAGCTTTGCAGGGCTTCATGTCGTGCATGCGTATTTCAAGGTCCTCGAGCAGTGACTTCATGACCTTGAGACACCGGCCACCACAGGCGCTGTTGCTAGCATTGGTGGAATTGCTGAATATTCGTGTAGCTGTCGTGGCTGTTGATGCGCGAGAGTCCAAGAAACTGAAAGTGTCGGCTTGTGTACTCCGGGGCGAAGGAATACCAGGTATACTATATGGTGACCAGTGAAAGTCTGGCAAGGAATTGGAGTCTGGTACTGATTTTACGAGGACAAAGCTTAGCGACTTGCCATTTATTTCGAGAGAGAAGGCACTTACGGTCAAAAGTGGAAGGGTCCAAATCGAAGAACACGAATTCATCCCCCGAAGTGTTGCTGCCCATGGCCGCATCTTCTAGGAACGTTGCATCCAACGGATTCGCCAAGGGATCAACAGAAGAACTACTACTGTTCTGATTACTGCTAATCCCCTCCTGCACCGAGGCGCTCGGGGAGGTTCTGTTGGTAACGTGGGCAGCATTATCCGATTCGGACTGCTGCTCAGAAGACGGTGACTGCGACCGCGCGGCAGCATCGTTCTGCCGGGCCGTCCTTTTTCGGTCCTTACGCCGCACGTTACTTCCAAAGAGCTGGGTATAAGTGCACTCTGTAGAACAGGCCTTGCAGCGCTCACAGCCCGTCTTGCGTCCCGTGCAGCGGAGCTTCTTCTGGCGGCATTGATCGCATGCTGTATGCTGTAGGACGTTGTTGCCCAGGGCGCTGAATGCAGCGCCGTCTGCTCGTTCGACGAAGGTGGGCCCTGCGTTTGCTGAATGGTTGAACTGGAGAGTGCCGAACATGTCGGCGAAATGACTCTTTTGGTACAAAATAGGCCTCCTCGGTTACGAGAGTCACTATGTTTGTACAGCTCGACAACACGAATCAGGCGGCAGCTGCCACAATCAGCCTATTAGTCGTTTGTATATGATATATCCCAATATCGGTGGTTTCCGAGGGCATCTGCCAACAGCTTCTTCAATTTAGCCGGAGGTTGGAAATTCGCTGGCACTCGATATTTGTTTCGGGTGATATCCTCCCTGAGGACTGCCTAATCCCTCTTTTAAGGTCAAAGGGGTCTAAAATGCCACTCCAGCGCACACGCAGGCGATTCCGGTGGGTTCGCTGGCTTCCAAGACATTTTGGGGGCGCTGGTCAGCCTGCATTCTCACCTCATCCTTCAGCCCCCCATCGGCGTCGAGACTGCCGGGTACACAAGGCTTGTTCTCCCCACGGGGTGCACGCCATTCATTCCTTAGTCACCTCATTGGTTTCCTGCTGAAATGTACAGCCGCTGTGCTACCTGCTTTACTGAGACACACACCTGACTGTCCGCTGTATCATTAGCGGCTTCCGAACATCATCAATAAGCTGAACGTGCATAATCATGAGCCATATTGAGGCTAGCTTACTACATAAGGTCAGCCCTCTGGAGCCTCTCCCACAACGTTACAGGTCTCTTTCTGGTGTTCACGGTGTTCGGGGTTTACACAGCATACAGCACGATGTTCTTAGAAGTGAGGAATATCTCCACGGCAAGGTCGGGTCTTATCGAATCTCATCTAAGAGTAAACAATTTCCATCATTTACTTTGATCCCTAGTCTGTTTCAGGATCTGTATGTAGAGTGGCAAAGCATACAATTAGATATACGTAAGCGATATTTACCACTTGGCCGTAGTGATGCCGTATGTTGGCCAAACCTCATTCCCATCATCGGCCGCCCAAACCGGTGAAGCCCTTCCACCCCTGCTAAGCTAAGCGCGAAGGACCCGGCATGCATATAAGCATTTCCAGCCGCATTGTCTTTTAGCGGAGAATCACCCCACACTATGTCATTAATACACAGGCTGGGGTCCTTCCAAAGGCGTGGCTATCAGTAATAAGCTTTCTTGGCGGACAACGTCCGCGAACGGTTGCTTATGTGACTGCATAAGAGTCACAGTGTACTTACCTATCAGCCGCATATGCAATGACGGGGAACATGTCCAGGATAGGACAAGTCGATGTTTTGGCAAATTAAGTCAGCTGGGAGTGGCGATTCAAATGTCTCAGAGCCAATTAGGGTCTGCAGCTCGTACTGTATTCATAGCCACAGATTGCAATTTTCGTATCTCGCATGAAGCTTAGAGGGTGCCATTGCCAAGATACGGAGCAGCTCAACGTTGCACTAGAGTGTTATCGCAGCCAACCCATGCCTACCTTTTCCAAGCCTGTTACATTGCGACCTTGAGAACGACTTCATGGCTTTTACACAGTGAGATGGCGCTTACCGACATCTCCCTCAGAATCACGCCAATGATGGCAAACTAGCATGTTCTTGTTTCAGACTACCTATAAATATCTGCCGAGGCTCACGGCATCTGACTCAGACTCAGATGAACCAACGGACTATTATTCCGCCTCTATGATGGAAGCTTATGTGGGGAACTTTGATATCGTAAGCCTGGTCAACGTATCTCCGGGAACCAAGACCCAGAGAATAAGAAGCTATGAAAGGGAGACATTTGTGATTTCAAAGACGATAGCAGGCTGCTGACCTAGTGACATCCGCCCGTGACAGTAGGACCGCCGCGCAAATACTCGGCGATCTCGTAAGCTCATGTGCAACCCCAACGATGCAACGGTCCTGCAGGTAGAATCAAAATGGAGTGTAAAGAAATACTGGCAGATTAGGTAACTGTGTAGTCAGAGACCCTAGCGGGGCATAAATGATGGCAATAGAAGCCTATTCACGCAAAAGACACGTCCAACGAAGCCCTACAGAGGCCGCTTACGTATGCGCACAAAGCAGAAGAATTCCGGCTCCATCAGCAACGCAACGGGCCGTTCCTCATGGGAAGAGAATTATTCCGGAAGATGTCCTTTTCCTCCGGCGAGCAAGTCGGGCCAATCCCCGACCGACCTCTGCCTCGATAGAGTAAGCGCTAGATTTGTGGCTGCAATCTTGCGGGCATTTGTGACTCTGATACTGAGATATCAGTGGTCCGAATTGGGGAGTTGATTCGAGAGAACGTAATCAAATCCCGGGTTGAGGGGAGAGTATTATTTATAGAGGAGGTCGCCCTGCTTCCAAATCAGGCAATTGTCCGTCTCAGTGCAATTCTAGAAATACAGGACAATGAATGACTTCTACGAAAGAGGAGGTTTGTTATAAAATCATAACTTACAGCCAATCATTTGTCTAGAGCGACAGCTCCCATCAGAAATCTTATCTCCTCAGATCCAGGCATTAACATTGCACCTTTATGAGTTGGTGTCGCGCCCATCGACGTTCTAGAACCTTTCGGCGGTGACCAGGGTGTCCGTCCCCGCCTAAGGCCCTCCTTGCATGGCCACGATACGGCGTCGTGGCTGCTGATCTGTCTGGTCTGCCCGCTCGTCAATCAAGTTACACAAGCTCACCGACACTATTGAGGTGTACGGCAACCCCGAACGTCTAGCCAATGACATCAACGTAGTGTTGTCGATGTTGCTAAGCAATGTATGCTCGCTTAGCCTGCGTTACAGGATGAACTAAGGTCGTTTTGGAGGGGCTATTGGACGACACGTTGATGGAGAGTATAGAGCTAACGGCACTAGCTGCTGGAAGATAGCGTTGGCATTTAAGACACCGCTCTTCATGAAGGTTGAAAATATCATTCATAAGGGGAGGAAGCCCTTGGTAACGCTACTATCTCTGTAGAGCTATGATAGGCTGCACCCCTCCTCCAAGCCTCAGCCGCAGATGGTGTCCGAAAGAGAATACCAATATCCCGGAGCTAGATGTCAGATTTAGATACTTTGTTATGAATATATCGATTATCATGGGTTCCTGGCGATAAATGCATATCTAGCCATGAACAATGGGGCATTTCAGGACTCGATGGAGGAGGCGCCAACATGACTGGCAATTATTGATAGAGGTATGATTACTTGATACGTCCAACTTAGCTTTTACTCTATAGGCGGCATTTCAGGGATTGGATTGGATTGACTGCGGTTCCGACTTATATCTGCCAAACGTGTTAAAGACTATATCTCGGACCTCAACGAGCCAGACATGACTCGACATTCTCAGCACCAGCGGAAGAACCCGGGTTAATAAGTTTCTTCGCGGCGATATAAGTCTGCGGGGAAATACAGGCAACGCTTCTGAACAGGCTGTAACGGGCGTAGTCCGTATCGATCTCGGCATTTATACGCCGACGTACACGAAGTATACGATAGCTTTTTAGATAACTATCACAAGGATAATGCTGGAATCTGTGCAGCTTCGACGTCATTGATGTCAACTTCCGGCCTACTGTACTTTTGCGAGTTCGGCAGTCAGCCAGATGCGAAAGCAAAGACAGACCTCTGATAGAATAACTAAGTACCCCTTGCTAATTTAGACCAACGGGACGCATCGCCATCGCAAGTAGCGCAACGGCTCATGCACCAAAGCATAGTCTACTGGTGTATGGCCTCCGAAATTGCTGCAAATCGGCATCCTTCCCTAGCTACAACTGAAAGCTCATGAACAACAGGCCATCGGACTGATTGACGGTCTTCGTTCCGATCTCACCATGGACAACTTCACCATTAATGTTGTCGTAGCCGCAGATCCTTTTACAAAGTTCCTCTCCCATGCTCTAGCAAAGTCGCTCCTGGTTACTGGTCTTCGTGCCAGTTCGGCTGAGCTTTTGGATAATGCCGTGGTCTACTGTGCGACGGCTGAGCAGAACAGATGCGTTGAGGACTATGATGAAGATAATCTAGCTGCTGGCAGTAAGAGCAGGTGGACTGCTTGGTTGATCACTATTTTGAATAGCCGGTACAATGAGTTGGAGTAGCAGTACACTTTGCCAAGCAGATATTGACCCTGGTGGCGTGAATGTAACACTTACGAGACTCTAGGAGGCAGTCATTGGCTCCAGACAAATTGTTCTTCAGAGTCTTTTGTCCATTGCAAATGCACTATCTTCATCAAGTGACCCAATCAATGGCATCGAGCCTCAGCCGAGATTCTCGGTGTCGAGTCTGAACCATCCCTGCTCATTAATAAACTCCACAATCTCCTTCAAATCCGTCGGCGAAACAATTCGCTGCACCCACCCACTCTCGCCGTTGTAGATATAATACTGCTCGTTGATCTCAATCACAAAAATGACCTCGTTGCTGCTGTACCGGGTCCTGAACAGCGGTTTCACCACTCCGAAAATACCATAACCGCCAACAAGATCAGCGACCTCGCCATCATCGCCCCATTCACTATCGCCTCCAAAGTCTTCGTAGTTGACGGTCCATCCGGTGGGAGGTTTGACCTGTCGAGCATCAGCGATGAACGTACGTGATCATGGGGTACGAACATTGGTGTTGGTTACGACCTTGCCGTTGACGACTTTTGTTAGAGACATCTTGAATGCAATTGAGAGTACTTGCAATTAGAAGAGGGATGGTTTGGATAGATGGAAGTCGTGCAATTGAGTAGGTAGCTTGGTGGTGCAGATGTGCCGAATAAATACAGATCACTGGAGAAAGCGAAGAGCTACTTGACGCCAGCGATGAACTGGTTCACTTTTAGTACAGACAGTCTAGAGCGGCCAGCAAGCTCGTGGCTGATCTATTGCCCTGCTTAGTCCACTAACTCCAAAACCGTCTCCCTTGTGGCGTCGGCGGGGTTCATGGCTAAAGCATTCTTTGCGAAACGTGCGTGTCACAAGAAAGCATCAAAACAACAGCAGTTCAAGCCAATGCCGTCATCGTCAGGGACTCTCGGAATGTAGACGAAAAGACAGAAGCAGTGCAACAAGCAAAGAGAACGAGACATGACGCCATGTCCAAAGTCCCCTTACGCTTATCCCTCCCTTGCTGACATGTCCATCTCGTGGCTGGCTGAATACACTCTCAACCCAACGCGCCCAGCGAACCATACGGCCCGGAACGGCACGGCACGACGCACGGTGCGCTCTACTCTCAATCACGTTCCCAAAAGAGTTCATCAGCACCGCCGCGACCTGAAAACAGCTTCAATCCCCTGTGACGCTAGACCAGATTCTCTAGCCAAGGTATTTCAGCTCAGCACTAAAAAAAGTGGCGCATCCCCCGCACCCGCCGAGGAACCTCAATAAAAACGCCATTATGCTAGGAATACGATAGTTTCGCAGATTATTGATTCACGGCGCGTACTGATTGGCGTGATCGGCGTTGAGTTGGACAACGGCTGAACAAAGTGGCTTGTCACGTACAGGAAGCGGATATGTGACGAGATAAGAGAGTTTTCGTGAGGGAGTGAAAAAGCCAGTCGCCCATGGTCCCGCGTTCCATTAAACTCGTCGTTCTACCTCTGCAATTGATGCTTTGTTCCTGAGTCAATTGACTAAATACACCATTATTATTGTTCAATTAATTCATCAGATTGAATTAAGATGTGGATTACAGACGCCTGCAAGGCTGTCGTCTTGTCCTTCGTGGCGGTATTTCACTACCCGTCCGTCTCAGACCAGGGGCCTCATCAAGATGTCATGACCTTCACCCACGGACACTCCACGCCAGAGGTTGACTACCCGTACTTCGACTCACCCAGTGGTCCTGATCAGGACGGCAAGGTCTTCACATGCAATTACACCGACCTCAAAGGCTGGAAACCATGCACAACTAAAGATGATCGCTCATGCTGGTTGAAAGGTCCATACGGGCAGAACTTCACTACTGAGACAGATTATGAGAACTTCTGGCCTATTGGAATAACAAGAGAAGTAAGTCGTGGATCATCATCGTTGAATTAAGCATCTTTTCTGACTGGGGCCAGTACCATCTCAATGTCACTGATCAAGCCATCAATGGCGATGGTGTTGATAATCCATTCGGCAAGGTCTTCAACGGCAAGTATCCCGGCCCTTGGATCCAAGCCTGCTGGGGCGACCTCATCAAAGTCACCGTGCATAACCATCTCAAATACAACGGTACAACTATCCACTGGCACGGTCTTCGACAGCTTGAGACCTTTGAGATGGACGGTGTCAACGGCGTTACTCAATGTCCCATTGCGCCTAAGGACAGCTATACCTACACTTTCCGTGCTGTTCAATACGGTACATCGTGGTATCATAGCCATTATTCTCTGCAGTATGCTGATGGCTTGGCCGGTCCAATCACTATTTATGGGCCTTCTTCTGCGCCGTTCGATGAGGGACGAAATCCAATTCTCATCACAGATTGGAGTCATCGTAGTGCGTTCCAATCGTGGCAGAGAGAGCTTGTGCCGAATCCAACAAGACCTATGATGAATGGTGTTTTGATCAATGGCGTGGGGAACTTTGCTGGCAGTTTCCCTCGCGAGCGCTTCAACATGACAGTTGACAAGGTTAGTTACTCGATTACACTGGATGTTATCCCAGAATTGACTGACATTTATCAGGGCAAGAAGTATGTCCTTCGTGTGATCAACACGTCGGTTGACACAACATGGATCTTCAGCATCGACAATCACAACTTCACTGTTATGTCGACCGACTTTGTGCCGATCAAGCCCTACTCAGTCTCTCACCTTGTCCTCGGAATCGGTAAGCATATTCTCTCACCACGATCATCTGTAGTCATTCTCACCGATATGAACAGGTCAGAGATACCATGTTGTTCTGGATGCCAAACCCATCAACACTACGAAAATGCCTGCAAACTCAGACGGAAACTACTGGGTCCGAACCGTGGGAGCAACTGGCTGCAAGGGCTTTGAGCCAGGTAATGAACCTGATGAGCGTCAAGGCATTCTACGGTACAATGCTTCGAGCAAACTTGTTCCCACAACATTCCGCGTGAACTACTCGCTGGAATGTCGAGATGAGGCTTATGATAAACTCACCCCGATTTGGAAGTGGAACATCGATCCCGTCAAGATCAACTGTAAGCTGCACTCAACCTCAATATTTCTTAACCCCTCTGACGTTTGACTCAAGACACCGAGAGCGAGTTCGATATTGGTCTGTCCAAGTTCGCTCATAGACCTGAGTTAATGGACAACTTCACCTGGTGGGCCTTTGGCGAGAACCCTCTCTGGTTGAACTTTTCCAACCCTACCATTCTGAACCTCAAGAACACGACATGGAATCCTGACTATGCTGTTGATCTCGTTGTGCCTGACTCTAAGAAGGATAAATGGGTCTACATCGCTATCACGGCCCCTCCGGCTGCCATAGTTAACAAACCCAACAGAGGCTTTCTTCCTGTTGCTCATCCTGTAAGCTACAATCCAAGCTCTCTTACTTGCTGGATCTAACATGTGCTAGCTTCATCTTCACGGTCACGACTTTGCCCTTCTAGCGCAAGGCACCAACTTCTCAGACCTAGATACAGGAAAGGTGAAGCTCAAATTCGACAACCCTCCTCGTCGAGACGTGGCACTTCTTCCAGCTGGAGGATACCTCATCATAGCTTTCAGGGCTGACAACCCGGGTTCTTGGCTATTCCACTGCCACATTGCTTGGCATGCTTCCAGTGGTCTGGCGATTCAGATCCTGGAGCAACAGAAGTTGCTGAATAGGATCTTGGATCAGTATCCCGAGAAGATGAAGGAGGTGAATAGGGTCTGCGATAACTGGAATAAGTGGCTTAAGAACGATACGAACCTTTGGAATCCCCATCTCTTCCAGGATGATTCGGGTATCTAATAGGCACAATATGAGTCAGAGTGGAGGTTGAGATCCAAGAGATTGAGACTGGATAGTGTGTGAAGAAGACATAAAGAGATTCCATTATCAATGAATGATACTATCAAATAACTGCTAGCTACATTTCATCCACCACCACTGTCCGTAATGACATAAAAGTCGTTTCATAAAGTTCCAAGCGATCATGATGCTTAAGGGTACCTCACACCAAAGACGGGGGATTCCGACTTGTCCCAGTCACTCTCCTTCTTCTCATCACCGAAGATTCTCAGAGCCCTGTAAGCGACCTTGTACTTTCCAGCAGGTGCGTATCCTCCGTCAGCCAACTTTCCATTCCAGACAACAGAGCCCTTGCCCATGGGGTTCCACAAAGTAGGGAAGCCAGCGGGTGCTCCCAAACTCTTGGCAGTGGAGTTACCAGAGACAGGAATCAGCTCGGCCTCAAGCTTAGCAGATCCAAGGGCCAGCTTCCATGCCAGAGCAGGAGCGGGCTTATCGTCAGTAGCGTTCTGGCCCTTGACGGGTAGAACGAAGGTGGTGTTAGCGGGAACGGGTTTGAGCTCGTCCTTGTCGTTGGACTTGCTGATCCACGTATCATCAGAGGCGAGAACCTTGGAGTCGTGGAGAGAACCGGTGAGACCTTGGTAAGGAAGAGACAGGGAGATATCAGTTCCATTGATGGCGATGTAGCCAGACCAAAGTGCGAGGCGCTTGGCATCGAGACCTTCAGGAGGAGTAGGCATGACCTCGATAGTAACAGAGTCACCAGCGCCGACGCTGACCTTAGCTTCGCTAAACTTAAGGCTGGCGTGGCCGTCGGCAACATCGTTGGGGAACTCGGAAGCATAGATGCTGTCCTTGGCAAGAGTGTAGACGCTCTTGGTAGGAACGTGAGAGATGCTCAGATCAAGGTCCGTCTTACCAGTGTTGTGAAGGGTGAAGTTGAGAACCTCCGTGAAGTGATCAGTATCGTTGAAGGCCAAGCTAGAGCGGCTCAACAGGAGGGTAGAGTAAGCAGCGTCGTAAGCCTGGATCAAACCACCACCCTGTTGAGGTACAGGAGCAAGGTAGTCATAGAACTTAGCACCGTCGTTGAACAAAGTAGGGTTGGAAGTAGATGACAAAAGGTTTTCAAGGACCTCAGGGTCAAGAGTACCGCGGACCTCGGCAATGAGGGCAATGACACCGGCGACCAAAGGGCAGGCCATGGAAGTTCCAGAGAGGACAGCATAACCGCCCTTCTTGAGAGGATATGTCGAGAGGATATTTCCACCAGGAGAGCCGAACTGGGGCTTAACATCAAGTTCCCAGGTAGGACCCCAAGAAGAGTAAGTGCTCACAGCACCACCGGTAACATTGTTCTTGCTCTCCTCAAGAATGACCTTTCCATCAGAGCCATCAGACATCTCGAGAGTGACGGTAGATCCAGCCTTGAGAAGCTCAACCCACTTGACACCAGTCTTGGCTGGGACCATACCAGCAGCAACGATACCCTCAACGGTCGAGACATCAATGGCCGTAGCACCACTGGCAACGTTGTTGTAGACGAGGAAGTACTTGGCACCATGCTTAGCAGCGTTCTGAGCCTTCTGAACAAAGGTACAGCTTCCACGACGGACCAAGACGATGTACTTGCTAAGATCAGGAGTATCCTCAGGGTAAGCGTCACAGCCGCCGTTGGGAACGGTAGGATCCAGGTTAGGAGCCCAAAGAGGGAGGGTGACCTTGCCCCAAGCAGCAGGGCTACCAGCAGTAGAACCAAAGTCGATCTTCTTGCTGCTGTTGTCAACGGTGTAGTGAGAGATGTTGAGAAGAGAGACGTAGTCGCTGTTGTCGTAAGAAGCGATAGCCATGACCTTGTTACCATTGGCAGCAGTGCTGGCGTAGAACATACCGACATCGCCAGAGTTACCAGCAGAGACGGTACAAGGGACACCCTTCTCAACGATGCGAGAGACAGCGACAGCCCAGGGCTCCTCGGACCAGCCACTGGGGCCTCCGATGGAAGCAGTGATGATGTCAGCGCCATCCTGGTAAGCTTGGTTGAAAGCGGCGATGAGAACATCGTTACCGGCCTCTCCGGAGCATCCGAAGACTCGGTAGGCGCCGAGAGTAACTCCAGGAGCAGCACCAGTGAAACCGTACTCGTTCTTTTGGGCGGCAATAATACCAGCGACGTGAGATCCGTGCCCTGCGCAATCCATGGGATCATCATCGGGGTAAACGGCATTGAAGCCATCGTACTTATCACCAACGAGATCAGTACCGAAAGAAACAAGACAGTCGGGACCGAAGCAACCACCAAGAGCAGGGTGCTTGTAGTCAATCTAGTAATGTCAGCCAGAGTCTAAACTCAAGGTTGCAAGACTTACACCAGTGTCGACAACAGCGACCTTGATACCATGGCCAGTGATACCCTT
Source organism: Fusarium mexicanum (assembly GCA_013396015.1). Classification (NCBI taxonomy): domain Eukaryota; kingdom Fungi; phylum Ascomycota; class Sordariomycetes; order Hypocreales; family Nectriaceae; genus Fusarium; species Fusarium mexicanum. Next base: position 128,261 of record JAAOAM010000059.1, on the reverse strand, counting down.
CTCTCGAAGCTTATCAACCTGGACCTGAACGTGCGGTGAGAATGTATCAGCAGTATCATTCAGATCACGCTTCTTGAGAGGAGCCTTCATGCCAGGTGTAGCAGTCCACTCAATGCGAGGCTTAGGAATGCTGTAGACCTTGACAGGCCACATGTTCTTGACCGCGGGAAGAGCCGCCATCTTGGCAGCCATGTCCTCAGCGGTAGAAACATCGTCGAACTGGATAGACACGCCCTTGAACAGGTCGTAGTCGAACTTGACGCGGGTGGTATACTTGTCATCAGCGGTTCTGTAAAACTTGGCAGTATCCTACTACTGTTAGCAGCGAAGTGAAGTGTGGTGGTGAAATGCGTACGTGGTTCTCCTCAAACTCGAAGATGTAGGCACCTGGGACGTGCGTAACAGCGGTACCTTGCTCAGTGTCTTGAACGGCAGCGGACAGCCCTGCGAAAAGCAGAGCCGTCAATCCTAGACGGACCATAATGAATGTGTGTAGTGTGATATAAAGAGTGACTTGTAAAGAATGACAAACAATGCAATAAAGAGTGTGGAGCAGTCAAGAGAGTGACAGGATACCAGAACGAGTGGTTGAAGAGAAGACCTTGGCAGATCAAAGGCGTTATCACAACATTATATAGCCTGCGCAGAGTGTCCCGCCCTGTTTGGAAGATCTGTATGCGTCCGGATCAAGCAACCCCGTCTACGGAGTATATGCAGGAACATGTGATGCCCCCCCAGCGATACAAACTCAAACCTGCATGACCTCCCATAAATGCTTCCAACGACCTCCAGAAGTTCCAGAGCAATTACCATAAGTTCCCTCGCTCTTATCAACAGACCTACCAGATTAAAGTTAGCGCAGGGAAGATCGTACTAGTTGATCGAATGAGCGTCTAGATGCTGGCCTTGGCGCTCAGGGGAACTGCAGGGGTCAGCGTTGCACTCGCGCGGGTTCAGTATCAAATGAGGCACGTTAGCCCGTGGGACTTTTATCCAAGTGCCGCGACTCCGCTGCCTGATCCGTAATTTAAATGCTGTATCTATGTATGTACGTCGATTGATAGAGCAGGTCGACGAGGGGACCTTTTTGTCCGTGGATTTGGGGGTTTCCTATCGCGGTTAGGAGAGATGGCGACATTCAAGACGCGGGATTTCTCCGCTGATAGCGGAATCATTGTTAATAGAGTTAGAGCCGCTGCAGTAGTAAAGGCGATCAAAAGGCAATTGTGAGAATATGCTTCGGCTTGTTGGAGATCACTTTATTCTCGGGCTTTTGCGGCGTATCAAATGAATATCTCCGAGTAGCATCCTTACTCGTGTAAACTGTAATTGCTGCAATAGACTTTCGTCTTACCCTGTAAGAACTCTATCTGACGGAAATACGAACCAAACATGTAACCTAGCGACTCGCAAATCCCTTAGGTCGAAAGTTTCAGGGTTTCATCGGTTCATTATTGTGTGTTTCTATTGCTGTATTGGAGGTTCTGGGTGATAAGAGCACTACGCAGAAAAGTGAGGCATTAGGCTTGTTTTTTAATTACTGGTCATATATCGAGCCAGTACTTGTATCAGCATCCGTATCTTCCGGGATCAAACTCTGTCAAGCTCGGTTGAGCTTCTCTAACAATGATGCCACGCCCAATACCTTTTCCTCTTCATACCTTCTTCCAATGATCTGTACTCCAATATCAAGCCTTTCCATGGCTTCTGGATCATAGAGACCTCGTATCCACTCATCGATCGCATTACGCGGCGCATAATCGTGTAGATAACTATGGCGCGCTTCATCAGATGCAGCGACGTATATATCAGACGATGCTGAATCCTCAGGGCTTCCAAATTTTACAAATGGGAATGACATAGCTGTGTAGTCGAGAAAATTCCATATCTTGGCGTAGCCAGTCCATCTGCTTGACCTATGTGGAACAGCTGTATGAGGCGACACAGGGCTGACTATAACGTCAACACATTCTCCATCCTCCAGACCAGTAGTCGTAGTCCATTTCTTGTTGTAAGCCTCCTGTGCTGCTGTCTTTCGGCGGTTGAGTTGCCAGTATTTATACACCGATATCGGTTTGGATGAGTTGACGAGCGCCTCGACATGGGCAATCATCGGTTCGCCCGCAACTGCGACTTCAGTCTTGATATCCTCTCCACCGTCTGCACGGTAAAATTGGTCCTGAATCTCGATGCAACTTGAGTGGTCTGCTGTGCTCCACGGAATGACTTTATGCCCAGCCTTTTCCAAGATTGCCACTGCACGGCGGACGGCTTCTTGGATTTCAGGATGGGGTCTCACGACTCCATCGTCTAAAATAACACCGATGGTGAGTTTCCGTTCCTGTACGCCCTCGAAATCGGCCTGTCGCCATGGAATTGGGACGACATTTGGGTCGAGCTTCCATGGCTCTGCGAGGAGACATTCCTTGGTCAAGGTGATGAGGTTTGGGAGCGATGGACTCATGGGGCCAATTGATGAAGGAACATGAGACTGCCCCTCATGAGAATTCGCGGCACCGGAGTATGAAAACCGACCAGACGAAGGCTTCAGTCCAAAAAGGCCGCAGAGGTGACTTGGGACGCGAATTGAGCCTCCAATGTCAGTTGCCCAGCCCCCAAGTGATCCAGACATTCGCATCAGGGTAGCCTCTCCACCCGATGAACCGCCTGGTGAAAGCTCGGGTCTGCCAGGATATGTAGTAAGACCCCAGAGAGGACTTTCAGTCTCGCCATACATGATGCTCTGAGGAATAACGGTCTTTGTTATAATGACTGCACCTAGCTTCTCCAGAAGGGTCACCACCACTGCATTGTCGCGGGCGGGCTTAAAAGATCGCCCGACATAGCCTAACGTGGTGTCGACGCCCGCGATGTTGAACTGGTCTTTTACTGAGACTGGAATGCCGTGGAGAGGACCGATGAGCTGTTGGTGTTTTTGGAAATACTCATCGAGACTTTTCGCGCGTTCAAGTGCGCTTTCGAAAAGAGGCTCGCTGAGGCAGTTTGTCTAACATGTTAGTCATATTCGCGGATGGACATGCTGTATGCGAACCTCATTGTGTGAAACGATGGCTCTGCAAAGAGTTAGTAATCGCAGATACCTTAGCTTATAGTAACGTGAGATTTACCTGCGGATCGTAACAGAGACAAGTTTCTCTGCTGTTATCTTCCCCGTTCTCAATTGTTCGAGAAGGGAAGAAATATCGGCATGTTCTGGCACAACGTTTTCATCACCAACGGCGGGGAGTTGAGCCTCGCAGCTTTTAATGGCACCATCGCGATCCTCCCTTTTCTGCCTCACAGTAGTCTCCCAATACATAGTGCTCAATAGCTTCCCTGTGATTGTAGAGCAAAGTTAGATACTTTATAAGAATTGAGTGTCTAAAATGCCTCGTTTAAAGGGAGAATCCTCACGGAGCAAAGCTAGTGGTTCTAGAATCGGCAGTTGTTAGCTTCTCGTGATAGAGATAAGAGGGTCGCTCCGAACTCGGCACCGTATTCCCGAAAACGTCCCCGCAATTCAAACCCGAGATACAAGCCATTTCGCATTTCGCGTTTGAAATGAAGACGAAAACCAACAGTACCTATTAGCAATGACCAAAAAAGGTATCTACATAGTCATAACAGATCTGAAGCGAACCTTGCCACTCTCCATCTTCTCAAAAGCCTCTCGGTACTGAGTCGCAAAGTCAAACTTCTCAGTGATGCACTTGATACCATGCGTATGCGCAAACGCGATAGCATCCTCCGAATCTTGCTGATGTCCCGTGTTCCATCCATGCACACTGAGATTCTTCATGATCATGTGTACCGTATTGAACTCAATCGGCCCCAGAGGTGAGAGAACGACCAGCTTACCAAGAGCCGCAAGGCCTGCTGTGAGAGGGCTGACGGCCGCGGCATCGGGGGCCGTTGACAAGATCATGTTAGCCCCTCCAAGCTTCTGCAACGCCTCGCAGGGATCCTGTTTGCTGGAGTCGATATAATGATGGGCACCTAGTCTCATCGCAAAGTCTTTTTTCTCACTTCCGGCGCTCATGGCAACGACGGTGTATCCCATCTTGGAAGCGTACTGCAGTGCCAGATGACCTAGTCCTCCTAGGCCTTGGACAGCTACCAGACCACCTTGGAGGACGCCGATCTTGCGAATGGCATTGAAGACGGTGACTCCAGCGCAGAGGAGGGGAGCGACTTCGGCAGGGTCTGCATCGGAGGGGATTCGGACGGCAGCTTCGGCGTGAAGCAGAACGTATTCGGCGTAACCACCATCCATTGTCACGCCGTTAATTACACCGTTGTCGCACAGTTGGAATGATCCAGTTTGACAAGGGCGGCATGTTCCATCGTGGCCTTATCACAACACATCAGTCAAACCGGTATGGCAGTCTTAAGAATGCACTGAGACTTACCGCCATGCCAGGCACCACCAACACGTTCACCAACTTTGAAGTTGCTTACTCCGTCACCGACAGCAACGACGTCTCCAACTAGTTCATGACCTGGTACGCGAGGAAATAAATCTCCAAAGCGACCTTGCTGTACCCACGAATCAGAGTGGCAGACTCCGCATGCAAGGACCTTGGCCAAGATGAAGCCTGGGCCAGGTTGTTGAAGTTCGACTTCTTTGAGGATTAGCTTTGAGCCACTCTCATCGAAGGATGCAGCTTTATAGGTCTTGGGGAGAGACATGTTTTCAGAGATGTTCAAAGTGTGAGATGGTATGCTGAAAGAGCCAGAGAATTGTTGGTGTGTTATGATGAGACGCCGATAGTAGTGATCTTGCAGTCTTATATGCACCATTTCATCCCCATCTCATGATTTATCAGCTCGGAAACATTTCGTAATCAAATTGAGCCTCTGCGCCAAAAACGCCGTTACTGGGCTATCGAGTTGGTGCAAGTGAAGTTGTGTCGCAGTCAGCCCTGAGCACCGAGGTCGAGAGCCGAGCACCGAGCAACGCCAACGCGCTTACCAATTTCTAAGAGGAGATACAACACGGGTTGCGCATCAACACTGCGATATTATTGAGCCCTATTGGGTTGATTAGATTAAGCTAGATTGTAGCTACAGCAGGCCAGAGGTCTCCTCAATGACACGCTCCTCCATGAGCCAGTCAAAGTTATCCAGCACACTAAAGGACGAAAAATGATCCCAACCACCAGCGAAATCCAATTCTCCAAGCTCTACGACCGGCTGAGTGAGCGTTGGATTATTCAGAATATGGTCCAGAACCTTCTTTATAACGCCCCGAGCATTATGCGCCACGGAACAATGCGTTTGGGATGGGCATGATGTCTTGAGATATCCCAGCAGAAGGCTCAGTTGCTGAATGATTGATGATCGAGAATATGTTTCGCAGGCGATGATGCTATCCTCTGGTGACATGTTCACTGCAACGGGGTCTATGAGTTCCATGCACAAGACGGCTCCAGCGAGGGTAGCGTATCCCATGATCTAATAGTTGTCAACTCGCGTGAATCGTGCTGGGGCTAAAGAGAGTCTACTTACTATCCACCTGCATTTACCTTGCAAAGCAGCCCAGATGTTCTTCTGCGCCCAAAAGTTCAGTGTCAAAACCACCATCTCGAAACTGGTTCGCAGAAGCTCATTTCTTGCTTGGCCGTGCTTGACTAAGAGTCGCTGAATGAGGAACATATTCAGCAAATGGTCGAGCCGTATCAGCAGCCTAGGATAGGCTATCTCAAGATCTATTTCGATGATTTCCTCCGCAGTAGCATCCCATGCAAGATGTTGGGGCAGCTGCTTATAGAGATCAAGCTCTTTCGTCTTCAGTCGCCTATTTGCAAATGAACCATTAGCCACAGACCTTTTTCATACCGAGGTTCCACTTACATCATATCTGCAATGCCGCGATTCTTCAAGATCAAGTGGTAGATTCATAAAACAAAATCTCCGTGTGAGAAGAGGCGGCCGTCCAGCAAAAGTGGCTAAAAACTTATCAACGATGAATACTTGACATCTGATGCGCCTGCGGATCTCGGTAGGTATCGATGCCACGTTCGTAGATGACCGATTGTCATGAAGTCCCGAGAATGTCAGCATCGCAACTGTCTCGGCGTGAAACTTCCAGTATGGCAGACCTACAATAATCAGACGGTATCACCAGCAAGAGAATGGACTTCGGAGAAACTTACTGGTCTCGCCATGCACCCATGCATGAAGAACAGAGCGCTTGTACATCAGAAACAACATGAGCGTCCCAGAACTCCCTCCCATGTTCGCAAGAGTTATACAGGAAGCGCAGTACTCAGTGTAGTATGTTATAATCCTCTTTGACTCTTCATTCGAAGCAATTGATAACTCGCTGAGAGCTGTGTGAAGAAACATAACGCCAACAGCTTCCCACCTAAGATTGGCGCCAGAAAAGCTTTCGATCCACGCAGACGGGTCATCCTGATCTTCCCGCAACGTCTTTCGTGTGTTGATGCATATTCTACTCCCCATCTCGCGCAACTTTGCTGTGTTTGCTCTGTCACTAAGGTGAGATCCGAATATCTCCCAGGTACTAGTTAGGAGTCTATCACCAATACTAGCCAACCAGTCCTCGTCAAGGCCAACTTGAGGTTTTGATCTATACATTAATGGCTTCTCTGGTAAGGCTTGGAGCACTTTGACTGCAAGTTGGCTTGCTCCTTGATCCATATTCACGATACTCTGTATCTCGGCCACCGATGGTGGAGCTGGAATAGTTGGTGAAGAAGGCGTGTCAACCACTGCCATTGCGGGTTCCTGTGCAGCCAAACTAGCCTCAGTCTCTTGGTATGCCGCCGGAAAACTTGTAGGGCCGAAGAAACCCTGCGGCGGCCTCGCAGCAGGAGAGCTCCATAGCCCATCGTCGGGCCCGAAGTTCCTGGTCTGGGATGACAATATCACGGCCTCGGAGTTCAAGACCGATGCTTCGGATACTTGTCGCTGCGAGTGCCTCGCTCGAGCGGCGGTCGCTGCTTGTTCTGGTAACGCATAGTAACACGCAGATGCACCGTTTGGCCGTTTCCTACACCGACGACATACGGGATAACCGTGGTCGCACGCCACTTTTCGTCGCCGACAAGGCTCGCATGCTTGCTTCTTGCCATTACGCCGAGTAACGAGCGGGCTAGACATGGCGGTCGGGGTTCAGCTCATGCGCTGATTGGATCAACTGCAAAGCGACGAGTTTGAGAGGTCCCGGGTGTTGTTTAGAGGCAGAGGTGAAGCTGTCAGCAGATGGTGCTGACAGCCAAGACCGAGCTCCGAGGGCCGACACATTGGGAACAATCAGCCAGGAAATTTTACCCAGTCTAACTTAGTGCTTAGTTATTCAGCTCTAAGCGGGAAGCGAGGGCATTAGAAATGCATTAGCAAAGTGTCGTGCCGCATGATTACATGCTTGTAGTTCAACATCGGCGAGATTTCTCAGCTGGCATTTGAAGCACGCAAATACAACTGCGCCAGATAAATCACCGATTCATATTGAAAGTCAAATAATACATTAGCTATCCATCAAGCCTCATAAGGGTATTCCGTTCAATCTCTTCCCCATCTTACGATATCGCCATTCCTGATGTTTTCTATTTCCAACCCCAGTCCGTCCGAAACAGCACTTAGCAGTTCTTTACGTCTTGTTTTCCAGTAAACCAGTGTATAACTTGCACATTATTCCCAAACCCAGATTTTCCATCTCTAAGCCTCGAAGCTTTAATGCTGCATTTCCAGAATGCAGTCAAATGTAGTAGCCGTAGAATATTCTTTGATGGTGACGTGATCGGTGTCCAGATCTCGTCGTTCAGAAGAGCGAGAAATGATGAAATCACATGTATCCGCCCGTGATATGTGTCAGCCAGCCTTTGACGCGTTTTGAGACTGGCGACGCGTCGTCTTCGCCGTCATCCTCAGCAGGTCGCTTTTTGGACTCATGCGTCGGCATTTCTTGAGTCAGGGCCTCCTCGGCTGGTGTCTCTTCTACCGGTATCTCTCGACTTGGCTTCTGGTGTTCTTTTGCCAAGGTGCTCATGTCGCTGGCCGATGCGCTCTCGCCTTGGTCGGGCGCATGGTCGAAATCGTAAATGGGCTCGTCTGACAGTTCCGAGGATACGTCAGAGCTAAGTTCGATTATCGGCACGTGATCTTGCCTATCGCGCAGCTGATATCTGCTGCCCTCATTTGTGAGGAGTTTTTGCGGTTCACGAGCTGGTGATTGTTGCCGCGGTACAGAAAGCCGAGGTAATTCTGGTTCCTCTGATGCTTCTTCTTCTTGTTGTAAGTAAGGTAATGATTTCTGCTGCTGCGACTTTTGTTTAGGTTTTGGGAGTAAGCCCGCAAGGGTATGTCGTCTGATTTCTTTGGTAGTCTCTCGCAAATGAGCGGCCAATTCACTGTGCGGATCAAGATGCCAGAGAGTGCGCTCGATAGTAGCGCGCAGCATGTGAAGATTCCCCTCCTCGTGAGCAGCGCGCTCAGCGGCGGTGAGCTTGGCCATGGCAGCTTGGGCTTCTCTTCTGGTGGAGGGTCGGTAGAGTGAGCTCATGAAGTGAGTGAGGGGACGGCGGGTGGGGACACGTGTTTATAGCGGCAATTCAGGCGATGGATGCCATGGGTATTTTAGATTTAGGTATCTCATGCAATCTCGATTTCTGTCCTGAGTGTAGATATGAGGTATTGTCTTCTTGTCATGTCTTTTGAGGCTGGCGTGAATAGGGTTGTGCACGATTCGGTCGGTAATATTAAGAGGTTGGTTTTATTTTTCAAGTGTCTCCACTCGACTCGGGTCGGGGTCTTTTATTTATTATGCATGATGAGCTGTCACTGTTACTGGAGCCTGAAAAAGCGCGTGGTAGCATCCAGTGGATCTTGCTTATAGCAATAAGCCAATCAAAAACACGATGACGACAAGAGATGACTCATCCTTGATTTGCGCTATGACGTCTATGGTTTAGACTGGCCACTCAAAGCACGATTCCTCAGTGTTTCAGGTCCCCACTAAACTCTTTTTGGGTCATCAAGGTCAGCCTCAGGGTAGCTTCGTCTCTTTAACCAGCATTAGCCAGCCTTCAAATGAGCAAGACAAGTGTTTTATATGTGTAACTCTTAATATTGAATATCTCTACGAGATTTCAAGTGTAATTAATCCAACTTAGTGCTCAAAATAGCCAGTTAAAGTCACCAAAAGCGAATCAGTAGCCTGAGATAAGTTCATCAAAGCAGCTTTCATTGACAATTCCGCAGTGAAGCTCTCCAAGCGTATACGACTTAACCACGACATATATGGATATCTCGATTCAGATTTGTAATTAATGAAACAGAACTATTTAATCTAATGTTATCACCCCGACATCAGTTCCCGTTACTTGCTTTATCGCATAAGAAACCAAATCCAACGTATCCTTTGGAACAAACAGCTCATCCGTGGTACCAATAACCTTATCAAAATGAGCCAAATAATCTTCCGGACCCGTCGCGCGAGAATGCCCAGGGACTGTAGCCAACGTCGTTCTCGCGGCTCTTCCACCACCAACACTAAACAGCTCTCCAGATATCGGACACTCCGCGCTGCACAGCGCCACCACAAAATCCGCCACGAGATGCGTATGGAAGTATTCTCTGGTAATCCTCTTGATAACAGGCGACAAGTCTGACATACGGGATGCTGCTGATGGGAGAACGCCGTTGATCTTGATACCATGCTTGGGACTCATGCGCCCAAGATCGCGGGTCAAACCAAAGGTGGCGCCTTTGCTTGACACATAACCACCATCGCCACCTGCTCCCATGCCGATAAGGCTGTCAGAAGAGGTATTGACTATTCTCCCGTACCCTTGCTTCTCCATAGTGGGATACACTGCACCAATGAGCATAACAGTACCCAATGCCGCAATCTCCCACGTGCGGCGGAAGGATTGAACGTTCACATTGTCGTGCGAGCTAGCTTCACCAGCAGTGCCTGCATTGTTGACAAGGATGTGGATAATTCCGTAGGCCGCTAGTGTATCTTGTACAAGCTCTTGGACTTCGCTCTGGACTGAGATATCATGGCCATCTGCGATGGCCTCTCCACCCTTTACTTTGATCTCGTCAACGACGGTTTGCGCACGAGATATAGTACCACGCTGACCACCCAGAGAGCCGCCGTAGTCATTGACGACTACCTTCGCGCCGTACGAAGCGAGAAGAAGAGCATACTCTCTGCCGAGGCCGCCTCCTGCGCCCTGCAAAGAGCATTGTCAGTGCCATCATAGGTACAAGCATTTGTGAGGAACCTACAGTCACGATGGCAACGTGGCCCTGAAGAGATGTCAATTTCGTTTGAGACATGGTCAAGTGTAAATTGTCGTTGGTAGAAGCCGGAAATTAATTGAATTGAAGGTAACAACCATCGTCGCCCGACGTGTTCTATAATAAAGCCCATTTCCCCGCACTCTGGGGCCGATTCTTTAGTGCCCGATAGCGCGTTGTTGAGTCAATATGCCGCTGAATCTCGGTTTTAGGGGACCTCGGTGGGCTTGACTCAGTAAGCGAGTCAGTGGACTGAATCGCCCAACGGACCAATTTGACAAAGGATGGTATGAGAGGCCTTGATAGATACGCCACTTATTGATGCACGGCAATCTGGAGAACAGATGAATCAACCGCAATCACTTCTCGGTGGGCCCAAGATATCACGAGTGAAGCATTTGCGACATTATGACAGACTTCAACGCAAAGTTTGAAGACACCAGATTGACAGCTTATTTGATCCTGTTAAAATGTAAGTCGAACTTGGGACATATGAGAAAGTGAACAAGCTACTGACAGGTCTTGTTTAGATTATGTGATTCCTAGGACTAGACTACGAGCCCTTATATCGCGGATCCTTGGAAAGCAAGAACCAACACTTCAGCACATGCTCGCCAATGCCACGATCCGGTGGTAGGAACCGGCAACCTTGCGTATGTCCCAGCGCTGAAATTATGTCTAGGCTGTCATCTACCCTATCGATACACCAATTCAGAGCCATAAGCTCTGGCCAGTGTGATGCGAATGCTCTACTGCAGAACTGCCCGACTCTCCTCGAAGAAAAAGTCACGGCCGAGACGGTACCCATATCTGTCAAATTTGATCGCGTCCATATTCTGACAAGAGCAGGTCATAGGAGAAGACTATAGGGCCCATTACCTGGTCAAATATCCTAACCCGACACACATCGTATTCTATGTTTATGGAGGCGGTTTTGTCAGTGGTTCACCAGGATCCGTGATGCCGTATCTGCTGCAGTTGAGCGTTGAACTTCAAGCCCGGGGCTTCGAAGCTGACATGTTCGTCGCTGAGTACGACCTCGCCCCAGAGTATCCCTACCCGGGTGCTCTGAGGCAAGTCGTCTCAGCATATAGAATCATCGCCAGTCGGAATATACCTATCGTCCTGGCTGGCGACTCGGCTGGGGGCAATCTCTGTCTTGGACTACTTCGACACTTGGTCAAACCCCACCCGAGTATTCCACCACTGACGGAGACTCATGGAGAAATGGGACGTGTCGTGGCAACCTGCCTGAACAGTCCGTGGGTCAATCTACAAAACAATGGGGAGTCATATCGACAGAATGCGAACCGAGATTGTCTCGACAAAGGGGCACTCGACCGGTGGCGAAAGGCATATCTAGATGGGAAGCCCTTGGATGAGTACGCGAACCCAATTGATTGCATAGATGGCTGGAAGGAGATTCTTCCCAAGAATACGCTTTTAGTAGCCGGCGACCTGGAGCTCTTTGTCGCCGACATACGAAAGTTGGCTCAGAACGTCCGCAAATTAAGTCCCCCCTCTGCATCTTTGGTGACTCTGAAACTGATTGTTATAGTAGAGCGGCTATAGGAACCTTGAGATACACGTGGAGCCTAAAAAAGGGCATGTCTGGAGTCTGATTGACTTTAGGGGCACACAGCCTGGGCTACCAGCGGCCCGGGGTGGACAAGAGGAAGATAATGTGTATTCTGGAATCCACTTACAGGCTGACTGGATTGTTGACAGATGTGAAGTCTGAGAAGGGGAGGATGGTTCCTGATTTTGTACATGTTTTGGAATCAGCTGTCGTGTCAAAGAACTATAAATGATCAAAACGAAACAAGTATTGGAGCTGGTGATTGATCTATTGCGCCTGAAGAAACACCGCTGCCATTCATAGAAACTTAAAAAAGAACCATCATCTGCTTTTTGTGAGATCAATGAACCTGCCGGCTCGTAGACTGAAGAAACTGCGAAGTCTTCTCTGTTGATACCTGTCGGCACACGTTGTTTCACACTTGGTGTAGTTGGAAGTTCTTGAAGCTGTTCAAATTAGGGACAACTCAGACCTTTGTAAGCATAAGGGCAACAAGTTGTAGTTGGGATAACACTCAGAATAATTACTTATTGTCGAAAACAAGCTAATTACAAATACCCAATATAGGCAGAACCCAAGGTAGTTAGAAACCAGAACCTATCTCAACCAGCATCAAATCCATCCTAGGCAGTCTTGTCGTCAGACCCCGCCGCCTCGCCCAGATGCGTCTTGTGGAAATGTCGTGGGTTGACCTTGGCAGCGTAGAGATCATCAAGCTCCGCAGTAGTTCGGTTCTTGGTCTCAGGAAGGAAAAACCAGCAGCCCGCGAAGCCGATGAGGGTAGTGGCACCGAAAATGAAGCCAACCTTGCCGCCAAGGTTACCGGCATCTGGGTTGAACATGTACGGAAACACGAAACCAATCAGCCACTGAACGACACAGAGGACAATGTTGGAAAGACCTTGGGTTCGTGAGCGAAGACGCCAGGTTGGGATCTCTGCCACGACGGTCCATGCAACTGTACCCAGGGTGATCTGATAAACGAAGCCCTGTCGAGATCACGTTAGCACTGATAGGCTGTTGAGGGGGGGATGTTGACTTACCCAGACGAACATGAAGGCAATGGTGACGAGGTTCGTAGACCGGCTTTTAGGCAAAGAAGCTCCACCAACGATAAACAGTGTGATTGCACAGATAAACTGCCCCCAGACAATAAGAGGCCGGCGACCAACGACAGTCAACAGGGGCCAAGAAAGGATGTTGGCGACAAACATGCTGCAGTTGTTCAACATGCTCAACAAGAAGGATATCTGTGCACCAAAGCCAGCTAGCTGATAGTAATACGACTGATATCCGAGAACAAAGATGATACCGCTGAGGTACTGGCATCCGTAGATAAACATGCTGATAAGCGTGCGTTGTCTATCAGGCTTTTGAAAGCAAGATGCGTAGGACACGGATGAAGTCACAGAGCGGTAGTCCTGCTCATTCCGAATAGTCTGCTCGATAACAGCAAGGATAGCCTTCTTATCAATGTCCTTTGAATCGCCGTGAAGACGATCGAGCGACTTGACAGCAGCTTCTCGGCGCCCAGCTCGAACCAGCCAGACAGGTGATTCGGGGCAGAACCAGACGGTAGGAAGGACGATACCTGGGATGATCCATTGGCACACGAAAGGAACAATGTAAGAGTCGGCGTCGTTGCGGGGACCAAGCTTATACATGATTCCGGTGAAGAGCAGAGTACCACAGAACTGGATGAAGTTGGTCATGGCTGTGAGCCAACCTCGTAGTTTCAGCGGAGCAACCTCTGAAGCGTACAGGGGGCCAATAATGAGCCATGCACCGATGGACAGACCATTGATGGCTTTTCCAACCGTCAAAATGGGAAGAGAGCCATCGCGGGTCGAGTGGTATTGAAGACCGACTCCAACGATAGAAATGGCACAGAAGAGCATGTTGGTGTATCGCCGGCCGATCTTGTCAGCCAGCCATCCTGTAATGGCGGCTCCAAGAACAGCGGCAAGCTGAGACACGCCGCCGTAAAGGCTCTGCCACGTAGCAGGAATTATGTAGATCGTCGTGTCGCCTTGTGCAAGTGTAGTGCCATAATCCTCTCTGCAAGACTGTTAGGTTGAGTACTCACGACGACAGATACAAGACCACTTACCGAAACTTGGGGATCGCGAGCAAATTACCCGCGATAATACCATCGATACCGTAGCCAAAAACGACAAGCTGGACGTATAAGATCCAGAGAGTGCTTCGCCAAAAGACTCGAACGCTCTGAGCGAAGCTGAGAGTCTTTTCGTAGGCGATTTGGTTGGCAGCGGCTTCAGCATGGTCCTCCGCTTGCTGCATCTCAAGGTGTTCAGCAGTAGTCATCGCTGTAGCCTCATTCTTAGTATCCATGACACAATTATCTGACAAGAGAAAATGAATAAAAGAGATATTGATTCCTGCAAAGAAGAAAAGTTTCTATGAGGATCAAGGGAAGTGAAGATTCTCGTTATTGACAAGGGGTTTTTGTAGTTGAGCACGAAACGCACATATGATACTTTGCGATCTAGACAGCGCAGCGGTGCAGTGCTAGTGGTCAATGGGCTTGGCTGGTTACCAAAGATAGAGGAGCTACCAGCATCAACCCCATGGGGAAGCGTTCCTGGGTCATTTGCTGCATAGGCCACGATAGGGGACAGTCGCCCCCCGCGTGGAGATATTGACTCGACTGAAGAGTCAGCTTTGCGGGGTTGAGGGTACTTACCGCACTAGCTTCAGAGTCATGGGGGCTAGCTTAGTCTGGGGTATGGAGTCAACATTGGCGGTTGTCAACGACCGCGGGGTCAGTAGCCGAAGACCTGGATTTGTCAAGGATTTGTTTGCTTGCCAAGACCTTGTGCTTTATTTCTTTGCTATCTCGTCGCAATTTGAGCTAATCTGTCTCTTCGTACTCATTCTTGACGACTCACTCAACCATCAAGATGACAGTCTCAAACGGAAACAGCTACGCTACGACCTTCGACAACCGAGTCGGTGGTACACCTATCACACGTGACAATGACGCTCCTTACCAAGTATCCGAGCATATCCTATGCGCTCCAAGAAAGCTCCGCGTTGGGTGTATAGGAGCTGGAGCCTCTGGGATTATGATGTGCTATAAGAAGGAGAAAGAATTTGGAGACGACATTGATCTGGTAGTTTATGAGAGTGAGTCAAGTCTGGCGCCAAGTAATAGGCCAATTGAAAATCATCTAATCTCCAATGTCCCCTAGGGTACCCCAAGCCCGGTGGTGTCTGGTACGCTAACAAGTACCCCGGTTGTCGCTGCGACGTTCCTTCACCCGCCTATCAATACCCTTTTCACCCGAAAGCAGATTGGTCCAAGTACTATTCCCCGGCGGCTGAGATCCAATCGTATTACGAGTCGTTTGCCAGAGAGAAGGGCTACGTGGATAACTACATCAAGCTATCTCACCGCGTCGACAAAGTGAGTTGGGATGAGCCCAACGGACAGTGGATCTTGACTGTAACCGAGACTACTGATGGCCAGGAGCGAACTTTCGAAGACCGCGTCGACTTCTTGATCGCCAATATTGGCATCTTGAACACCTGGAAGTGGCCCGACATTCCCAACCGCCAAGCCTTTCGTGGACATATCACACATTCAGCGGACTACGATACCAATCTTGACCTACAGGGCAAGACTGTGATCGTCATTGGATCTGGCGCTTCTGCCATCCAAATAGTGCCAGCCATCAAGTCGATAGCTAAGAAAGTCATCTCGTTCTATCGCACACCGCAGTGGATTGGACCTGGTTTACCAATGGAAGGCTACACAGACTCGGAGGGACGAAACTTTGTCTGTGAGTTGAGCAAACCTCGATTGTAGGCTTGTCTAATATGGCCCTAGATACCGATGAGCAAAAGAAGCGATTCGCAGAGGACCCCAAGGCATACTTGGAGCATCGGAAAGAAATGGAGACAAAGATCAACACGAGTTTCCGAAATAACATCGCTGAGCACCCGAACCAGAAGATGGCTCGCGAGGTAAATATACCTATGACACTTCCCTCGAAAGACTGCTGGGGATCTGACATGTATCGGCAGTTTGTGGCTAAACGAATGGCCAAGATTCTTAAGAACGACGAGAAGTTGACCCAGCGCCTGATCCCAACCTTTCCCATGGGATGTCGTCGCCTCGGTCCAGCTGAAGGATTCCTCGAGTCTTTCCACGAAGATAACGTTGAACTAGCTGAAGGCGAAATCGAGTCTTTCACTGAAAGCGGCCTACGTGTTACCGATGGAATAGAGTATAAAGCAGACGTCATTATTTGCGCGACTGGATTCAACGTCAGCTTCAAGCCGCACTTCCCTGTCATCGGCCGCGATGATGTGTCGCTTGCTGATGCCTGGAAAGATGACCCAGCTGCGTACCTTGCACTTGCTGCCAGTGGCTTCCCCAACTTTATGTGTAAGTGCACTCGGTGCATGGACGATGCTAGGTGCTAATTGATGTGTAGTGGGTTCGTTGGGACCAAACTGTCCTGCGGGTCATGGATCGTTCATCACGGTCCTTGAAGCAGCGCAGAACTACATCTGCAAGGTCATCAGGAAGATGCAAACAGAGAACATCCTCACTTTGGATGTCAAGCCTGAGGTTGTCGACGAGTACAACGAACATGTACATGAGTGGTTGAAACGAACGTGAGTAACCCTGCAAACTGTCAGAATACTTCGGTCCGCTAATGCTCAAGCTACAGTGTCTGGGCGGCCGGTTGCCGTTCATGGTACAACCAAGGCCGACCGAATGGCAAGATTACGGCGCAATATCCTGGTTCACTTGTTCACTGGCGGTTGATGCTTGAGAATCCTCGGTACGAGCACTACAACATTCAGTACAGAAGCCGTAATAGGTTCGAGTTTATGGGTAACGGCTTTACGCTGCCAGAGGTAAATGGTGGAGATCTGGCATGGTATTTGGATCCAGAGCATATAGCAAAGCCTCTCTTCTCAGAACAGTTATAGATACTTACATCACTTAAATTTAAACTATTATATTCAGGTAGTATTTCCCTTCCATTGTGGATATCGATTGAAGAACTCCTTGTCCAACTTCCAATTGTTCAAGTCCAATATCTTGGAGACGAGTTGCTGAGGGTCATGTACGAGATCAGACTCAGAGGTTGAGATTTCGACGGTGAGATATTTCCCAATATCTGTAGAAACATCATACACACGATCGGGATCTGACATTGACATCTGCACGAGACCTTCTCTTATGGTAGGCCTGCCAACTGTTAGCGGGGAGTCTAGCGTAGAGAGAGCCATGCTTACCATGCTATGAGATCAGCTGCCATTGGGTGATGCACGACGAGCTGCAAGGGTGTAGGTCGAAGCCAAGGCGGTAAGCTATGGTAGGCATCTTCACTGCGAACAATTTGCCACTGTGACACGTTAACGACAGTCAGGCAAAAGCGACTGGGAAACATACCCTTAATAGTAGATACAAGACCCAATAAGTGGCGAGATACTCTGACGTCCCCCGTGTTTTCCGTACTGGCTCCAGATACGCCTTTAGATCAGTGGAAAGCGAATTTTGTTTATTGTCAACGAGAAAGTCAATCAGCACCGGCGGCCCAATGGACTCGGGGTTCTGGCTAGCGCGTTGTATCATGTTATGTAATAAAACGTCTTTCGCAACCGATGAAAACATCAGCATGGGCATGTTTGAGCGGAAGGCGGGGAGGTTGTGCTTCATGCACGCATCGAATAACTCTGTGAAGCCATCGAGAGGATCTGGGGTACGTTGCATTTCCTGGTGATGTGATGAACTGTCCTCGACTTCTGGGAAGTGATCAATATCGCCATTGTCTCGGAGGAGATCACTTGGGCTGGTTATCCATCTCATGGTAATTGCGGAGTCACATTCATGTGCTCGAGGTGTCTGCAACTGTGATGAATCAATCGTAGAGAAGTGGTCTGAGTCTTTGTTACGGACTGTGAGTGATTGCGAGTGAGTGAGCTCGGTGGTTGCTCTGTCGCTTTCATCTGAATGATCCATACTGGCCAGCTGGAAGTCGTCTCCCAGCATCGTATCCATCTCATGACCGTCTGTGTTTAGTAGGTGAGAGCTTTCGTGAAGGTCCAACGTGGCGCAATGGGTCAGATCGTCGGGTAGATCGTGTCTCAAGATTGTGTCGTGAAGTACAAGTCCGTCCTGATCTGAGAGTCCGGTAGATTGCAAGCGATCGCCCACTGCAGGACGCCCTTGGGTGGTGTCGTTGAAGCTCGAAGAACTCACTGCAAATGCCTGTGCAGAAGCGTTCCTCTCATTATTGCTATCGTAGCTGGGTGTTGGACTCCCATCGGAACAGACCAAGGGTAAATTGAGTATCGAGTTTGATCTTAGGTCGCGTTGGCGTTGCAGTATGTTCTCCATCTCGTCCCAAAGACCGCGCATTTGTTGAAGCTGCCGCTTCATTAGCCAACTCACTCCAGGAAAATAAATTGAACGAGAGAAGACCAACCTCATCTTGTAATTGCAGGTTCTGGGCAGCAAGTTGAGATGCTTCAGTCTTGCCGGCTGATTTGAGAAGAGATATCTGAGCCTCGAGTCCTTCGATGTACTGCTTCTGCCGCTTCCGATGCTGTCTTTGGGCATTCCTGTCTGTTTGGCGTTTCTTTGCGCGTCGGGATTCAGCGTCGGTCGTCATATTGAGGCTCTCGTTTGCGCGAAGCGACGGCATCGATCGCAGTAGCTGAGTAGTATAATGTAGACTTTACACTCTTCTATTTGTGATATATGTCGCGATTGTGTTGTAGCACTACGAATAAAGGCAGTGAATGTGATGGAAAAGAGAAAAAGATTATTTGCCATCGGACCCTTTCCCCCTCATTACGCTTCAAACCAGGTTTCCCCTAATTAGTTAGACCAACGGGGTCCTTGTAAGCCCCGGAATCGATCTCGACCCCGCAGATCCCCCAGCTTTCAGGCGAGCTAGCCCTGTAGCCTACAGCGCAGCTTGGAGAAACTTGGCCTCAACCAGTACTATCTACAAATAGGTCTTGAACATTGACGTATGTAAGTAATGGAGTGTGGAGCTGAGCAGAATTTGCAAGGATATATGATTAACTATGGGTTGTTTTGCACGTTCAATATTACATCTCTACCTAAACTGCTCATTCTGGAGGTTGGCTCTGTCCTGCTAGATCGACGTATAAATTGTAATGCCTCACTCATAGCTGAGACAGTAATCATATGCTTTCTTTATGAGGACGAAAGAAGAGCAAGAAGAAGCCTGCGATGGCAAGTTTAATATTCAGCACGGCTTGGTTCAATACCGTGAACTGTGTCGAGCCGTATCAATAGTATGATCTTAATTACCCTCGCCAAACCGCCATGATCATATCTTTTTTTCCAGGTCGTAGCCCGACTTGGTATGAAAGTGAATCATTAATATAGATGACTATCGTATTTACTTATAACAATGGATGCCAACAATCAGGCCAGCCCTCATCCAAGTCAACTGTTATGCGGTACCCCACGCTGGTTTCCCACCATTTCAAGCCTAACCTCAAATGGTGTTAGTGGTGTGTTATAACCGAGGATTTAAGCTGACTCGACTCAATGACTCGACAGATTCCCCGCATCCAGCTGTCAGTATTCCCTGCATGGCTTCCCCTCAGTAACTATACATTCGGCTATGTACCGTCAGTCCGGGTCAGATGACGCCGAGCACGCTCTGGGCCAAGATATGAGGATAATGAAAAAGGCTTGTTCTAGCTGAGAAAGTAGTGATATGTCTACCGTACGTCCATTGAATTACCTGGTTTCCGATCTTGAATTGCCCCATCTATCATGGCTATCTCACAGAGCAACAATGAGAGCAATGGCACGCAGCCACCAAGAACTCCAACGACACAAGGATACGGCCAACATCCATTGCATGATAAATCACAGAGGCCATTGAAAGTCATCGTCGTGGGTGCAGGCCCTTCAGGAATCGCAGCGTTGATTGAGCTGAAGAAACTCTCACACGTTGAGATTTCATGCTTTGAGAAGAATGCTGATGTTGGAGGAACATGGCTGGAGACAAGGTACCCTGGCGCTGCGTGTGACGTTGCAAGTCATGCCTACCAGTATTCTTTTGACTACAAGACGGATTGGTCTCGACAGTAAGACAAAACGAATTGACAATCATTTGATCTTTCTACTGACGATAACAGCTTTTCACCGGCTGAGGAAATTGGCGAGTACTTCATCTCAGTAGCCAAGAAGCATCATCTGTACAACAAAATCACCTTCAACTCCCGCGTGATTGGCGCCGAGTGGGACGACAATACAGGCCTTTGGCGTGTTCAGGCTGCGCGCGACATCTCGCCTGAGAGTGATGCTGTCGTTGAAGATCATCATGCTCATGTTTTCATCAACGCGGGCGGTATCTTGAATGATTGGAAGTGGCCTGATATCGAGGGCTTGCACAGCTTCAAAGGAAAACTGATACATACAGCTGCTTGGGTAAGATAAGATATTTCGTGGTCCAAAGGCTTTGACTAAAAATGATCAGGACCCCGAGATCGATCTCAAAGACGCGTCTGTCGGCATTATCGGATCTGGTGCAAGCAGTATACAGGTAGTCCCAACCATACAGCCATTATGCGACAAGATCGACGTTTACGTGCGATCACCTACATACATTCTACCAACAGTTGGGTTCGGCATAGAGTCCTCCAACTTTAACGCGCCATGTAGGGAGCCACGATCTCGTCAACTCCTTGATGCTAATTGTTGCTAGATACTGAAGCAGATATCGAACGGTTCAATAACGATCCGGAGTATTACAAGGCATTCCGAAAGCTCATTGAACAACAGATGAATGAGAACTTTGCTGCTAGCATTAAGAACTCGGAAGCGCAGGAGAAGGGAAGACGGGTATGCCGACGCTCGCACAGCTGGGGATTTCTTGCTAACCACTACATAGTGGGCAGAAAAGATGATGAGCTCAGCGATTGACTCACCAGAGCTGAGAGAGAAGCTCATCCCAAGGTATCTTATGCCCTTATTTCCGAAACAAGCGTTACTGATAGCCGTGTGCAATAGTTGGGAGCTCGGATGCCGACGACTTACTCCTGGTCTGCCGTATCTCAAAGCCATTCAGGAGCCCAACGTCAATGTCATCAGAACAGGCATTCGTAGGATCACTGAGAAGGGAATTGAGACAGACGATGGTGAGATCCACGAGGTTGATACTCTTATCTGCGCAACTGGTTTCAACACTTCCTTCTCTTCCAGATTCAGCATCGTTGGTCGAAATGGTGTGAGTCTACGTGAGATGTGGAAGGCTAAAGGCCCAGAGGCCTACCTTGGAATGGCCATTGCAGGCTTGCCCAATTACTTCAGTAAGTTGCAATAAATCACACATCTTGTGATATATACTGACAGCAGCTAGCTCTGCTTGGACCTAACTGTCCTATCGCCAACGGTTCTCTCATTCCCTGCATTGAGTCAAGGTACGTCTGCTCTCCTCTCATTCGAGGAGTCTCATGGCTCATGATAGTTGCAACAGCGCCAAGTACATCGTTCAAGCGATCACAAAGATCCAAACAGACCAGATTCGGTCACTAGATGTGAAGCAGCCGATCCAAGACGCGTTTAATGAATACGTTCAAGAAGTTCACAAGGACTTGGTTTGGACTGGCTCTTGCCAGAGCTGGTGTACGTACCCGTTAACCTGCCGTCCGCTGATCTCAGCTGATTCATGATTTCTACAGACAAAGACCGAAAGTCAGGCAGAGTTGTTGCAGTCTGGCCGGGATCAAGTATCCATTTCATGGAGATGATTGCCAACCCACGATGGGAAGACTTCGACATCAAGTACATTAACGTGAGTAAGATGAGTCCTCAGTTGATAATGGCTAATGGAAACTAGTCGAATCCGTTTTCATTCATGGGCAACGGAATTTCTCAGCGGGAGGCGAAGGGTGAAGACCTGACATACTGTAAGTACCCATAATGTATTCTAACGGTACTTAGCTTACCCTCCTAGATCTCGATGATATGGTGCCGGACGTGAAGGTATAATTTGGGTCGAGCTTAGGAGGTTTCTTTGCCGAATTGAAGAGCAATGCGTTCGTAGCGTTGGCGCTGAAATAGGTCGGTTCTCTTTAGTACTGTCCGACTACTAGATTAGAATGGACTGCAATGGAACTTGTGCCAACGAGAACATAGAGCTAACAGCCAATGACATTGTCCGTGGTTGTCCTACATTGCTGCCTTTGAACGTACTATCAGAAATCCGATCTTGTGTGCTAAAGAACTTGTGGTCCTTCAATCATGGCAACGTCGCTGGTGACTAGCTGCAGGCTTAAGTCGCCCGAGTCAGCTTGCTCTGTCATAACTGCCAGACTCTCGAGTATAAGTGCCCGAGGCTCCCCTAGCTAGTATTCTTGCAATGACCAGCGACATTAATCTCGCTCATTGATCAACCGCCATGACACCTCGAACCCCAGAGAAAGCATTCAGCAGCGGCGTTGCAGTGATTACAGGAGCTGGAGGAGGGTTGGGTTCCGGTCTGGCACGGCATATCGCTTCATTCGGAATGACTGTCATTATCGCTGATATTGACCTCCAACGGGCAGAGGAAGTTGCCTCAGATATCGTAGCCGCGAAAGGAAAGGCTGAAGCGAGGGCTGTCGACGTATCTCGGCCGGGCGAGTTGGATGAACTGGCTGAATACGTTCATACTCGCTACGGAGATGTTCAACTGCTCATCAACAACGCGGCAATCGAGACACTTGGGCCGTTATGGGAATTATCTTCTTCTCGGTGTGAAGCGACTTTGAACATCAACATCCATGGCCCGATTCATGGCGTTCGGGCCTTTCTACCGCACATGATAGCTTCCGGAAAGGAATGCTGGATCGCCAATGTTTCGAGCGTCGGGGCTTTCACCACTATCCCAGGACAATCAGCATATGCCGTTACAAAGCACGCCGTACAAGCTTTCACCGAGTCACTTCATGTGGAATTGAGCTCTCAGAAAACACTCATACATGTGAGCTCGGTCATCCCAGGACTGTTGAATACTGGTATCTTCGACCGTGCTAAGGACGATAACTCATTGGCGGTTCATCTGGATTGGGAGAAGCATCGAAAGTCAATGGCTGAGCTGGCGCGGGAGAAAGGAATGGGCATTGATGACGCGAGTCGTATCATCGTGGAACAGATTGCAGAGGGGAGACTCTGGGTGTGTACCCATCCAGCTATCCTGACTGAGATTTTGCAACAGAGGATCCAGTATTACAAGGGCCAGGGAGAACCCAATATTCCGCCGACATAGAGACTGCAGTAATCATCGAATGAACACTGTCTATTATATATTTATTTGAGGAACTGACATCGCCATATGACTATGAATTAACTTCTCTTCATCCGCTTTGTGGCCTACTTCGACGGTATGAAGATCTTTGAGGTTTGTAACGATTTTGTCTCCTATGTATGGGAAAGTGGCCCTTAAAGCCCTAGTAGGGCAGATATCAGAATAATGTATAAAGATTAATAGAAATAAACCTGCTGCTCTTTAGTATTTGGTGTATGTAATTTACAGCTTTGCTCTCTGCGACTCCATCTTCTCTTTCCATGATGCTTTCAGCACCCGACGCAGAATCTTGCCAGAAGGACTTTTAGGAATCTGATCCACAAACTCAACACCTCCACTCAAGCGTTTATGCTTTGCCTTCCCCACCGCGACAAACTCCTGTAACTCCCTCACAACCTCTGGTCCGCTCTGGACTCCACTTGCAAGGACCACAAAGGCTCTTGGTGTTTCACCAGAGTAATCATCCGGGATGCCAATTATAGCAGCATCTTTGACTTTAGGATGGCCGTGAAGGAGGTCTTCGAGTTCAGCTGGAGCTACAGCATGTCCTCGCACCTAGATCACTGGGGTTAGTTCATGGAATTTTGTATAGCAGAAGGTGAGACTGACCTTTATCATCTCTTTGATGCGATCGTGGATCGTGATGAATCCTTCGCTGTCGATGGAACCAAGATCACCCGTCTTGAAGAAGCCATCTTCTAGATATGATGCGGCAGTTTCCTCCGGACGATCCAGGTAACCCATGGTAACTTGAGGGCCCTTCGCCCATATCTACCAGAAAAACAGTCAACACTAACACTTGAAATGACGATAGGTTTCTCACCTCTCCAACATTTCCAGCTGGTACATCCTCCCCCGTATCGGGGTCTACAACACGTATTTCGGTACCTGGAACCAACTTACCAACCTTTGAGGCGTTGCTCCAGGTTGATAAATCTGGCGGAGTCACCGTCAAGCAGGAAGTCGTCTCCGTCATACCCCAGGCTTGTCGGACAGCAACAGTCGGGAACTTTCTCGCAAGCTGAGCAATCACTTGATCAGCTAACGGGGCTGCACCGGTGTTGAATTGTTTGACAAATGATAAGTCGTATCCTTGGGCCGATTTATCGTTCAACAGTCGAATCAACAGAGCTGGATAAGTTAGTTCAAGGTTCCTTTAAGACATAACAAAGCTGGCTTACGAGGTACAAGCCACAGCTCATCGCATTTGAATCTCACAATGGTCTCCATCATCTGCTTCATATCGAACTTGGCCATTATAACCATTTGCTGTTCGAGAACGATGGGCAGATGAAGTAGATGGACCAGGCCGGTGACTAGTCTTGTCAGTCGAGGTCATCAACAGAGGTCTCATAACTTACCATGATAAAAGGGTAGAACACCTAGTACTGTACGACGTCGGTTTGGCGGAGTGAGGGCGCTGATCTGACGGAGTTGGTTGATGACGTTGGCGTGAGATATCCGTACCTGATACCACCAATATTAGCATCACTTTGTTTGCGATCCATAGACTGTAGCCGAGGCGTATGACTTACAGCTTTGGGCTTTCCAGTAGTACCAGAGCTCCAAGACAGAAATGCGCATGGCGACAGCTCGCTGTATTTCGGTCCCCACGATTTGGCGTATGATGAAGGATAGAGTGACTCTCCCCTTTGCTGGAGACTCTGGAGGCTGTTCAGCTGACCGTTAGGTCCATCTAACCTTAAAACATTCTTCGCTGGTATTCCGATTGCTTTGGAAGCGTCTGTGACTTCATCAACCGCGCCCTCGTCAGTAAACACAAGCGCCGTCTTTGACGTTCCAAGTAAATAGATTAGATCATCTTTGATTGACCCAGGCGGTAATAGCGTAACTACAGCACCTAGTCGACTCGCAGCTAGCATTGCGACAGGATACCAGATAGAGTTCTGCCCAATGATAGCAATCGTCTGCTCAGGTCTGACATCATATTCTTGATGCAGAATTGTAGAGACTGTGGTAGCAATGAACTTGAGGTCATGAAATGAGACGAATTCGCCTGTGGCGCTGTCGTGAAATCCGCGAGTGTGAGATAGTGTTGGATCCGCTGAGGTAGACTGGCCTAACAGGAGCTCGTCGCCCTCGAAGATCCATTGCCATATGGAGGGGTTCCCAATCACTGGGCACCATAAGTTAGCGTCGCTATTAGTGGCTCTCTGGAGGGTGACCTACGGGGCTCTAATTGGGGTCCGGAAAACGACATTATCAATAGATGGGAATTAAACAATCACAGTCAATAATTTCCAATATTGATTTCCTATCAGAATCAAGTTTTATTGCCCCTCCTGTAGCTGTGTGTTGTGGATATTCACTGTATGACATAGCATGGCATGGCCATCTGACTCGGGTGGAGAGCACTGACTAGCCGGGTTGACTCAATACATGACTACGTGCGTCGCATCGGTAAATGCTAGCTCGGACCGAGATCAGATTTTCCGTCAAACAGCATCAAACATATAGATTATTACCTCTTGAACCGCTCGTGGAAGCAGCCAAAAACATAACCGGTCTTATAACTCGGTTGCAGCATCGGTCTTCGGATACCCAGCCGTACAATTTCCTATCCTGCCAATGCCACATTCTATCTCCAAAATGGAAGCTTCACCAATAACAGTGGCTGTTGTTCATACTCCATACTGGAATCTATCAGATGTCGCTTTCCTTAGAGAAGGACCGCACAACGTGTTGGTACCTGCACTACTTTACCTCCGAGCCACAGACGTTGAGTCGACACATTCAACGCCTCGTCCGTCGCAACACTCCCCCGAACGCAAGAGAAAACGACCTCACGGAAATCATGGCGATTCATCTGTTCGATTTATTCATCAGTTTTCACCAAAGTCAGACGAAGAGTATTCCAAGTCATCTCCGTGCTCCGTCGACTCCAGTGATTCGAACGGCGACCATGATAGCGACCCTGCGAACATTCTTCATAAACTGGATACGACGGAGCATGAACGCTTACTACTCCATGACCTCGACAAGAAGATACGGCAAGACGGATATTATGGCTCTGCTCAGTCAACACCAAGCTTTGAACCCGCATCCAAGAGGATCAGGCATGAGATCGATACCCTGAGGGCGAGGGAACAAAAGTCACCAGAAGAAGAAAAGGACGAATATGAGCGGTGGGTAATGGGCTCGTGGGACAATTTGTTCTCAAGAGCATTTGTCTATCCCGAGTAAAATGCAGAGAAAACACGCGCAGTTTCTGTGTTTTGTATCTGTATTCAAGTTCCATTACGTAAGTCGTACTTTTGTCTTGCCTGAAGCGTTGCTGATACGACAGATAGCGGTTCATAACAGACCAAACAGCACGCGCGGGTCGTCAGTCACAGTCTGAGGCGCTCTTCTCAAGTCGGTTAGTATAATTCGGGGTTTCCCCCTCCACAATTGAAAGAAATGCTAGGTCGACTTTGCCGCACCAGCAGGTCCTAATATTGAAGAAGAACAGACTGCGCCTCGTCAATAACATCCTAGAAAACCACTGGAATTGCTTACGGTCGGTGAAGGACGGGCTGAGCAACAGTTGTTCCGGACCTTGTGAGAATTGAAACGACCAGCCAATATTCACGCCAGGGACATGACGCTCATGGAGAGGGAGGTCATGGGTTCAATGCATGGCGTAGAGTCTTGCGAATATAGGAGAAACCCGGGGAGAAGTTCACTGCGGGCAGTTATCATCAAAGATGGCTGAGTGCCGGGACACTGATAGTTTATAAAAGTATTTACCGAACTATTAGTCAGAGTATTTTTAAATCTTTATGAACAACGAGTCGTTGACCCATATCATGACAACGATCCCTTCTCTTTATCAGTCTGTCTTATCTTTCTTTTACTTCTTGAGCTCGGATAGATTTTACTTCTATCCAGATAACAGAACAAGCATCACAAGTAGCTAGTAGGCTCTCTAGTTAGAACGAACAGGTACATTCACGTAGTCTCGGGCCGGGCTGTGACAATGAAAGTCTAGTGGTCATTCTGTTTCTTGGTAGCGCGAGTGCCTCTATGATCCAGCACAGAGCCCTGAACAAGCACATACGACCATACCTATCAGAGAACTCGGGATCCCGTCCGCTCTCCCATAGATAAGCTGGTAAGGGGCGGATTAGTAGTTGGGTCGGTGACGACCAGCGAATCCCCGCTGTTGTATGTTTTTTGGTGGATGATCTGCTTCCTTTTTGCCCATAGTCTCGTCTGATCCAGTGTTGCGGTCCTCGATCCTCTCGTGATGCTGAACGGTGCTAGCGCAAGCTGCATGTATCAAGCCCACTCGGCTGCTTCTCGGAGCTGCAACATGAGCAAGAGGAAGAAATAGAGTGCAAATTTTCAAGGCCGATGCCGCAAGACAACGGATATCCCGTCGGGGATTGAGAAAACGATGTGGCATGCCGGGTAAAGGTCGGGGACGGGCAGCGATCGAACTCTATCACTAACTCAATCAAGGTCACATTACCGGCGAAGGCACAATTCTGGGGTAAATGCAGCCATGCTTAACCCCAAACCAGAAAGGCGGAGGTGGAGAAAACTGGGGAGATGGTCTGTCTAACTCACAAACCCTTGTCACTCAAAAGTCGGGGAAGCCAATGTCAGGCGACGACATAGACCCCACAGTCCCAGTGACTCGTTAAAAGGCCCGAATATCCTCGACGGTTTTCTGTAATAGTAACGCTATTGCCGAGTTTCCTGCCCATTTGAAAGCATTGCGTAAAGGCTAGAGACCAAGATCCATTATTCAGAATCACCATGTTGTTTGCTAAGTTCCCCGATGGTGTTGGGACGAGTGATCAGAGGAGCCGATGCGTTTTGCCGACGGGCGGGGGACTCATGGCCGAGTCGTGCTGTGATGTATGCTGTGATGTTGAAAATGGAGTATATAAAGAGCGCAGATCCTGAACGTAAGTGAAGTATGGCCAGGCATCGGGACAAGCAGTCGACTCACAATGTTTCCTTCTTCCATATCTTGTGTGGTGGCCCTGTCTCTGATGAGCCAGGGTCTACTAGCTCAGAAGCAACCGGACAACGTCATCACTGATGATACCTACTTCTACGGTCAATCGCCGCCGGTTTATCCTACACGTGAGCACTCTCTCTGCATTTCCATGAGCCATACTAATCTTTTAACAAGCGGAACAGGTAGACACTGGCTCATGGGCCGCGGCCGTAGCCAAGGCCAAGAACTTGGTGTCACAGTTGACTCTTGAAGAGAAAGTCAACTTGACAACAGGAGATCAGACTACTACCGGCTGCTCTGGCTTCATCCCTGGTATCCCCCGTGTAGGCTTTCCAGGGCTGTGTTTAGCAGACGCTGGCAACGGTGTCCGCAACACAGATTATGTGAGCTCCTTTCCTTCGGGAATCCATGTCGGCGCAAGCTGGAACCCGGAATTGACCTACAGCCGGAGCTACTACATGGGTGCCGAGGCCAAAGCTAAGGGCGTCAACATCCTTCTTGGTCCAGTATTTGGGCCTTTAGGCCGAGTTGTTGAGGGAGGTCGCAACTGGGAGGGCTTCTCCAATGATCCCTACCTGGCGGGTAAGTTGGGGCACGAGGCTGTTGCTGGTATCCAGGACGCTGGAGTCGTTGCGTGCGGGAAGCACTTCCTTGCTCAAGAGCAGGAGACTCACAGACTTGCGGCGGCCGTCACTGGGGCTGATGCAATCTCATCGAATCTCGATGACAAGACAATCCATGAATTATATCTCTGGTAAGCACATGGTGCCTTGGCTTTATTGATGAACCTTACTAATACCCGAATAGGCCTTTCGCTGATGCAGTTCATGCCGGACTTGCCAGTGTGATGTGCAGCTACAACAGGGCAAACAACTCACACGCCTGCCAAAACTCCAAGCTTCTAAATGGCCTCCTCAAGGGTGAATTAGGATTCCAGGGATTTGTCGTCTCGGACTGGGGCGCACAGCAGTCTGGTATGGCTTCAGCGTTGGCTGGCCTGGATGTTGTGATGCCCAGCTCAATACTGTGGGGTGCAAACCTTACCCTTGGTGTGAACAATGGAACTGTCCCCGAGTCACAGGTTGACAATATGGTAACGCGGTATGCTAAAGCTCGGCCTCGTCTTTCTTGATTCTCTTTTCGCTGACAATCGTCTAGACTTCTTGCAACTTGGTATCAGTTGAACCAGGACCAGGATACTGAAGCTCCTGGTCACGGACTAGCTGCTAAGCTTTGGGAGCCTCACCCAGTAGTCGACGCTCGGAACGCTAGCTCCAAGCCTACTATCTGGGACGGTGCTGTTGAAGGCCATGTTCTTGTCAAAAATACCAACAATGCACTGCCATTCAAGCCAAACATGAAACTCGTCTCTTTGTTCGGATACTCTCACAAGGCTCCTGACAAGAACACCCCGGAGCCCGCCCAAGCCATGTTCTCCCCCTGGTCCGCCGGTGTCCAATCTGCCAACCTCACTGAGCTGAACACCGGCTTTCTCGGAAACCTGAGCCTCCATTACTCCGCCATCGCGCCCAACGGAACACTCATTTCTGGTGGAGGCTCGGGTGCAAATGGATGGAGTGCGATCAGCTCACCTTTCGATGCTTTCGTAACCCGCGCAAGGAAGGATGGTACTGCTCTATTCTGGGATTTCGAAAGCTGGGATCCTAGTGTAAATCCTACTTCTGAAGCTTGCATCGTCGCTGGTAACGCATGGGCAAGCGAAGGCTGGGACAGACCGGCAACTTACGATGCCTATACCGATGAGCTCATCAACAACGTCGCCGACAAGTGTGCCAACACTATTGTTGTTCTTCACAACGCTGGAACACGCCTTGTGGATGGCTTCTTTAGCCACCCCAATGTCACGGCGATCATCTACGCACATCTTCCGGGTGAGGACAGTGGAGACGCTCTTGTCTCACTGCTCTATGGCGATGAGAATCCATCGGGCCGTCTCCCGTACACTGTTGCCCGCAACGAGACTGACTATGGCCATGTGTTGAAGCCAGACTCGACTCTCGCCCCCAACCAGTTCCAACACTTCCCCCAGTCCGACTTCTCTGAGGGTATTTTCATTGATTATCGACATTTCGACGCCAAGAACATCACTCCCCGCTTCGAGTTTGGTTTCGGCCTGAGCTACACAACTTTTGAGTATGCTAATCTCCAAGTCTCTAAGTCCCAGGCCCAGACTCAGGAATACCCAGCTGGTGTTCTTACCGAGGGAGGCCGTTCAGATTTGTGGGACGTCGTTGCTACTGTGACAGTAAACGTCAGCAATACTGGGTCTGTCAATGGCAAGGAGGTTGCACAGCTGTACGTTGGTGTTCCTGGTGGTCCTGTGAGACAGCTGCGTGGCTTCACGAAGCCAGCTATCAATGCTAGAGAGACGGTCACCGTGACCTTTGACCTTACACGCCGGGACTTGAGTGTTTGGGATTTTATTGCGCAGGAGTGGCAGCTTCAGCAGGGAAGCTATGCTATTTACGTCGGCAGAAGCAGTCGAGATCTACCTCTACAAGGTACTCTGAGCATCTAGTTGTAATTCGAGAAGATGGCTCAGTACAGAGTTGAATTAATGTCTCTGATACTTAGTATAATTGATAAATTAAGTTTATTAATCCTCTACTATATAGGGTATCTGATTAGGATGAAACTACAGACTCAAGATAAAAAAGTTATAAGCCAGACTTTACGGAGTACATGAACTTTGACATGATTAAGGTTTTGGCTAGAGTCTACGGATAAATTGGGTCATTAGTGGTGTTGACAAGAAACACGTAATCTTAAACCATTAGTAAGTCCACGCCGCAGCTCCAGGAAAGCATTTGTCAGCTCCGAAATGAAGCATGTGGTTATCTCCCATGCAAGTCAAAGCGTTCGGAAAAGAATTTTATTGGCTATTTGGCCATGACAAGGGTCGATAATGATCTACCCAATACAAAAGGATAACACTGCTTCTCCGTTACAGTTAAACGACAAGTTTTTGGCGCTGTTCGCGAGCACATTATCTTGGTTACCGGGAAGGCTGCTCCCATATAGTGATATACTGATGGACATTAAAGGCAATTAGGTGGTACTCTGATCATGGTTGTTGGCAAAAAGCCTGGATTGCTTGGACGGGATGTTCAAAATGTAAAGCAATGACAGGATACTACAAAAAGGAATAATTAAAAAAATACAAAATTGGCAACACCTAGAAACCTGCAGCAATGAAGGCGCATTATGACACTAGAGCATATGCGCGACCCACAAAGGTTCAACTCTTCCTCGTGATCGAAACGTTTGGAGTTACGATCGGCCGAACAACAAAGCTCATGACAACCCCCAAACCTTTGCTGATCGACGGCGGCAGCTTTTGCCCTTCCAAATGAGGAGGGCCCCAGACCAAAATCCTACAAGACAGAGGGCACCCATGATAATGAATGTGTCCCTCAACCCGTTGTGGTTAATCCACGGTTCCGTTGCGAAGATCATACCGCATGCAATGATATTACGAACTGTTATCATGGCCGTCGTAGCCTGCCCAGCCTTGTGCGAGTAACATTCAGTCACATAGCCAAGAGAGACCTCACCAGCAATGGGGATGCCTGCTCCAATAAGCCCCATTCCCACTACCGGCACCATCCAATGCAGCTTAGCAGAGGCCCCGGCTCCATAGAGAACGAGTCCAGCGCTCATGATAGGGCCCCCAACAAGAGCAGCATAAATTCTTGACTCGGGCTCCATGACTCCGCTGTTGTGGCGAGCCTGCCATATCATGAATCGATCTGTTCCAGCTCCACCCACGTAGAAAAGGAGTAAACTGCCCACAAGCGGTGAAAGGCTTGTTAGACCAACCTCTGTATAGCTGAAGTTGTAACCATAGAGCGGGCTCTGGAAGACTGTGTTGGATGTAAAAGCCATGATTGACAGCCAGGCAATGCCAAAACCATAGAGGCAGCTTGACCACAGAATGACTGGTTCAACAAGAAGTTTGAGCGGTTCAATCAACAAGGATACGAAACTTTGAGACAATTTGAAGTTGGATATCAATCGCAATCGATCGGAGTAGCTCTTGAGCTGTGGGGGTGATTCAGAAGCTGGGAATATGGTGTCCGCTCGATCGTATCCCGTTTCTTCTAGGAAGAAGAAGGCGAGGATAGTAACGAGTGCCATAATGATGGCAAAAGTCCAGTAAACCCACCTCCATCCAACGCCGTCAACGATGAATCCCGTGGCGAGCGGGCCGAGAAATGACCTGCGTGTCAAGGAGATGAGTAAAATGGCTGAAGTGGCGTCAATGTTGCTGACTTACCCTAGAGTTGCTGCAAGAACATACATCGAGAGTGTAAAGCCTCGTTGATGAACAAAGAACTGATCATTCACGGTAACCGCGGGAAGCTGCTCGAAGGGGGCTGCAACGAAGCCCATCAGGATTCGAGAGCCGACAAACACATCGCTTCTACTCGCAGTTGCCGCCACGACTTGGGCAATACCAGTCAAGAAACATGACAAGATGTAAACTGGACGGCGACCATAGCGAAGTGCCTGGAATGAGATAGTTAGACGCTTTCCAAGTCGAGTCATGCGGAATCATAAGGCTTGGCAGAAAAGGCGCACCAGAGGGTTCCAGATGATATTCCCCATCCCAACGAGGAGAATAGAGATGGCGGTTCCGATATTGAGATATGTTGCCGTTGTGTGAAATTCGGCAATGAGAGCGCCGTAGGTCACAGCAGTGGACAATGCCACGACGGCGACCATGAATGAGTACAAATTGACTATAAAGAAAGAAATGGACTTGCGGAGGACGCTCCAGTTCAAAGGATCTTCAGGGTCGCTGGAAGGCTCAGGGGAGAGGATGACGCTGGGAGAACCAAGTGAATTTTGGCCTTGGTCAAGTAACAGCCTAGTTCCAGGCACCATGTCAATGGACCTCGATAGGTCCCCTACCTCCACGTCTGCAACCGACTCTCTGTCCGGTGCGCTCTCCATCTTCTTGGTATGCAAAGTCTGGCTAGTGGCCATGTTGAGGTTTCGTAGGAAGGTTTAATTCCAATAGTTGTAGATTGTGATCGCTCTTCTTGGACTTCAAAAACGAAATTGAAAGCCTGGGGATGTGCGCTTAACTAATGATTGTGGTGCATCCAGATCGTGTTCTATCAGTTAGATTAGATTTATAATCCCCTTTCTCAACCCTGGCTTCATTTCCGATATTCCGAAGGCTTATTTCTCGTCTATCTCTTCATGAACAAGTGCTAGACAACGTCCCTCACACAATTCTGAAGGCTATCTTAGGTTCAATGGTGCTCCGAAAAAGGTCTACTCCGATTGGTCTTAGATCTTGGATGTTCCGCAAGGTAGAGAAAAAGGTCGGATTGATTATCCATTGGTCTGGTAAGTTTAAACTTTGTACTTTAAAAGGTGGCATAGCCATCATGCTTGCGCGGCTGATTGGTCATTTCGGAAGCGACGCGGAATGATACCGGAACTCACGATACCGAGTTGCATAATCTAAATAAATATGCCTGGAATCTAGCTGGATACTAATTCTCAATTATCACATCTAAGATAACAAGACAACTTTGATTCTCTACAAGTTCGACTCTGTCAAAATTGTTTATACATATTAATCATAGCCGCAATGCCTACTTCCGACGAATGGCAGGATATTGTTGCACGCAAGCGGGCGCATCAAGCTTCACTCATCCCAAAGCAGTGGACTATCGAAGCCCCAGATGCACAAGATGACTATTTTCCCCTGAAAGAACTGCTTAACAGCAATATATTGACACCAATGGAACTTGATCTGACTGATTATACCAAGCGTGATGCTGTTGAGATTCTCAGCCTCCTTGCTACCAGTAATGTGACGGCCAAGAGTCTGATCACATCTTTTTGCAAGAGGGCTTCAGTTGCGCACAGCCTGACCAATTTCATTACCGAGGTGAACTTTGACCAGGCTATTCAACGCGCTGTAGAGCTTGACGAGCATCTCAAACGCACTGGCACCCCGATTGGGCCCCTACATGGTCTTCCCATCACTGTCAAAGACCACATGGACGTTGAGGGGCTCGACTCGTCTGCAGGAATTGCGGGTTGGTGCTTCAGCCCCGCAGAGTCCAACTCACATCTTGTTCAAATCATGGTTGACGCTGGCGCTGTCATCATAGCCAAGACCAATGTACCCCAGACGTGTCTGGCCGCTGATACCATCAACGTTGTGTTCGGAAGAACCCTTAATGCGCACAAGAGCGGGTTCGGAGCCGGTGGGTCGTCTGGTGGAGAGGGAACTGCCCTTGCTATGGGTGCATCGATGCTTGGGCTGGGGTCAGACGGCGCCGGATCTGCTAGAATGCCAGCAATGGCAAATGGAGTCATTGGTTATCGGCCAAGTGGTTATCGTCTCCCCGCCGATGGGAGATCCATTCTTGACCCAGGCATGATTGGCATTACACAGCTAGGACCCGTTGCAACATTTGGCTTCATGGGTCATTCAGTTCGAGACATTCGACTTGTATCAAAAGTGGTCAGCGACGCAAAACCATGGCTCAAGGACCCTTTTCTGTATCCGTCACCTTGGCTGAACATTGTGGCGCCCACTAGACCTCGCATTGGGGTATGGGCCATGGACACGAGAAACAACTATCTTCATCTATTCCCTCCCGTCAGGAGGGGCTACTTGGCAGCACAAGAGCGGCTTCGCCAGGCGGGCTACGAGCTCATTGAGTTTCAGTCGCCAGATATGGCCGAGGTCTGGGATCTTTGTAAAGCCTTCATCCACGTTCAGGGGCTCTCCGCTTTGAAGGGACAAATCGCAAAAGAGCCCATCACCAAGATTGTTGAAGATACAGGCATCTTATCGTCCCGATGGTCCACGAACCTCAAACTCGATGACATTCACAATCTCAACCAGAAACTAGCATGGCTAAACGTCCAGATGAAACAGGCTTGGAACGCGAGTGGTCATGCTCTTGATGCCCTGCTCTGGGTTACCAGCCCCAACACAGCTCTGCCAGTTGATGAATGGAGAGATACAACTTTTACGACTGTATTCAATGCCGTCGACTGGCCGGCTATCTCTCTACCTTTGGGCATGAGTTGTGATAAGGATGTTGATGTTCCGTATACTAACTTCGAACCATTTGGCACGGAAGACGCGCGACTTAATTCTCTCTATGATCCTCAAAGGTTCCACGGGCTCCCATTATCTGTGCAGCTGGCAGGGCAGAAGTTCGAGGATGAAAAACTCTTGGCTATTGCAGATCTTATTCATCCGATCATAAGGGGTGATGGTTAATCTTGGCTCGCAACTTGACCTATTATTCTAAATATGACTTTTTGCTATTTTCTCTGAGGTACACGATAAGCGAACGCAACAGCAGCTAATTACACTACATCAACATCATCTGATCGGTTAATTCTCGATTCAAAAGCATGTCTCAATCCCACATTGAGTGTCGATTTATGTTCTCATGACCAATGGTTTGTCGGCCTCGTACAGTGGTGTCGGCGCTTGATGGCATCGAAGGAGACGGCATAGATCTTTATCTTTACATAGCATCGTAAACTTAATTTATTGTCTACCTGACAAGCCTGAAGTGGAATACACGTTAAGAGTTTATAGAAAGGATATGTTAACAGTATTATTTAAGCGCGGCTATTTAGATATAGTGTGGATATGATAAGGTTACCTTGATGTGGGTAAGGCTCTTCTAATTATATTTATAATTAGTAATTAGAAGGGGATAGAAGTACATTATGTCAATTAAGGCTTATAGTATACTTATTGAAGCCTTAGGCTACAGCAATAACTACTTAGGAAAGTGATTAAGAAATAAAATACTATTGCATGTTCTACAAAAGGGGTCTTATAAAGTTCAATATCGTTGCAAGCTCAATTCACTTTCTAATCCTAGTACCCGACAGACAACAGTGTAGTTCCTTGCACCCCATTGCTGTCTCAATCGATCTTTCCCCTCTTCCTCTTCCTCTTCCTATCTTCGTTGTCTTCTCCGGCTTCGTCGTCTTTATCACCTTTCTCTTCCAGCTCCTCCAGAAGCTCCTGAAGTTCAGCCTCGGCCTTCTCAGCTCGGGCCAAGTATAGCTTAGCCTTCTCCTGAGCAGCGTCTTTCTCATCTCTGACCTCCGCCAACGCCCTCTGAAGGCCTTTGGTAACTACCTGAGAGGAACGAACCTGGTGTCTATCACCATAGCCCCCAGGAAAAATTGGTGGAATGGTTGTTGATTCCCCGGCGATGAAAGCATCAACCACCTCGTCCATGGCAGCTTGTATCTCCTTGGCCTTGGGACGGAAGTTGTTAAGGATGAAAGACAGTGATTTTGGCTTCAGCTCCCACTGCTCGGGGTACTCTTCTTCGCCCTCAGCACAGTATTCAAGCTCGTAGTCTGGAGAGAGAATCGTGGCGAGGTCCATGTCAGTTGGTGTGATCTTGTCTGCATACTTCAGGGGGCCTTCCGAACTTATGTGCTTTGCATAAAAGCGGCGAAGCTGACGCGCTCGGAGGAAAGTGTTTTCTTCGGCTGTTGCCCAAGCCATGATGGATGTTTGATAGTAGGATTAGTGTTTGTTGTGTTGAAGATGGTGGTGTAGGTTCGAATGAGGTTGTTGATTTCTGGATGGAAAGCAAGCCAAGATACTAAGGAGAAAAATAGGCATATATATTTATATACTATCCCATTTAACGTCTACGGCCCAATCGATTTAAATGTTCATCAAAGCTCGCAGCTGATATTCTACATGTTCGTGAGAATAGTATACCCTAAGGTGGCGAACAGTTCTTCCACTGGATCCTTTGTTGTATTTCTTTTGTTCACCGAAATTATGCTACGTTCACTCTCCAATTGATTGCTACGCTTTGGACGTAAGTAAGCACAAAGTTCGGGTCAGGGGTTCTGCTTTGTTTATGCGGTAGGACAAAGAACAGTTCGTTCAAAACTTGGAGAACAACTACCTTTCCAGGATTTACGAGATACTACTGCGACAATGTTCTAGTCATTCTAAATTTCTGAAGTGAGATTCAGTGAATCGTGGCGTGATCACTGTTGAACATCAGAGATGCGATGAACATGGGTAGCGAAAAGTCAGCTCTTTTTTATATCTACCGTTAGCAATTATGCCAGTCGCTACTAGAAATTCTCAAATTGGGATAGTCAGGTATAGCCTAGGATCGATTCATCATCATCATCTCAGCATATGGTCGTCACAGCCTCTTCTAACGATAAACTAGAATTTGCCTTGCGGTCTAAAAGGTAACAGAGGACTAATAGTTGCTGCAACTGGCAAAAACGTACAAATGTTCAGCAACCATATTTCCTCGCAGCCTATAATCTAAGGGTGATAAAAGATGAGCGTCGCTGTCCATTCTCATTTTTCCAGTCTGCAATAGCAAGAGGCCTTGACGACAACATCAGTACCTGCTAGCGCTTTTTGCAGATTGCCTTCAATCTCCTTCGCCTCTGTGTCTCTCCCTAATCTTGTCAAACCTTCGTGAAGGCCATGCAGTGCCCATACGTTATTGGGGTGTCTCAAAGCTCGAGGCAGTTCATCGTTGAGTCCCAAGTCTGTCTTGTAAATCTCAACTGCCTCCTCGAGATATCCCTGCTCCATCAGCAACGCACCGTATGCGTGGCGGGTAGGCTGCATCCATCCCCACGGTTCGTCATATGGAAGATTATCCTCGCGACGGATAGCCTCACGAAGGTGTTCAAAGGCGACATCATAATTCTTTCTCCGGTATTCCAGTTCGCCCTCAAGCATAGCTTCGCCAACTCGTAGGATGTCCAGACAAGTGTTGTTGAAAAGAGTGCGTGACGTTGGAACTCTCTTTAAGGACTCGTGGAATAGTCCTTTGTGGTGTTCTGACTCTGACACTCTGCCAGTGGCGGCAAAAGCTACACTCTTCGCATACAGGGCGATTGACGTGGTCATACAGTATAAGTCCTGGTCTTCTGGTAACCCCATATCGATCAGATGCTGCCATTTTCCGAATCTGACCAAGATATGAGCACGAAGACTCAGAAACGCTTCTAGCCAGTCAGCCATAGGAGGAGACTCGATCTGAAGAAGGTCCTTTGGGATAGTAGACTCTAGCTGGCTTGCAGTGTCGAGGCAAACTTTGTACTGCCCCGCGAGCATAGCGGCATAAACCCGAAAATGCAGATCATGGCACCGGTACAGAGAATAAAAGTTCAGGGGACCAGCTTTGGATAAATACTTGTCATCAGCTTTGATGGCCTCCGAGTTTGAGTCAATGGCCGCTTGGTAATGTCCACAGAGCACGTCCAAGTGAGTTGGCATGTGGTGTAGATGTCCTCCATCAGGTACGAGCCCACGAAGGTGGTTGGCCGTTGGAAGCGCATCTTCTGGTCTAGGAGACATTTCCATCAGATGGATGTACAAGTGGAGTAAGCCGGGATGCTCCAGAGAACCATTGAGCTTCAGGCCATCATCGATTATGGATTTGATCTTCAGTGTGTGAGCTTCAGGGGTAGGTTCTCCTGTCTTTAGATCCCAGAGATTCCACGGATTCAAGTTCATCAAAGCGTCTGCATATAACGTAATGACATCCAAATCGTCCGGGAAGTCCCTATGCACCACTTCCATTGCATCAGCAAACCCTTGGTTCCAAGAAGAACAATTCGAAGGTCTCTCTTGTGGATAGCGGTGCTGAAGTGCTTTGATAAGGGCTTGTTCCACTGGAGTGCAGGCCGACATTTTAGCCATGGCTGTACGGGCGGCATTATGGCCGCGCGCAACTGCATCGGCCAGGTCTTTGTCATCAAAGAACGACCAGGGCTTGTTGTAGTTTGGCCCCAGGCTATATGCCAAACCCCAATAAGCCATTGCGCAGTTGGGGTCGGAATTGGCTGCCTGCTGGAAGCAAAAGACGGATTCCTCATGATTAAATGCGTACGCCCATATGAGTCCACGGTCGAACCAGGCTTGGCTTTCGGGGGAGGTAGCCGAGACAGTGCGCTTATACAAGCCAAGGTCAAAAGGGTATACAGACGACATTGTAAATCGTGATGACGTTTCAGGTACACAGTGCCAGGATTAGAGCGATGAGTAATGTCCAGAGTTGCCCTGCTTTTCAAAGCATGAGTTATTTTTCCTATGATAAGTACGTATCCCCCTCTTCAAGTCATGGGACCAATCACGCCGTTCGGCTTCAGCCATTTAAGGTCCTAAGTTTTGAGACAGTACAGGGTAGCACAGAATATCCGGGTGACAGGACTTGTCTCAGTGCGTAGAGCACAACTTTTCGTATTTCCTCTCACTGAAAGATTCTTAATTTCATGTGAACAGGGGGAATGTCACGTTATGTTATATGCCATCTTAATGATTCGCTTCAGCGCACAGTGGCTGAAATGAATTAGTGGCTAAGACGGTAAACCCGAAATAAATCATGCGCTATCCAACCTTTAGCTACCTATTTCACTGCAGGCTCCGGTTATCATCCA
The DNA here is from genome assembly GCA_013396015.1 of Fusarium mexicanum. NCBI lineage: Eukaryota > Fungi > Ascomycota > Sordariomycetes > Hypocreales > Nectriaceae > Fusarium > Fusarium mexicanum. The sequence goes on along the minus strand of JAAOAM010000059.1, from coordinate 88,654 downwards.
GGATAACTACTATAGTACCACTGACCCCCTGCACTCCTCTAACTTTACAGCATGGAAGCAAATTTCATATACTCCTTAGGTGTGATGTGATCATGGTCATCCCGATCTGTAGCATAACTAACATTCTTCCACTCATTCAGCACCTTGAGTTGCTCCTCGCACTTCTGCTCTCCGCAATCGAACGCATCAGACCCAATTGCAATACTGACCGCCCATGGCTTTCCAGCCGCAATCCCCTCACCCTTCATAATATCCACCATAACCTTTGCGACCTTGTCCAGTTCGCCGGTCCTCTGGGCAAACGCCTTGGCAAACATGAGTCCAAGTTCCCCCATGAGTTTATTATAATCTGCAATGGCAGATCCCTGGATTGCGAATTCTGGTTCATCTTCGTCCCTTGGATGGCCAAGTTTGGTAGGGAAGTTGCCGCACATGAATCCGACGCAAGAAATGCCAAAAGGCCGGACCTCCTTGTGAAGGCTCTCGATGTAAGTGCTAAGAGCTGCCTTGGATGCTGCGTAGTGGGACATGAAGGGAAGAGGACCCCATGAGCTGGCGGACGAGGTGAAGCCAATGCGACCATGGCCTTGGGCACGGAATCGTGGGAGGATAGCGCGAGTAACGTTCATGTGCCCAAAGAGATTAACTTGGAAGAGGTTTTGGACATATGCATCTCTGTCATTTCACATCAGCTCGCTTCCTAATCGAAGGCTCACAGGGCCCATACTCAGCTTCTTCTGCGCACTTCAAGGCAGAAGCACCAGCATTATTCAGCAGAATGTCGACATGTCCAAAGATTGACCATGCCTCGTTAATGGTAGCCTGTACCACGGCCCATGGGGCCGTAATGTCGAGTTCCAAAATGGCTACATTGTCTGACTTGAGGTGGCCGAGTTTCTGGTTGGCTTTGCGACCGGAGGCAATGACTTTGTCGCCGCGAGCAACGATCTCGTTTACCAACGTAGCGCCAATACCAGATGTGGTACCAGTGACGAGCCAGACGAGAGGAGCCATGATAAATTAGTTGATTCTCTGATGAAGGGGGTATGAGAATTGGAGATGTGACAATGAAGTGATTGTGTAAGTATGCTGTTGAGGGTGAGTCAAAGGCGGGAAGCCTTCCATGTTCTTATAGTTTTAATTTCTCCATGATCAGGCTTTAGGTGGACAGCAAAAGTCCGAATTTGGCCATCTCTTTCACATCTACAAACCATCAACGGACGGAGATACGATCCAAGACGGCTTATGTCACGTGATGCGGACCAAACTCGTCCGTCTCACCACGAACTGTCTCGCTAGGCCATTATCGCTTACGCATCGTTTCACACCATTCGACATCCCTAAATAACTGGAGCGAAAGGATTTCGGCCGAGCAAGACTTTGCTCACGTGAATCTACCTAGTCTACCCGGTATACCATGTCCGCCGCAGCCCCAAGGGTGATGTCCCAGTCCGTCGCGGCTAGACGGAAGATGAGAAAGGGGACGCATAGCTGCAGTGAATGTGAGTCACCATGCCTATTTGGACTGAACTAGGAACTCGTGCTTGCAAGTAGACATTACGAATATCGTGTATGTCGATGGAATGTATCTAGCGAGTTGTTTCTATCTGCTGCAAGACAATGGTCAATCGTTGAATAAGTATGTTATGTAGTTCCAGGCTGACCATTACTTTAGGTCGAAGGAGAAAGATAAAATGCAAATTCCAACCTGGAACTGCATCTCCTTGTATCCCATGTGCTGCCCGCGGTTCTCCTTGTCTCGATCAGCGAGATGTGACACCAGTGAACGACAGCAATATTAAGACCGAAAGTATAAGCTTGCGAGATAGGGTCGCTGTTCTCGAAACTATGGTGAGATATCACGGTCTGACGCATGAGCCGGCTGTAAACCATGAAGGGGGTGATCTTGAAGAAAAGCCAGCCGAGGCAGATGAAAGGGCGCCTTTTGTGTCTATGCTTAACAAAGCCGAGGTATGGAAGGTGATGATCGTTCATGACGGTTTGCTAACTATGTCCAAGGGATCTATGGAAGGTCATCCTCAAGTAACCCGGCCTGTTCACCAAATTCCATCTCGAAAAAGCCCGCCATTTTACACGCAAATCTCAAGTGACGCGTGCTTAAAACTTCGCTTGGTTCTACCAGAGTATGACCTTTTGATATCTACCCTATCAAAGAATGGAGCCTGGTGGAGTAGTTTCCGTCAAAAGGTGCAGGTCATTTGCCAGGGATCTTATGAAGACCTGGCGACATTTGCTGCGCGTGCCTACATGAGCAATGACCCTGCCGAACTTGGCATGCTTCTTGTTGCGTATGCACGTAGCACGGGGAATCACCATTACCTATACGGGCTCGTTGATAAACTAGCCATTCCAGATTCTGCGCACTCTTACTCTACGGAGGCAATGGAACTTCTTCTGTTGTTAGCTAAAGCCTACAGTGATATTGGACAACCTCGGCAGTCTTGGATGATGTATAGAAAAGGACTTGCTATTTCCGAAGTCATGGTAGTTCTAACCTAAACATAGTCGGTCTTCAAAACGCTAACAACGTCACAGGGCCTGTATAGACAGGAAATGGTTTCTCCTCATCTGAGGAGTATCTGGTGGGCTTTCTATCACGGAGATCGCTTTTCGAGTCTTCTTCTTGGCCTTCCATATGGATTCAACGACGCTCATCTTGGTCCAACCGTCGAACCAGCCAATATGCCTGTATACCCAGAGCAACGGTTTGTTCTGCGTTGTGCTTGCATTGCAGGAAAGATCATTGACCGAAATATGATGGCTGGGAAGCCATCTTCTGCGAGTTCAATGCTTCTTGACGAGCAAATGGATACTATCGCTGCTTCTATGCCATTGAGCTGGTGGGATCTACCAGAGTCACTTCCAAACTCCCATGCTGAGACGGATGAGCTGAGAAACCTTTCACTATTGCATTTCTACTTCTTTCATGTCAGAATCAACCTCCATCTGCCTTTCATCGTCGGAACAGAGTCGAAATCTCCTCTAGGCTCTCATAGACTGGCATGTTTGGAAGCGTCTCGACAACTGCTCAAACGCTTTGTACTTTTGCGTACTGAAATTGAGGGATTCAGTATCTTTGACTGTAAAACAAGCGACTTTGTCGGGTTCATGGCTTGCGTATCCCTAATCCTATGTCTCTCGCAACCACGATCAGACGAGATCATCGTTCCGGTTCCAGACGAGGATCAGAACCTGATTGCACAAGTCAAATACATATTTGAAAGAGAGGAGAAGGCAGGATGTAAGGTTGCCTGCCAATGCCGAAGGATGCTTGACATATTATCGGGTAATACCCTTGACAGTGACGAAGTCTCATCGAGGAAACTACCAGATAGAATCTCAATCCCCCACTTTGGATATATCCGGCGGGATGCAGTTCAACGGGCTGGGTTTCGAGTCACAACAGAAGTTCCAGTGTCACGCTCCAATGAGCAAATTGTGACAGCGGCTTCAACTATCTCAAGCGATGGTCTGGGTGGACTGGAAACCGTGTCCGGAAGCAGCAATTGGTTAGAAACAGTGGATTCGGGAATGTGTTGGGGGTTTGATGCAGTTGAACATTTCCAGGTTGATGATGATCTGTCATCGTGGCTTGACACTGCAATGCTGGATGTGAATTTGGAATGGAACACGTTGTCAGGTGGGATCTTTCCTGACAGCCCGCTTCTATAGAATGTAGGCCATGTTCATTCATGACTGACTATCTAGTCTTTCCTAAATCCAATCAGCTGAACACCCACCACCACAAAGTCATCACGCGTGACACCACGCCCCATCTCATCAACGAAGAACTTCAGCCCCGCGGCGCGGTTCTTCTTCTGCGCCTGCAAAGGCAACCTAACGGGCTTCTCACCCACACAAGATCCCCAAGCCGGACTCCCCCTCCCATCCTTTGCGATGAACTGCAGCCCCGACAGTACCATCTGGTCATCGACCCACAGCTGGACACACTTGAGATGCGACCCCTGAACATCCCACTCATCCTCGGTGTAGTGTGGCTTCTGCTCTAGTTCTGGTTGCTCGCGCTGTATGTCTGCGCACCAGCACCAGTAGTGCCCGTTGTGGTTTCTGTTATCCTTCGGCGCGGTGAACTTGGTAGGGCCAATGGATTTCGTCGTCTGGTCGTCGGCGTATTTGAACGAGATTGCTACCAGGGGGATTTGGTTGCTATCGGAAACATGGCAAAATGCCACTTTGATCGATGCGAGGGGCCTGCTGCAGTCGAACCATGAAACAACAGCGTCTTCACTTGGAACCTTGTGAACAAACGTGGAAGGAGGTCGCAGAAACTCTCGATAGCCATAAGGACTGCCAACAGTCAACACTCCTTGCGGCGGAGGGTCTGGGGTCCAGAAGTGCTCCTGCTGCGCATCCATGGCACGTAGCGGTTGTTCATCAACAAGACGTTTAAAATTGCGAGAGAACCCACCAATCGTGATAAAGTCAGTACCAGGAGTATGCCTGTTCGACCAGTGGCAGTAGAAGCCCACTAGAACATCACGGCGATGGCCAGGGCCTTGCTTTGGAAAGATGATTTCCTTCATTGGATCTGGTTTTCCAACGATGAAATGGCGGCCTCTGTTAGTCAGGAACTGTATTCCAGATGGATAGAAGGATATTTTCGAGTTGACGTAGTGAATCCTTTCTCCGCCGGCACCATCGGTGGGGAAGTACTGTATCGCGTTTGTATGGCCTATAGTGCGAGATTCTCCATTGTTGTAACAGACTTCGAACCCTCGGAACTGAGCATCAACACCAACGGCAGTGATCTTACCCAAGTCCTCGTCCGTAGTACCAAAGATTAGTGATTCCATGACGAGGTCATCTCTGGTAATATCGCAGTCTATCACACCATTGCGCGCAGGCAGAATCTGGAGTTCTCTCGGGGGCAGGTCATTCTTCCACAGGTGGGCCGAAGTCTCCGGATTATTGAACGGAACAGGATTGCCAGACTCGTCCAAGTACTCTCTGGGCTTCACCCGAGAGAGGCACTCCTGGGGGGCCTTCTTGAAGGGCTGGAAGAGTAGAGAGAACTTGCTTATAGGTTCCCCTACGACCCAGCCGGCTTTGAACCCGACGACAAAGTTGTCGGCGTCGGGGAAGAACAAGCGCTTGTCGCCTTTGCCTTGACCGACTTGGACGGGGTCGCCCTTCGAGAAGACAAACTGCAGGCCAACGACCTTGCGCACGATGGCGTTGAGTCTATCCTTGTCAAGGCTGTTGAGGTCGCTGCATCCATCAAGCTCATCTTGGCTTGTAATGACCAGCTCAGTGATCCAATCATCTCTCCCGATATGCACTTTGTCGCTCGTGGCAAAGATATTCTTTGACCCAACCGATCGGACCCTTTCCTCGGCATTGGTAGCACATCCAATGCCAGCGAATGCGCCATCCGCTGACCAAAAGACCTCAATGACAGGCTCAGCGCTGGTCATGTCAAGGAAGGTCTCTGTAAGACTGGCCTTCGACCAAACGAGTTTATTATTGTAAGGGTACTTTAGGATGGGCTGAACTGTATTTTCTGCCCTTTCAAGCACCATTGTTGCGTTGGCCAGTTATTCGTCTCTAGCTTCCTTTCTAGACCAGTAGTCGTTCAGAATCTGCGAACAGATGTCCCAGACTCTGGAACGGTTTCGAAGACCACCAGTGGTCAAAGGCTGACGTTGATCTTTGCCCTGGCTGATTGACCTTAGAGCTTTGTAAACCTTGAACCAGTCGATCTGAGGGTTCTCGGTGTCTCTCTTTCCAGGGAAAAAGTCAACGATCCAGGGCATCTCAGCGAGGACCCTGTTCTTCCAGAAGGCGATGGAAGATGTCTCCTTTACTGCATTCCGTGAAGCGAGACGGATTGCGCAGAGGCTCTCGTAATCCAGGCACTGTAGCACACTGGACATGAGTTCGCCCGGAAGTGATTCGAGCGCATCCTCGCTCGCTCCATCCGGATATGCCACAGCGGGCTCTTCAAGCTGTGATTCGGCCAGGATGGTCTTGAAGAAGTCCTTGACGCGCTGAATCTTGGTTGGAGAAGTGAGAAGATACTCGGTACCATCAATTTCCTTCCACGTCTCGCCCTAGCACGCGCTTGCATCTCTGTAATCAAAATCGAGACCCAAGGCATCCGGGGCACCGCAACGGGGACGGAAAGTCTCGTAAATGACTTCAGGTTCGATATCATGTGCGGGTCCACCGCAGATAGCGCAGTAAGTGTTGGTGTTGACCATTTTTACTGAGTTGATGACGAGATCAGGGCGAGGTGAGGCTGAAGTAGGTATAAATAGCCATTGTGTTGACGCCTGAGGCACATACCGTTCACTTCCCCCTTGCGTTAGTGTGCGATAGTTCCTTATCGACTTGCCACTCAAATTTATGTGCCCGTTGATAGTAGCATAACATTCGGGCACCTACCCCACTATTTCCCAACTCCCTGCAGTACGGTATTTGCTTTTTTATGCAGTCTTCAGGGGCTTCAGGGGCTTGATATGACTATCATTAACCAAATAGATAACATTCCATTGTCTTAGAATAATTCTAATTTAAGAAGTATTTATTTGAAATGAAAGGGGAAATCAAACACCAGAGGCTTGCATATCAAGGCTACATCTACCTAAATGTTAACTACAAAGCCGTGTAAAGTTAACTACTGCAACTTTACTATTTGTAGCGCCCTCAATTCAAGATGAGTATGGATTATGTTAATTATACATACACATATTCACTGTTTTGTTATCTTATTACTTAGCGCTGTTGGGTGGTGCTACCCTGAACTGGACTGTCCTGGTTTGAGGCCGAGCGATCAGATTACGGGTCAGACGCACAAGAACACAGAGTCACCCTTTGTATCTTCATAGAGACTTTACCTAGTTTGTCTTGAGTTCCAACTATCTATTCCTGTCATTGGATTAGATTTATCAATGTTGATTAATTCAGCTCGCTGGTCGCCGAAGGCCCTCGACCTTCCTGTCCACCCAGATAGGGTATTTATTCAGGCTCTCATACCATTGAATCACACTACCAATCTGGAATCTCAAGTTAGCCAATGTCGTTGATAAAGCACTGCCGTACTCACCAGAAACGCCCATGAACCTATAAATGTCGAGAACGTTAGTGCATACTCAACACCTGGATGCGTGATGCCAAAGCCCAGCGCACCACAAAGAGTAAAGCCAATAGCGCCTATCAAGTTCCATAGTCCGATATGCCATCCCAGGACACCCGGCGCTGGAATGTACCATCGAGGCTGGACTTCGACCATGAACAGGATGCTTGAGACGATGAAGCCCGTGCCGCCAATGACTTGAGGAAGCCAGTAGACGCCATTCTCGGCTGGTGTAGAGAGGTTATTGAGTATAGGCGGCAGGGCTGTGAAGCCTGATATCCAGAAAATCGTGGCGCCAAACGTTTGTGAAGAACAGGCCAAGAAGCCGATGTCGAAGAAATAATGAGTTCTGAGTTCATACCACGTCGGCCACCAAGACCACATCCGATCATTTCCCGCTGATTCCGGGGTTTCGTTATTTCGCGTTTTGGAGCTTTGCTTGACAAAAGTCTTTTTTTGCGCGTGTGCGTGCTTGCAGTTATGCGCGTGAGTGAGGTGAAGCATTCCATCTACGCTCTCTTCAACGGCCCAACCAAAACAGTCCGATCGGTTCTCATTCACGGCTTCAAGCATAAGTAGGAATGAGCCAAACTCAAAGACCGTGGCACCGATGAATGCTGTCAATCCGCCGGCCCAGTCAGAGACTTTGGTGGAGGGATTGAGGACAGGGAGCCATGAGTAAAAGCCATTGATGACCCAGATGATGGAACCTTGCTCGTGTTAGTTGGAGCGCATGCAAGAGTCTCGTGCGTACCAATTGTGAAGACAAGGGCGACGTCGTATGATACATCCCAGACTGGGTATCTCACAAACATCTTCAAGATACCCCGGAGAGTCTGGTGATAGGAATTTGATGGTCTCGGTCCTTTCGTTGTCTCATGCTTGTGAGGATCAACGCTGATGGCTAGGGCATGTCGTCCTTTTCTGTTATCGCGACTCCTCCAGACGTAAGCAACTCCAGGACTCTCAGCGCCCGGTCGCGATTCCTTTCTGGCATTTCCGCTGTCAGACTCAGCATTGAGCGCCTTCTTGTCGGCAACTAGATATCTCTTCGTTGGATTGAGCGACTTGACAGGCCCAGTCGTGCGCTCAGCGTGGTAATGCCGACCGTGGAAATGGTCGCGAGCTCGTGGCATTGTTACGGTGGAGATGGGATGGGCTGTTGACCCGGAATAAACAAGAAAAGGGCGCTGTGTCGTTTTTAAAGTTGGCAATTGATTGGATGACGTGGATGTGTATCAAATCGGATTAGCGCGATACCGGGCGACGCTATACGATACGAACACTGATGATTCGCGCTGATTGCTAAGAGCTACCGAGGCATTGATGATGCTATGTCAGCTTTCTCAGTCTTGGTAAACATAATTAGTTTCACGAGAAAGATAAAATTATCAAGTCAGTCTTCGACACTGGCACACCCCGTGGCTTTGCCTTCGAATCGGTTCGCAAACAGAATTACATGCTAGCTCACAGCGCTTGTCTCAGAACCAACAGTTTCTATGAAAAGTCTACGAAACTGAATCATCTTCTCAACCTTGGCAAAAAAGTAACCTCCTAGCGTTGCCAGAAGTAAAAGCCTCAATGCCACCCTCGTCAAGGATCCCTTCCCTTCGGATCATCTCTAAATACCCCTTGCCAAGCTTATTATCACTGAAAGGATAATCAACACTAAACATGACTTGACTCAAAGGCATGTTTCCCAACAGGCACCGTAAAGAGTGCACGTCAAACATTCCTGAAGTCGTGATCCAGATGTTGTTATGCATCACCTCCACAAACCCACGTTCCATGCCGAAGAATGCAGTGGCCTTACAGATACGGTCAAACATATATGGTATGAGCTCTCCAGAATGTCCAATGATGATTTTGAGCTTCGGGTGGCGGTCGAAAGTGTTACTAGCCATGAGGCGAAGAATAGTATTCGCAGTGCTGGCATGCCAACCAAAAGCAAAGGCGCCGAGTGCAGTCGCTGAGTTGCTGTCTAACTGCAGATTGCCGCCTGAGTACAAAGCCTCGTTTTCTTTTTGACTTGGCCATGCGGGATGTATATAAATCGGCACGTCGAGTTCCACAGCTTTTGCCCAGACAATGTCGTACTCACGACCGTCGTAGAAGTTGCCGTTGAAATGGTTATCAACGAGCGCACCGACGAAGCTATGCTCTTTGATACATCTTTCCAGCTCATTAGTTGCCGCTACGGGATCACCCATCGGGAGACACGCAAAGCCAGCGAAGCGAGACTTGTTCGCTCGGACAGCTGCAACAAGCTCATCGTTACAAGCAATTATAGTTTCGGCTGTGACAAAGTTTGTGGGAGTGTGAGACAGGACTTGGATCGCTATATTGTTCTCATCCATGTTCTTGATTCGTTCATCATCGAAGTCGACGAGCTTATTGATGATACTGTCCGGAAATCCATGGATCGGGTCGTCTGTTGCTGCCGTTGACGAGTGTGCCGCCTGAGAGAGAAAGTGTTCCTCAAGTGTAATACTCATCGTAGTAACGAATTGTTTGCTGACGTGTTAGAGGTCAAGAAGATGAAGTCGGAATGAGAGAGCGCAAAGTCTACAAGCTCAGAGCTGCGAATACTGTCACAGGTAACAGAGCCAACTCGTATCATATGTCTAATATACTTTGTGCGCTCTTCGGAGATCTCGGATAAAACGGTTATCGCCATACAATATGTGAACTAGCTGATGAAGTCATCTCGGTGCCGATTCGGCAAAACAGACTATGGTAACAAATTACTCCTATATGAGACCGAATTATATGAATCTGATGCACTGTATTCAATTCGATGTACACAGAACTGTTAGGGGTCTTAGGTCGCTGTTAGCCTCGTTTCGGGAGGTCCTAGTTTCGGCTTGAGACCATTCTGATAATCTTCCCTGCTCTGAAGAATAGATCATTTATATACACTAGCAATAGGGATAACACACGCTATCCATCCTGTTGTGCTTCTACTCTAAGGATCCGATCAATCTCTAACCATCACCATACCACCTTTCCAATCATGTAGCCCTTCAACTTCAACCTTGGTAACCTCAACAAAGCCATATCTTGCATAAAACTTCTCCAAACCAGCTAGACTAACAAGCCAAGCCGCTGAGTCCTCATCATCTACCTTCTCAAGTCCATCTTCAAGCAGCATCTTGCCAAGACCCTCTCCTTGTAGCACAGGGTCGACACCTAGCAGAGAAAGGTAGTGCGCCTTTTGCCTCTGTGGGGTGTCGAGCGCATGCGGTTCAACGTCAGAAAATGCTTGCTCAAAGGTTTCCATGTTGTTCTTGTTGAGACCTTGAACTGGGAAGAGATATTCTTGCATGTTGATAAAAGCGTTGATGACTGAACCAACCCAGAACGCTGATAAGATTAGCAGAGGTTCAAAAAGTACCATAATAAACGAACTTACAGGGGGACAAGAGCTTTTGAAGAAGTGTCAGAGGTTGAGTTGGTCGCTTCCACCACGATAGGCCAACGGGATGATCATGCTTGTCAACCACAACACTCAGCGAATACCCAGGTGTCCAATACCGACGCTGAAATCGTCGACAAGACCACGTATAGAAAGACACAGGATCCTGTCTCCTCGTGGGAAAGAAAAAGTCAATCAGTGGTTCGTTGCCGAACGATGCAGCATAGATTCGCGTCGTCGCTGGAACATCAAAGAAGGTTCCGGGTCGGATGCGGTATTTCGGCCCTGATTCTGAAGATTCCGACATGATGACACGATATAGCCAGCTTTTGTTTGTTTGACGTTTTTGTGACCGAGGACTGGGCTTCAGACAAAGGACAACGAGATAGACTGGTCGATATTGGGCAGCATGGAGTTGATACCTAGCTGTCTCTTTCCGAGGCCGGGGTGACTCAATTTTTTTGCCCGGAATCTACAGTCGGAACTGATCCGACTAGCCTGATAAATGCTCCACTTCACTTGCCAGATCATCATGATTTTGGTCGACGTGGTCAAAAAGACGTGTAAGCAGCCCATACCGTACTATACATGAAGACTTTCCACATGATCAGAGAAATCTAGTTGCATATTTACCTTATCGAGGCAGGTCGTAGTAAAGCATCTCAGAGGGACCATGGTAAGCTCAGTGTTCTAGACCGCCGCAGTCGCTTACAAATCTCCACTTGGTTTGACGGGCCTCATAAAACCCGCATGGCCAGCACACTGCTCTCTCATCACGTACGTATCATCAGAAAGTATTGAAAATGCCACAAGATCTCGTTCTACCGCGCCCAGGGGCGAGTTACAAGCCTCAACCACCTGTTGCGGGCCCGACAGAGTCCGCTTTTGTCGAAACATTTGGAGCACTACTGCCGGCCGCTCAATTCCTTCAGACTCCCCGCGGTAAGGCTGCTTATTATGAGATCACACCTTCATCATCCAACGATGGTATCGCCAGAATCGATAAAGTACTATTCATCCATGGTGTTCAGACTCCAGCGCTAGGGATGCTGCCCCTCGCACGTACCCTTGAGAAATTGTTCCCGGCTGCGCATATGGTTCTGATCGATCTCTGGGGCCATGGACTGAGCGATACACCTGTTGCTCCGCACGAAGCATCACTATTCCACGAGCTTATTGACAACCTAATGGACCATCTTAGTTGGCAGTCTGCTCATATCGTCGGCTTTTCCTTCGGCGGAGCGACGACTGTCAGCTACGTTGCCTCTAGGCCCGCGCGCGCCAAGAGCTTCACTCTCGTCGCCCCGGCAGGCCTTCTCCAACTATCCATGTTCACGCCCGAAGAGCAGGCTTGCCTTCAAGGAGACGACTATGCTGCTACAAAGAAATGCGTCTTGAACATTCTCGAGGGCGGAGACCTCGTTGTACCAGAGGACTGGAAACAAAGGGTCGCCAAGGGTGAAGTCGTCGCTGAGGCAGTCCGTGAGTGGCAGATGCGCGAACACCCGGGACATACAGCTTCTGTTGTTGCGATCTTTAGAGACGGAGCTGTGATGGACTCTCATGCTCAGTTTGATAAGGCGGCCAAGACGGGAATTCCATCACTCGCTATCCTTGGAGAGCTGGATACCCTGTGTACCAAGGAGCAGCTGAATGATCTTGGATTCGAGAATGTGTTTGTTGTTCCAAAGGCTGTGCATAGTGTTGTGAGGGATCAGGCTTTGGATGTCGCGAACCACATTGGAGATTTCTGGAGGGGACTAGAGAAGCAATGAACTGGAATAGATCTAGTAGTGCCTTAGAACAAAATTGGAGCATACACTTGCTATGGCCCTTACCTTCACCAGTTGAATCGCTGACTTGATTGGATTACACAACATTGGAGCAACCCGAGAATGGAATTCGGGGAACTCATGGTTCTAGATCCCCAACGACATGCCACTTTATAGCCTCCACGCCAATAGTGTCATTTATAGTTCAACTATCGAATCAGCCACTCGGTACTGTCATGCTCATTGGCTTATGTGCATGACAGCATTCCAATGCAGGGCGCGATGGTCTCGAAGATGCAGTGACTTGACATCCAATTGGGTACTAAAGTACCGCCTCTCCAGGTCTCTCGTATCGCGTCAGATATATCATTAGTTGCTAACCCAGTTATAAACTGTAAGTCTCTCTTCCCCGGCACCCTCATCCGATCTCCCCCACTATCCGTCTCTATTAATACTGAATCCTCACCAAACCAAACTCCACAATGCCTCTCACCGAGATCAAAAGCCAAGATGACTACGACAAACTCCTCAAGAAGTACAAAGTCGTCATCATCAGCGCGGAGGCTTCATGGGCTGGTCCCAGCAAAGTTTTGAGCCCTATCTACAAGAGACTCTCCAAACAAATTCCCTACAACCCGGAATACTTCGTCCTCGCTAGATTCGACATTGACGACGTACTCGACCTAGCCGAAAAGCTTGATATCCAAGGTGTCCCGTTTTTTATTGCTTACGAGAATGGGGAGAGGAAGGATAGTGTATTGATGCCCAGTCCGACTAAGCTCGAGAAGTTTCTCATTGATTGGTCCGATAAGGCTCATGAGATAGGTAAACGTGGCTGAGAAGAAGTGATTTCGGCAGCAGGAGCCTGTTTTGTAAGAATGGAGATTATGATGGATTGAGAGGCGGTCCTCGCATGGCCATAAGGCATATTTCCCTCTTAGTTAGTGTCATTAGCAGTTTGGACTATACGGTATGTGAGAATAGAAAGAATTGAAGGGATTGGACCATAAAGTCGGAAGGAATGTCATCGTTGTGTTTATGAGATCCATTTTCCATCTGTTTGTTTTCGGCTATGCGGTCGGCTACCCAAGTTAAGTTTACCGATATCTTATCTTATCAAGGCAGGTCAAATGATCACTACTTGAAGAGACGTGACGTCAAAGGCGCAGACAAGGATGTTATTATTCCTGTCGCGCACTTGACACCTCGTTTCGCGAGGATTTGATTTACATATTCTTGGCAAGGTTTTGAGTTCTAAAAATGCATAATTAAGCTCAGACTCTAACAACCTTTAACCTCATAAGACAGGGACATTCACTTCAGCTCTCCACCAGCCGAAGAACAGCATCAACGGTCTCCTCAGCCGCAGTAGCAAAAAATGCGTGGCTCGCCTTCTCAACTGTGACTTTCCTGTCGATATCCCCTATAGCCGCATACATCTCCTGTCCCGCAGGGGGCACAACACGATCAGCCCCGCAGATAACATAGCCTGCCTTTCCCTTATAATTCTCATCTGTAAGCGGAGAATAAGAAACCGGAGTGTTCATACTATTCAACGCTTGGTCTCTCAGCAGTGAGATGTAATATTCTGCTTCTGTGTCTGAAATGTCGTGATACATGGCATCTTTCGCTCCTGTGAACTTGACCCAGCCCGTTGTCTCCTGTGATAATTAGAGTTTGTTAGTCTATAGGCTTGCACGGCAACATAGGCGTGGGGATGTCGAATCACGTACATCGTACTCAACAAAGGCTGGAAGATTCTTTGCATCTGTGCCCATCATGTCCAATGTTGTTTTTCCTTCAACGGGCGTCACAGCTGAGACGTAGATCAGAGCGATCACACCACCTTTCTTACCCGCTTGTTCCCGCTCTTTCTTGCTTAAGCCTCTAACAGCCTGTGAACCATACATCCCGCCATAAGAATGCATCAATACGACGATATCCTTGCCATCCTCCACAAGCGGGAGCAAGAGTTTCCTCCTTAATGACTCAGCGTCATCTTGACAAGTGCCGTTTGCATCATGCAACCCCGGTGCGTTTTGACTGACGAATGGGTATGCCTTTTGTGTGAAGATCTTCTTTATGGGCTCGAATGACTCGACGGTATGCCACGCACCCGGTACGGCCAAGATAGTTGGAGACATGGTGAAAAGTAAAAAGGGGTCAATGGCAATGCAACCGCAGATGATGGGTTGTTGGCGCAACATAGGTTTATTATCACTTACTCAAGAATCAATAGATTGAGTCTCCTGTTATATGTATGCCAATAACTAGCCTGGCTTCCACGAAACCGGGCTCCAACAGAGATGCCGAGAATCCAGGGTCTTTCCATAAACAGTATGCCGACACTGACCTCGCGACCGACTCATGCTAGTTTTCCAATTGAATTCACCCTAAAATTTAGTCCCTTTTCAAACGGTCTATTCTCCATATGACCTAGCAATATGGCTGCCAATGGAAGTAATGTTACCTATGATTCGGATTCTCTCAATGAGAGTCGACACAGTGAGCTTTGTGCGACGCATATTGCGTTTTTAGTCCTGATGATTATGTGTCGTTTTGGTTCTTTTCATCGAGGTTGACAAAGAAGTCTCTGCCTTGGGACGATTGGCTTGCACACTTTGCAGCGGTTAACTATACCCATCTCCCTGAATTCTACGTGTCTGACATCTTCTACAGTTCAATAATGTTGTTGTTTTCATCACAAGTATGTTGTACCTTCGATTTGGCCCAGGCAGGCATCTTGTATGAGTGATCTTGGACGATCCGAAGAACATCGAAAGCTTCTTCAAGGCCATCACCGCTAATGAGATCATTTATACGACGGCTTTGTCTGTGCGAGACTATCGCTCGTAGCATTATTCTACCACATCTTCGGCCTCTCAAGCATGAGATATTTTTCCATGGATTCGAAGCCTTTATCTCGACGGCAAGGTTCACCACCAAAAGGCTCCCTGCACTCAGATAACGCTCATGATCGATCACAAGACTCCATCGAGGCGCATGATCAAGTTTGAGTATAGAGTCGCTACCAAGAAAAGAAATGGACCATTCATTCTTGAAGTGTTTTTGGTGAAAATCCGGGTCATCCGAGGCCGGATTCTCTAAATCCCGAAAAGTGGGGCGCCGGTCCCGAACCAACTGTGCCGTCCCGTCATGAGCGCGATCTCAACTTCGGACCCGGAGCATCCCCTTTCGGGCCTTGATCAGAAATTTCGATCATAACTATATATAACCCAATGTCTCCATCGAATTACCACTCATTTTATCCAACAACTTATCTTTTCTACAAATAACATGACAACTACCGAAGAAACATCCGTTGTAATCGTTGGAGGCAGCCTTGTAGGCCTTTCTACAGCCCTCTTCCTCTCCCATCTCGACATCCCCACCATCTTAATAGAGCGCCACCCCGGTAGTTCTCCCCATCCTCGCGCAATTGGCTACACTGCCCGAACAATTGAACTTTTCCGCACCGTTGGCGTTGAGTCAAAATTCAAAGGCATCCAATGGTCAGGCGGACCTCCCCGCCGTATTGTTGTGGAGAGTCTCGCTGGAAAGTGGACTAAAGAGCAAGGCTGGACACAAAAGCCTAAAGGTGGACCGCCTGTCTCTTTTGCAGAGTATTCTCCTTGTGAAGGTGTTGCTATCGCTCAGGATGTCATTGAACCTGTCTTGAGAGATCGAGCGAGAGAGCTTGGAGCTGATCTTAGACTGGGCTTCACTGTTACGGGATGGATTCAGAATGATGAAGGTGTCCAAGTCGATGCCACTGGAAGCGACGGCAAAGAAATCCATATCAAAGCTAGGTACATGGTCGCATGCGATGGAAACCGCAGCCGGATTCGAGAAAGTCTCGGTATCCAACGTCATGGCGTTGGCCTTCTTCGCAAGGTCCAGAGCATCATGTTTAGGTGCGAGCCTCTTCAACATTTTCTCGACCACGGCTACAGTCAATTCCAGATTGAAGGCCGCGAAGATGGCTTCGAGGCTTTCATGACCACTTATGGCGGTGGGCGATGGATGGTAGCTTGGAACCAAGAGGTCGACGACCCTGAAGTTATTCTAGATGACGCAGTCCAGCGAGCCATGATCCGCAAGGCTTCTGGGGTACAGGATCTCCGTGATGAAGACATTGAACTCATCACCACTGGAAAATGGGACATTGGTGGTCTCATCGCGGATAAGTACTCTTCTGGTCGTGTCTTCCTCGCTGGCGATGCAGCTCATGCCCTACCTCCGAACCGTGGCGGTTATGGAGCAAACACCGGTATAGCTGATGCACATAATATTGCATGGAAGCTCGCATCAGTGCTCCGCGGCGAATCCTCGCCGGAGCTTCTTGATACCTATGACGTTGAGAGAAGACCCGTCGCAGATGTCCGGCATGACCAGATCTTTGCAAGGGAGGACTACAAGCGCTACGTCGTCGACAAGGAATGGCCTGGCAAGAACGCTGAGATAATGGATGATATGGCAATGGAACTCGGATATTTTTATAACTCCAAGGCCATTGTTGGAGGTCCAGATGGCTCTGTACCAGTCAAGAGGCCGGATGAGTGGAATGGACAGCCAGGTACCAGAGCGCCTCACGTTGCACTCGAAGGTGATCATATCTCAACTCTGGACTGCTTCGGTACATCTTGGGCCCTTATATCAAAGGAGGAGAACTGGAGCCAGTTCGTGGCAGAAGCATCTAAGGCGAAAAACGTGAAGATTACGTTTGTGCACGTTGGAGGTGACGTTACCGAGAAGAATGAGGGCGATTTGAACAGGTTGTATGGGGTGGACGATACCGGTTCTTCGTTGGTTCGGCCGGATGGTTTTGTTGCTTGGAGAGCACCGTCATGGCCGGCTGAAGCACAGAAGGAGTTGATGCGGGCGTTGGGTCAGGCTTCTTTCTCACTACAGCATACAGATGGGTAATAGTGAAACTCAGTGGCGATCGTATCGGCTGGCAAGACGAATCTCCACAGATTATTCGTTCTTCTTAGCCATCTTCTTCGTTTCATCGCGATGAGGATATAAAAGCAAGCGGGGGAAGAAAGTTCGAATAGTCAAGAAGAGTAACTAGTAGTAGATGATAGAAATAATTGTCAATTCAGAATTTCGTCACCAAGAAGTGTAGCTTGAAAGTGCAGTACCCGAGCCACCGATCAGTAAGTGCGAAAAGACTTATAGGGTCGCTACAGATCCATTCGGGCTACCACAACCTAATTAAAGGGTCGGCAATAGTAGACAGTCTCAACAGTCCAGCCATCAACAGTGTACAAAACGACCGGCTTCCCAACAGCTCCGGTACGCTTCCAGCAGTTATATGTATGGTACCCATTGGTACCCGTGCCAGCCCATGCATTGTCATGCTTAGTAGCCGCATCCGCAAAGATATTTGATGTGAAGGACACGCCGGTGCCAAAAGTGCCTAATATCTAGTCAGTGTCTGCTTTCCCCAGGCTTTCGGAAGACTTACCCTTTACGGCTTGACCTTCCCAGATAATGTGGCTTCCATGGGTGACGTCGACGTAATCATCGGGACGAGAGCCTCCGGTTCCGCCGGTTGCGTCGTGTCCGTCGGCATAGTATGCCATTCCACTGGAGATCTCGTTGCCTTTCCAGGAGTTTACGAGGTAGAGTGTGTCAGCGGCGGTGACGGCGCCAATAAGGGCAGAGGTGAGAAAGGCGGTGATCTTCATGGTGTTGGTGATGAGATTGAATGCGGTGAATTGGATGCCCAGATATCTCTTGGCGAAAACACCAGGTATTTATACAATACGAGAATACATATTTTCGCAAAAGGACCAAGTTGTGAACCAATAACTTAAGGTTAGACTGTCAGCTTAGGTCGACTCCTTCCAACATTGTTCCATTTACGCTATTACAAGCGCTGATATCAGCGGCCTCCACTAGTGACTGAATCGAGCGACTGCTCCACTGAGCTGAAAGATCTTTGGTTATTAGTTAGTCGGCCGACCCTGGAATCATTAGAACTTTTGTGCTGCGAGTAATACAGATTTAGCAGAATGCGGTGCTAATTATCGAGGCTCGGGCCGCCGTTTCATGTCTAGCTTACCTGGTTAGGCAGGACTTGCATGGTGATTGGTGCTGTTGGCTCCCTGGCAACTTGCCTGTAAGATTCACAACAGGGGACTCCATGCTTCCATGGTCATTACTTTTGGCTTTGGGGTGCGACGGGCGCAACTGAAA
Organism: Fusarium mexicanum; assembly: GCA_013396015.1. Classification (NCBI taxonomy): domain Eukaryota; kingdom Fungi; phylum Ascomycota; class Sordariomycetes; order Hypocreales; family Nectriaceae; genus Fusarium; species Fusarium mexicanum. The sequence goes on along the minus strand of JAAOAM010000059.1, from coordinate 70,146 downwards.
GGACAACAAAGTAATGTCTGTGTTTGGATAAGTCAACCCAATAGCGGTGTACCCAAATATAGAGTCTTGTCACTTGCTGATACGTTTAGGTTCTGTCAATGGAGAGAGGGGCGAGAGTGGCGCCAAGTGAAAAATGCAACTAGAAAGGCGTGTTTAGATCTTTGGTTTATGAGCCCAAAGCATCCGACGAAATGATAGGATACGGCCAAGACAACGCTGTCAGAAGTCATCCAGCCGAGGTAGAGGTAAGGATTTCCCTGTGACCATTGAGATCAAAAACCATATTGCCTACACAAGTCAATTCACAGTTGGGGCGCTGATCATATTGCCCGAACGTGTTTACTTATATTTTTTGTTACCTTTATTACTTGGTTTGAAAGCACTCATGATAAATCTCTTAATATATCGCAGCGCGGTATTTCATCAGTTACACATTCCGCAGGAATTCTTTCTACAAGAAAAGACAGTCTCCGTCAAACGGACTGATAGTAGAAACTGAACGGCAAGTAAACCTAGCATATTTCTGTATTACATCTAAAACTGTTTCAGTCTTACTTTTAATTTCACTTCCCATAATAGTTTGCGTGCGAGATAAACTACACTACCGCGCAGCGACTACCCTATATATCCCACCAGATAAGCCTAACGCTGCTCTCTCGACACTTGGCTTTGATCTCTCGATATCGCCATGATGATTATCAAATCTCTAGACCCGTAATACTGTCTTTTATTCTCACTAGAGAGTCTATGCCAGTCGCAAAAGGCAATAGTAAAGAAAACTTTCGAGCATTGAGCTACAAGACTTGTTGGTTTAGTGGGTGAGCTGCACTCTGCCTTGCAACCTGACATGGACCTCAGATGCAGGCTAATTTTCAGCCTCTAGGGCGCAGCATTGCTGCCTAAAACACGCGCATTTGCATTTTAGGCGTTGAATATCCTGCTCTTTCACTCTCAGAGCAAGCAACAGTCATAAACTTCCATTGAAGCACTCGCAAGTTTCAATCGCAATTCCCGAACCCTTCATCTTCAGCGATAAAATGAGTATCGGGATCGGTGTAGGCGATTTTATCAAAGTCTCGGAGCTTATTCATCAAGCCCGCAAGCGATTCGTCGATGCCCCTAGCCAGTATGATACAATATCAAAGGAGTAAGCCAATTTTGTTCTTCTTCGCATGTACCATACTCACTTGACTGGAAGTCTCAGAAACTTCCATAATGTCATCCTAGATATTGACATCCTTTCGTCGGAATGGGAACCTGATATCCAGCAGAGAGCGAAACTCCAGAAAGTTAAAGACGACTCAATATATCTTTTGAATGGTCTATTCGCGAAGCTCGATAAGCATCGAGTGCTTGCGACCAGCAGCACAGGCATGGTCCAGTATGCGAAGAAAGCCTGGAAAAGATTGAACTGGAACCATGACGATATCCAAGAGTTCCGGAGACAGTTGTCGCTGCATCTTGGGTTACTCGGTGCTGTCGAGAGACAGATACACAGGTATTCATAAAATGTCTTCTAACAAGTGTCATGAACTGAAATAGCCATAGCCAAAGGTTCTCCAGGATGGAACAAAAGACCGATCATATTACCAAGCGAGTAAATCATCAGCATCTAAATGAGATACTTGGTTGGTTTGGACCTTCTAACAACGGATCCCGCCAAAGCTCTTTATTAGAAAAACACCAGGAGGGAACCTGTGAATGGTTCCTTGCTTCAAACGAGTTCCAGGACTGGATCAAGACTAAAGATCGAATATTGTTCTGTCCTGGCCTTCCAGGAGCAGGGAAGACAGTCCTAGTTTCCTTTGTGATTCAATATCTTCAAATCCTCTTGGACAATGACAGTAATACTGGCATAGCTTATCACTACTGCGACTTAAGGCATCAGAACAGCGAAACCGTCAATCTTATTCTCTCAAATATCCTCAAGCAGCTTGCCCAGTGCCAAGAGTCTCTACCAGACGCAATGGAGACTTTGCATAGCATGCATAAGAAGAGGGACACTCGGCCTTCGCCCAGAGAGATTAAAAGTACATTAAATACTGTGGCATGTTTGTTTTCTCGAACCTTTATAGTTATTGATGGTCTTGATGAGTGTCTCGTGTGGAGAGAACTTATGACGGAGCTCAGACAATTGAGAGGCGTGAATATCTTGACGACCTCCCGGTTCATCTCTGAGATCTCCAACGACAAGGCATTGGAAGGGAGTACTTTACTGGAAGTAAATGCCAGGGACACTGATATTCGTAAGTATCTTAATGGGAATATGCTGAAGCTTGACAAATCCGTCGCGATCAATCCACAGCTCCAAGAGGATGTCTGCAAAGCGATCTTAGGAGCAAGTGGAGGGATGTGAGTTGATTCAAATCTTTTTTTATAGCAAAGCTAAACAAGTGTAGGTTCCTTCTGGCCCGCCTACATCTTGACTCTCTAGCAGGTTTATTTCCTGTCAAAAAGCTAAAAGATGCCCTCAGCACCTTGCCAACCGGTACTTCAGCATACGACGAAGCCTATCAGTGTGCTCTTGAAAGAATAGAGAGCCAGCACGAACACCGAGTATCCATCGCTAAGGATGTTCTGGCCTGGCTGACTTTTGTAAAAAGGCCTCTTACGATTGAAGAGCTCCGAACAGCTGTCATCATCCAGGAGACAGACTTGGACATTGATGAAGACTGCTTAATGGATATCGAGAACATGGTTTCCGCCTGTGCGGGATTAGTGGCCGTTGACGAGCAGAACGGCAAGGTTACTCTTATTCACTACACGACAGAAGAGTACCTGCGGCGAAAGTGGCCCACATGGGCAAACACACACCTGAATGCAGACATGGTCATTGCAACGACATGCCTCACTTACCTGCTGTTCCCCGTCTTTGACGTCGACTTTACAAAGATGGACCGGCTTTCGCAGAGTAAAGAACCTGGGAGACAGGTCTATCCTCTCCTAGAATATTCTCTTAAACATGGTGCGCTTCATGCCCGAGTCGCTGACACCAACTGCCCTGCCATTGATAGATTCCGCTCTTCGGATTCAAAGGTTTCCAAGACTTGGCTACTAATGAATACAAAATATGGAGAAGGCGAGGGAGCAGGCACTGCCGAATGGCTCATAGAACAAGGCGTCACTGCTAGTGTCCGGGATTCAGAAGGGAGAACCGCTTTCCATTATGCTGTACTCAACGGCTGGGCGCGGAGTACTGAGTGTCTGCTTAAAAGAGGCGCTATTATGAACTCTGACTTCAAGAACATGACTCCTTTTCACTACGCAGTCAGCACCGGCAATGAAGCGATCGTTAAGGCCTTCTTGAGCGCCGGGGTACCAGCGGATATGCCAGTGACGAGACAGCTTCATACATCCCCCTGTCAAGAGAACAAGGCGATATATGTTACTAGAGGAAACAGGCAGATTGTCCTCGACAACTCCTGCTCAGAGCAAGGCTTAACCCCGCTGCACCTCGCTGCCATGACAGGCAGCCAAAAGATGACGAAGTTCCTTCTGGATCACGGGGCGAACCCAAACTTTCCTTCGCACAGCGGTGAAACGCCGCTGCATCTGGCTATGAAGGAAGATTTATATGGGTCCAGATGGCAAAACAAGTTGGACTTCTGGAATAATCCGGATAATCGCGTGGAATGTGTTCTTGAGTGGATCGATCCAGAGGAGGATGAGGAAAACTATTACTCAACTAAGGCTTGGATCCGAAAGGAAAGGTCTGCGGTTGTTGAACTACTCTTGAACAACCCCAAAACCGACGTTAATGCCCAAGACATCTTTGGCATGTCTCCGTTGCATATTGCGGCTGGCAGGAAGGACTTGACTGCGTTGGTGTTCCAGAAGCTCATCGACAGAGGTGCTGATATCTCTTTGTGCACAACGGAAAGCAGAACGCCATTACATCTCGCCATTATGAACAAGAACGTCATTGCTGTTTCATACCTTCTCAAGATTGGGGCTGATCCTAGGGCTGAGGATGCCAACGGGCTTAACACTTTGCATTATGCGGCTCAAACTCGCCACTTACAGATACTGCAAAATTTGCTGGCCACCATTCCCGACATTCAGATGGAAGCCTTCCTGAATCGGCAAGACAAAAAAGGGAAGAATGCTCTTCACCACCTCTTGAGAAAACATGGTGTTGAAATTCCTGTCACCCGATACCTCCTGGAACGATGTAATGGCATCAACGATCTCGACAGCACAGGAATGTCGCCCGTGGCGTTATACATTAGTGCCAATGTCCTCTTTTCGCGCCAGGATGACAAACATTTGCTAGATCTTTTGTTTAGCTACGGAGCAGATCCCAGCTTCAAAACTACAGAAGGGTTGGGTTTGGTGCATTTAGTCGGCACTTCGCGCCGATGCTCTGTGGGTGGACTCCAGACATTGGCAAAATGGGGCATAGACCTAAGATCGTTGGATACACAGGGTCGAACCGTTCTTCATCATAGTTCCATAACAGGAACCCTGGTGGAGGACGTCCTACACTTTCTTTGCCATGATATAAAGCTGTCCGTGAATCTACGTGACGTGCATGGGAAGACAGCTTTGGATTATGCCGTTCAGGAGAAAGAGAATGCTCATGACCCGAATCCTTTTGACCCAGGCCGATGGATTAGGGCGGAGAAGCTACTTCGTGGTGTAGAAATGGAAGTATAGCTTGGAAGTCTACATTTCCTTTGGTAGCAATCTTATCGCTTCCTAGTGTCGTCTCATTGAGGAGCCTCATATATACAGATGTGCATACTACTCATATCTTCTGGATTCGTATATGGAATCTTTATGTATTGTCATTGCGCTCGATAACTTCCTGTCAATTCTCAATCATCATTTCCTTGACGGCCTAATCCAGCCCTGAAGCGACGTCGAGTCTGTCATATTTTACTCTGTTCAGAACACTATCGCCCTTCAAGATTAGGCACAGTCCTCTACATAGACCACAGCGACTACTGAACAGTGCTTCTACTCTCTCACGGGTCACACAGCTTTAGTCAACAGATGGGTTTCTTTCAGTTGAGACTTGTGGCTCACATTCAAGTACAGAAGAAACTAATCATCGATTTAGAATAAAAAAGAGAAAACAGCAACCGTAAATGGAGCAAACATACTTGTCTCGCAATGCTAATCAGAAGAGGGAGGAGACTTTGGCCACATCTCCCAGTCTATCACATCTTCCCATCGAAGTATCTCATCATCCTCTTCGTCACCATAGTCATGATAATATCCAAAATCCTCACACTCCTCGTCGCGAATGGGCGCTGAGCGATACATGTTCCTCTGTTTATTTCGCTTGCGCTCCGCTCGTTTCGCTTTTTCAGCCTTATGTTTCTTATGTGCCCTCTTTGCCCATTTCTTCAACTTATCAGGGTAGCATATGCACCACAACGCAACCTCTCGTGCCGCCATAGCGTCTTCCATAGCATCGTGAGTGTTGGAAGCCTGTCGAATACGCAATTTCAACAAGTCTGCACAGAGGGATTGAAGACTCTATCGACGACCAAAGGCAGCGCCCGCTCCAAACACCGCTTCTGCCGTAAGAATAGCAGTATCGAAAATCTTCCCATGTGATAATCGAAGCCTTTTTAAATCTTGCTGGAGAGATTGTCCAACCATTGCTGTCTCTGTGTTGATATGCTTAAGTAGCTCTTGTCGTGCTGCTTCCCAACCACGGAGAACTTGTCCTTGGGATGCGGCTATAGCGAGTGTTGCTGGCCTTATACCATGGATGTTGGTACGCCAGTCAATAATTGGCTCATGAGGCTTGACAAGAGAATTGATCAAAATTTCGCCAGTGAAGAAATCGATCACGCAGATAGATATAATTTCACTTTCGCCATTTTTTACTCCTGCCATTTCGCAATCTAGGGTAACTGCCTTTCTTTTGGGCTCGAGAGAGGTAGGGCGAGTAGCCATAATGGTTTGCTTCGTGATAGAGGCTTGTTGAGCGTTCTCGGGAGTTTCTTCCCTCAACACATAGCCCTCCTTTTTGAGGCGCTCCGAAGGATGGCATTTGCGAATGAGACGGTCGTATATGACTGAACTATCTAGTAGTGAGAACCCTTTGTAGTTTTGGTCCTGGAAGTGAAAGGCTGGTGAGGGTTGAGGTGTAGGGACGTTTAACACTTCATTTTGAGATGGTATAACCGCCGGCAAGGTCCTATGCTTAGCTTCATTATGCTGGGACAAGGCTTCTGTGCTGCAAAACCATCTGACGCAGTATTCACAACACTGGTTGGCTTCATGGTCTGCATCCAAACAATGCTTTGCTAATTGGGAATGGGTTTTGAAAGAAGTAGAGCACAATCTGCAGCATCGCCGGCTGTTGTTGTTGGCTTTGACCATTGTAGAAAATGTTTGAACGGCAGTGCGGAGTAACATGAAAGAGGACAAGTTGGAGGCGACATGAGGTATTTGTTTAGGAGCTGCAAGTTGGGCCTCAGCGCTTGGCAGGCCTCCCGAGTCAATTGTGTGTTGGCAGTACGAATGCAGGATGGTGGCGCAATCATGAGATCTAGGCAGTACACCTCTACCCAGTTGCGTAGCCAAGCCCGCATCTGTAGAAGCGCAAACGAGATTCCATCGATTGGCTTGTGTAATGTATACGTATCTCGTGAAAGAAATCGGTCCCCTGATAAAGAGAAGGTCCGGTAGTGGCCTGGCATCGGAGTAAACAGATATCGGCTACACAAAGGTACATCAGTTTACCCCGTCCACTGTAATTCACGTCAAGTACTCTGATAAGTGTTATCTAGTGCGGGGTTTGAAATGCATCCTCGAACTCAACCAACGAGCTCCGCCATGCCTTGACATTTTACATTTTCAAAGGCCCGCTATGCATGCGGGAGGCCGACCTTTCTGTCATCCATTCAGATTTGTCCGGCTGCAGCGGCCAGCGAATTTCCACAGACGCGAGACGTATGACTTGGTCATCAGTACATTTAGAAAAGGCTTGCACTTGTGACGTCGGTCTTAACAGTAAAAACGGGGGCTTTTCTCGTGAATGCCACTCATCTTGACCCTCTTAAACATTTCTACAACCAAAACCCCTACTCCTCTGCATCTTGTGAGCTAACTTCCTCCATCTTAAACATGTCATCTTCCCAGCAAATTCAATCAGACATACATACTAGTCAAAGCCAGCTACCGCATCCCATCCATGCCGTGGCCAAGCACATCCCGAGGTTTTCTGAGCTTCCTTGGTTCGGTTGTGATGATGACCTCTCGGCAACAATCATATCTGAAGAGTTCACGACTGACGGTCCTGTCAACAATTTCATTCAAATGCACCAGCAAATCGAAGACTTGCAAAGCACGGTCAATGATCTTTCAGAAAAGAACAAGGCCCTCGAGCTGCAACTAGCGACAAGGATTGAAGAATCGATATCCAGGCTACAGAAAATCTGCAAAATGAACATTGATATACAAGGAAGTCTAAACGAAAAAAAGGCAATGGCAGATGAACTTGATAAGCTGCGAGCGCAGAGTGTCGGGCATCCGCTAGGAATGCTAGAAAGAACACCAAGAGGGATCTGGATTAGCAAACTTCTATCGAGATCACAGTCTATTGATGGCAATCACAACGCACTCCAAGGAGACGGATTATATGATTCCGAAATCGAGAATGCGGCGTCTGATGTAAAGAGTCCTTTGGACACTATCCTCAGTGCTGATGAGGCCCGATGTCTGTTTGATTCCTTTGAAGAGTGCTTTGACGAGCAAGATCTGGATTCATTATCATTGCGCCATTGCTCAGTTTGTCACAAGATGAGATTCGAACAAGCCAACCCCAATAGTTTATACCCTTTCGTCGACGAGTTCCCCACGAGTCTCCCACGGCCTATCACCTGCAGTACCTCTATCTGCTTGGTCTGCTATCTTGGATCTGTTGTCAAGTCTATACAGGGACTACCTGAAACTTGGTGGGAAACTTCAGGGTCAACAGTTCCAATGCGATGTCCCTGCGGTACCTGTTCGGCTGATATCGCTTTCCAGGATCGTGGGGCTTTACAGAGACTATTTAAACTCACGAAAGTCCAGGATAGAGACGAAAAACTGAGAATGTAGGTGTTTGCAGAGTTCCCTAGCTTCAAATTGTTGACTTTTGTGGAATAGATATGATACAGCACAGTATCTTGTGTCAATGCTCGACAGCCTTGATCCGCAGCCAACTTTCGAAGCACGTCAGGTCGCCAAGCGCCTCCACCAACATCTTACTTCCAATGGTGTTATGAGACCACTATTCGGCCTTGCGATATCAGAACTACAGTCCCTAGAAGAGAGTGTAGCACACGATGTGAACTCCAAACGCCTTCAGCTTCTCGAGCTGAATGGTACTAACGAGGTATTGCGTGTCCCCATCTTCACACAGCTTCTGCGACGAGAGCAGTCTCCAGTTGAATGTTCAATCTGCACTGAACCTATCTATGATTTAATTGGTGAAGCTTTCAAAAAATGGGATACCATTTGTGGTGATTTTGATGGGGACTGGAAGTGGAAGGTTCTTCCTTTTCCCCGCAAGCTTGAACAGAGGTGTTCTCATACCATTGACTTCTGCGGGGGGTGCTTGGAGAACTATATTGAGGGTCAGCTTGATCAACATGGAATAGCTGGATGTCATTTACTTACTTGTCCTTCTGTCGATTGCGGTCGGCGACTTGAATACGACGAGGTGAAACTATATGCGAGACAAGATACATTTTCAAAGTAAGTACTGTTTCTAGTCTTTATGAGGAAAACCAGTTTCTAACACGCTCGAAGATACGATGACTACTTGAAGCTAGAGGCCTTGAGCAACCTGCCTTCTTTTCGATGGTGTCTTGCCGAGAATTGTTCCTATGGACAGATACATGACCTAATCGAGAGTAACCACGTCTCATGTGAGGAATGTGGTTACGAGATGTGCTTCCAACACCAGGTCAAATGGCATGTTGACTTGACATGCGAAGAGTTTGATAGCATGCAGGAGAATGGAGACCCTCGATTCCGTGAAACTCGAGACTGGGTAAATGCCAACACAAAGAAATGCCCTTCTTGCGGAGTCAATACACAGAAAGGCCAAGGCTGCTTCCACATGACTTGTGAGCCACCTCACCCGCAGTCCCACTTGATTCGTTCTAAATCTAGTGATAGGTACGCTATGCCGCCATGAGTTCTGCTGGGAATGTCTTGCGAGCTGGAGCGATATCATGCCGAGATCGAGACAGTACAATCAATCAGCTCATCGAGACGGCTGTTACTTCAGGTCCAGTGATCAGCAGCCTACACAGATCAGAGGGGAGCATGTACCTGTCAGGTGATAGGTCAAGTATTCTGGAGCACTGATACTTAAGGTAGGTACACTTATTCGTCATAGATGGAAAGCCCATCGTGATTCATAATATTAAAGTCTGTTAGATATCTGTGTATACGTGTGACTAAATCGCTATACCGATATTCTCTGTCCAGGTATGGCCGTAATCACTATTAGTCTACAACTTCCAGTCATCAGCAGCCGAGAAACCTGTGGCCATAGGGATGGGGTTGCGTTAGATCTGAAGTTTATTTGTATGGCTGAACTACAAACCCCTGTCGCCCCTTCGAGCTTGTCGGTGCCTATAGTTTCGTTCTCCCGGCTCGTCATGTATCATCTGAATCCACGGCAATTCGCCAACCATTTTTCGCACATCTCCCCAGGAGAGGTCTGGCTGAACAAAAGATCTCCATAGTGACAATATCGAGCTCGATGCGTCGATAGTAGATATACAACCCATCAATATCAGCCAAATAAGCAATGGCATGTATGGATCTTGCTCTCGTTTCATGGCAAAATAGCATTCCTCGAGCTGTGAAGTGAAGATCGGTAGACGAGGTTTTTGCACTGGACTGTGCGAGAGTGTGGATATGAACGCAAGCATACCAAGTCGCAGAGCTTCAGACTCGCCAGGTAGTTGACTGCTTCCAAGACCGATGAGGTGAGTCTGACTCGTACTAACCTGAGATTGGAAATCTGCCCAGCTGAGAAGAGGTCTAACCTTTGAACCTTGATGCCAGTTCGCATGAGTTGACAAAGCTTGCAATGTCTGGTAGCAGCTTATCAAAGCGGGGTGCGCCATCAGCCAGGGCATAATGCTTGGCGGCTCGATGACGCCAACAGGCTGTTGCGAGTATGAATAAGCAAAAGGGAAGTACAATGGACGACCCGTTGCTAACGCTATCCTGAGATCGACCTGCTGGATCTTGAACAGTAGTTTCGAGTCCATCGGCACAGGTTTTGTCTCTCGCAGTTCTAGTAACCTCCTCAGCCCGACTAGGTGAGTTGCGACAGCGTTAAAATCTTGAAATGACTCAGCTGCGAAGAGTAGAATCAGGATGATCAGTATGGTGGAATAGGATTGCTGCGTCGAAGCTCTGTGAAGATTGTTGTTCAATGACGAGAGGATGGCACAGAGTGATTGTTGCGATCGAAGTGATATCTTGGTTCCGGAACATACATCATCCACGGTATATGTAGCGAGGAATATGGACTCTAGTAGAGTCTTATTCTCGTTCAACAATGCCAAGTAGTCGGTCATTCTGTGAATGGGGTTGTCGTTTGTGTTCTCGAGGTGTCTCTCAAGAGGATATGTCGCATCGAGCAAGGCATTATACTTGGCGACTAAAAGTCACATTAGTACTGATTACCAAATCTCTGATGAGAATCTACAATGCATACCTAACCGCAACGCAGTAGGTGGCAGGGGAGATGAGTTGAAGCTAAGCTCATGAGTTCGGAGCTGCAGCGACTTTATAAGGGGCTCGCAACTTGCTAACTGATGAGAAGACGAGAGATCTTGTGGGGTCGAAGCATTATTGGATGCCTTGCGCGCCTTTCTGATTGATCGGCGCGAGCCTTGACGTACGTTGACCCCCTTCATACACCGACTGCGAATCGAGGCCCGACTACCGGGTTCGAGTGGACGCCCATGGCCATCGACAGTAAGAAACGTAAGCTCAGTGGCTGGCATTGGATCAGATGTTTACGGATCGTGATCAAGTGATGCTGACAGACCCGAAACAGGGCTTCAATGTGGTCCAAATCTCGCATCCGCTCAGCCTCGATCCTTCGTCATGGAATGGACCCGCACCTCGACCAGACTGATGCCCGAATTAGGCTAAGCGTTGATTTAAGCTTGTTCGGATTTTAAAAAGCTCCGAGTTACCGCAGATCTTATCATGGACACTAACCGCGTTTAGACATCAATCTGGCCGTTTGGCGAGGATCGATCCGAAAACCTGGGAGGCGTATGCGAGGGCGTTACCATCAGGCAAAAAGCTAAAGGAAAAGTCTAATACCGCGCATTAGCGAAGCACGTTTAAAATGTGAAGACCACATCGTTATCCCGGCTTGGTTAGTGGTATGTCGATCACAGCAGAGTAGTACGATCGAAAGGCGCACTTCATGATGAATATCTTGTATAAAAGCGAGCTCTTTCTCTAGAGAACCGTATCATTAGATCTAGTTATTATCATATTCTCAGTTGATTCTCTCAAGTTAAAATTCTGAACATTCACCATGGCTAAGAACGTATCTCCCTTTCAAAGCGCATCCTCTCAGATGCCGGCACTTACCCTATCCGTTGGCCAACTTTTCATGCAATCCCAACTATGCACCAAGCCACAGTTGCCCCCCAAGGATCTCGACCTCTCAGGCCAAACCGCCATCATAACCGGGGCAAACAACGGAATCGGCTTTGCATGCGCCAAACTTCTGCTCCAGCATAACTTGAGCCATCTCATCATCGCCGTGAGATCTGAAGATAAGGGCAATGCTGCTGCCAAGCAACTCCGTCAAGCGTCACCATCAACAAGTCCCCAAATTGATGTTTGGAGGCTTGATATGGGAGACTACAGCTCCGTTGAAGGCTTTGCAAAGCGCTGCGAGACTCTGTCTAGAATAGACCTTGTCATTCTCAACGCTGGCATGGGCAATATAGCCTTCCACCGTAACAAGACAACAGGTCATGAAGAGACTATTCAGGTCAACTTCCTCTCTACCATGTACCTATCCGTTCTTCTCTTGCCTATTCTCAAGAGTAGGGCTCCAACTCCGAAGCCAGGCCGCCTCACTATCGTCAGCTCGGGGACAGCTATGCACTGCGAATTGCCCGAAGCCAAGGCAGACCATATCCTATCTGCTCTCGATTTAGAAGCCAATTTCGATGGCATGGGGCATTATGGGAAGTCTAAGCTTTTCGGTCAGCTCTTCATCGACAGACTATCTCAACACGTGGACCCCAAGGATGTTATCGTCAACCTTGTCGATCCCGGCTTGACCAAGGGCACAGGGCTTATGAACAAAGGCTCTTGGCTCATGAAGATGGCCATGGCCATGGGAACAAAGCTCGTGGGTCGTACACAGGAACAAGCTGCCTCATCTTATGTCGATGCCGCGATTATTAAGGGAGAAGAATCCCATGGATCATATATCATGGATTGGAAGATTTACCCGTATGTACTTCTGCAACACATTTTCGACAAGTCACTAACAGATCCCAGATTTGGCTTCTACTATTACACTGAAGAGGGCAAGAGTGTTCAGGACAGAATCTGGAGGGAGGTGATGGATGAATTTGCGTTTGTTCACATGGAAGAGATTATACGTTCATTGAAGAATTAGCCTGTGCGTCGATGGGATGTAGACGGACACCTCCCATATTCTCGGACTCGGACTCGGGATAAGGTGTGATGAAGTGTGAAACTAGCATGGAAAATCTCCTTTTGCAGACGATTAGGCGACAACATAAGCACTAGTGGTCAGCGCGCATGAAAGCGGCACAGCATCAACTCTTATCATTGATCACACTCTTTCAGTATAAATAATGCTCATTTGCTCGTTTAGAGCAGTTTTGACTGGTCTGTCATACCATCCACCGCTATATCTTGTTCTTCATCCCCCGCATCTTGTCTGACACTGCATTTCCTCTCATCTCATCTTCATCATGAATAAAGTCATATCCGGCTCCAACGCTCTGGTAGTGGGCGGCACCAGCGGTATCGGCTACGCAATCGCCAGCCGTCTGGCAACATCGCCCAATTATCAGTTCTCGGCAATCACTATCGTGGGCCGCACAAAGCCTCAGGTCATGCCAGCTGAGAAGGTCTCCTTCCGCTCCGTCGACGCGACATCAATGCACGCTCTTAAAGAGTTTGCGCAAGAGTTCAGAAGCAATAGCCAGAATAGTCCTCTTGACCTTCTCGTAATGACACAAGGAATCATGTCGTTCGCTGGACGGACGGAAACACCGGAGGGGATTGACAGGAAGATGGCGTTGCACTACTACGGCCGTCAGCTCCTGATCAGAGAGCTCATGCCCATTCTAAGCCAAGATGCGAAAGTTCTTCTTGTTCTGGATGGACTCAATGCTAGTCCCGAGAAGTTGAATTGGGATGATCTCGACCTCAAAGAAACCTTCAGTCTTGCTCACGCAGCAAACCACTGCATCACCATGAATGACGCAATGATACAGTATCACGCACTTCAAAACAAAGGTTCCAAACACTTCTTCGCACACGGATATCCTGGAGTAGTGAATACAGCGACACCCAAGAACTCAGCTTGGTATTTCCGAGCTGTGTCCAAGGTTGCTTCGAGATTGGTTGGTCTGCAGCCTGAGCAATGCGCTGAAAGACAACTCGATGGACTGTACAAAGCTGCGGATGAGTTGCAATCGAAAGAGATTTCCTGGGCTTGTATCGATAATCATGGAAAGGTGATTGGAGGGAAGAAGGAGTGGAGTGAGGAGGAGAGAAGGAAGATTGCTGACCATACTTGGGCTCTTGTGGATCGGGCATAACATTTTACTGGGAATGATATAGTAAAATTGATTTTATGTTAAGAAGCTGATAATTGAATCAAAAGACCCAAATCCAGAACTGGTGATTCCTAGTTGCTCTGCTATGTGTCTCTTACGCCGCCCCCATCTCGCGGAGTATTTTCTCAACAGCCTCGCCTTCACAATCAACCGCATAACCCAAAGGCGTCTTCCCAGACTTTGTTTCTACATTAATATCTGTTCCCGCTTCAATCAAAAGCTTAGCCTTTGTCTCTGAATCCTCTCCACTTCTGGAAGAAGGATTCCCCGCCACAAGATGCAGAACCGTCTCGCTGTCATTGTTGGCCGCGTTGACATTTCCTCCGCTCTCAATCAGAGTCTGCAGTGATACAGTCTCTCCCCATGCTGCAGCACAATGGAGCGCCGTTGCTCCTTCGTCGTTAGTTGCCTCAAGGTCAATCCCAGCTTTGACCAAGTCTCGCACCAGTTCAGGTGAGCTCTGCGCAGCGCGATGCAGAAGAGTATCACCGCCTTCGCCTCTGAGGTGAATATTTGCTCCACGGTCGATAAGAATTTTGACGCATTCTGGTCCGTCGCTCATTGCATGATGCAGCACTGGATCCCCATTGTTATTCACGGCGCTAACATCAGCGCCGGCAGCAACAAGAGCTTCGACAATCCCGATATGCTCATGGGATGCAGCAATATGCAAAGCAGTGTTTCCATAGCAATCCTTTGCCGAGACATCCGCCCCAGCCTCTATGAGGAGCTTTGCGATTTGTGTTTCCCCGAATAAGGACACGACATGAAGAGGCGTTTCTTCATCGATGTTGCGGCTGTCAACATTTGCTCCCGCCTTCAAGAGCATTTCGGTGATCCTTAAATCGCCACCGGCAGACGTATTGTGCAACGGCGTGACACCGTCATAACTTGCTGCAGAGACGTTGGACCCAGCTTCAATGAGCATCTGCACAGCTTTCTCATCGCCGAATTGAACGGCATAGTGAAGTGGCAAGAAGTCACGAGCCGTTTGCGTAGCTGATACGTCTGCGCCGTTTTGCAGGAGCTCTTCTAGTCGTTGGTTATTTTGGTGAAAAGCTGCTTGGTGCAGAGTTGTGATTTCAGCGGGATCGTCGCCTGGGGCGTGGCATGGACAAGCCTGAGTTGGTGTGTGAGACATTATGAGAGACTTTGCAAAATGATGTATAAGGATAGTAAACTGTGAGAAAGGGCTATTAGATATATGAGAAATTGTTAGAAAGAACGTGAATTTTCAGCTGGAGCCATTCAGGCAGCAAGTCGGTCTTTACCATTTGGAGTCGTGGACCAAGCTGAGGTTAGCTGAAACCTAGGCTGAAAGTGGAAGGTATCACAAGAAACTTCACGGTAACATCCGACAGCATGCTTCTACCAGAGCTTTATCTCAAGGATATCCGGGTTTTGTGAGTATTTGGTGTACTAACCGAACACTTCAACTGCTAACATCCTGTCAATCCCGCATTCTTCCAAAATGCCGATCTCAATAATCACCAAAGCTTCTCTCGTATCCTTTTTGACATCACCTAATGTTTTATTGCTTGCTTGCCTATAAGCCATCATTGGTCCTGGAGCAAAACTCTGGCATGCTCTACAGGTAGCCCAGATCCTTAAACGCCCTCTGCAGAATCCCCCGAATGACATCCTGCTTCCTATTATTATACTCCATGACATCCTCCCCATTCTCAACACTCGCCTTCGCAGCCTCCCTCTTAATATTCTCATAAGCTTTCTTATCATCCTCATTCTTCCTCAACCAATCCGCAAATATCTTATGTCTCACCACCTCAGGGCATCCAGGACCCCAAACATGCAGATTCGTCGGCACAGGCTCATAATCGCAAAAGAAGCGATGTCCATGCCACCCAGGCTCTCGCAAGAGAAAGTGGAAGCCAACGTCTTCAAGAGCCTTCACGTAGGATGCTTCATCGTTGAGGTCTTTTACGGTTAGGTCAATGTCGATGACGGCTTTGGCTGGAAGGCCTGGAACGCTTGTTGAGCCGACGTGGTTGATTGAGATGGCTGTGTCGCCAAGGGCAGACTCGATGCGTGCTTTTGCGCGGGTGAAGAGCTCAGGCCATGTAGGATCTGGCTCGACGATGGCGATGGGGTGTTTGTATTTGCGATATGCAATTCTTTCGATTGGAGCGCCGTCATCGTAGTCTCTCAGCAGTTCTTCAATTGTAGGCGTCATGGTGAGATCTGGGATGGGAAAATGGCTGTAGATTCTATTGAGACCCTGCTGTAGGATGTATAGAGGGAGATAATGCTTGGCATGGCACGAGGTTTATAAATGGTGTTGGAGGCTCAGATTCACTGGGATTCTGCTGTTCAGGGTGCATTAGGCCAGTTGTTTGCCCCGCACCAACCTACAGGCCTTCCCCATTTGCCTAGGCTCGGTGACTCATTCACCGACGAGTCCAGGGTTAAGTTGCAGCGGATCACTAATACGACTGGAATAAGCTATTTATACCTCGCCATGTCGAGGCCGGCCTTGACTGGATTGATTCCCTCTTGGGAATGAACTTAATGAAGTATACGCTGTGAGATACTCCTGCACAGTGATCAAGGCTCACAAGAGCTCTGTATCGAAGCAAGGTGATTGGGAACATCGTATACTTCCTCGTTTTCACATTTACATAGGGCGCTGTACATAGGCAGTGGACTCTTGAGGATGTCAAAGCATTAACATTGTTTTCCATAGTTATCGGTTGACTCCATCCCACAAAGATCAGCAGAGCCCTGCAAAATGCAATCTTGGCCAATTAACAACATGTCAGATATGCACTGCTCGCCAAGAATGTCAAAGAACTTTTGCAATGCTTATGTGTCGCGATAGATAAGCAACCCCGCTCTTCAATGCACTGTAGACGACCCTGCTTGCGGGTCACAAACTACAATCATCATGCCTCCAATCACAGGAAAAGTGAATGGTGTGATACGATCGAACGTGCCATTGCCGCTGGCGGTCAATGAGCTCACACAGCATTGGTCCACCCACATTCTCAGCAAGCCGGTTCAGGACATTTAGGTCGTCGATACCATACATGGAATGTCTTCCAAAATATCGATCACATTGACTTTCAAGAATGGCACCGATGACAGCGCCAGTAGTGTTTGCGTCAAGGGCGGGTTCAATCACGACATTCGAGGGTCTTTGCCTTTCCTCTACGCCATTTGCCGAAGTGAAGCAGAGTTCTACTACTACCTTACCCCAAAGGTCAAGATCCTTCGCCCCCCGGTATCGTATGCTCGCACAGATACTATAAATGGACAGGGCATTGTTGTGATGGCCGATGTCAAAGCTCAGGATACACCTTCGGTAACCTACTTGAGACATGGCCGGTTGAAAGGGCGAGGATGAGTGTCGCGCGCAGCTAGCTACCCTCCATGCCAGTACCTGGGGGACACGGGTGACACGATTACCTTAGTGAGCAAAACTCTTTCAACCAGCGATGCAATCCTGGGGTTTCTTGCACCGGAAGAACGTGACAAAGGTTTTGATCCAGACGCGAGACCTCCAGTTCCTAAGTTCATGGAGGATCGGGGGCATATGACGGCCATATCCAAGGCCCTTTGAGCATCAGAGTCCAAATTGAAGCGCATCGTTCATGGTGATGCACATATTGGAAACACGTTCGTCTCCCCCGCAGGAGAGCCTGGCTTCCTTGACTGGCAGGTCATTCACGCCGCATCAGCCTTGCACGACGTTGCTTATTCCATCGGCGGGTCACTGTCAATTCGAGATCGCCGCGATCATCAAAAAGACCTCTTGCAGTCTTATCTCAGCGCCCTGAAGCATGCGGGCGGCCCGGAGATTGAGATGGAGGATGTTTGAGAGGAGTACGGGCGACAAACCTTTCACGGCTTTGCATGGGCCCTTGCTGGGCCACTAATACAGAGCCGCGAGATTGTTGATGCTATGGTAGAACGACACAGCGCGGCGATTGTAGATCACAAGAGCATAGAATTAGTGGAGGTTAGGGAGGTATAAAAGGAACTAATGATGTTGCATATGAATAAAATACTATTTACAACAAAGGCGGATTGTCAAAGGTCTGTCTGATCCTGCAACCCAACGTGATCACCACCACTCGTCAGACATGTCTCGAATTGAATTGGTACCGCAATGAACCGCCCCATTTCCCTCATGATGACTCTCCCAAACATCCATAAACCTGATCTTCATCCCAACCCTGGCATACGTGTTTCGAATTTCCTCAACAAAGACGTCCTTCCCGTCAATAACCGGACCCCATGGGCTAGGTGCAACACAAGTGTTGTAACCAGTAAGAACGAGGTTGTTTATGACAGCAGGGTAGGATGCCCGGACTTCGCGTTTCGACAAACCGAGTTCCGACCGCTTGGTTTCGCTGAACAAAGCTGGAATGCGCACGATGTCCTCGTCGGTCAGTCCAACTTCATCCTTGAGAATCTTGATGTTGCGATCAATTTTCTGAGCGGCCCATTCGTTTAGGTTCTTGACGTCCGCCATCCACAATAATTGTGTGATGGTAGGTATAACGTAGAAGCCATGGTCCTTGCGTGAAATAGCGAGGACAGATCCATGCCCGGCTTTTTGTTGGTCGTTAAGGATCTCCAAAGCTAAACGAGGGTCACTAATGACTGCAACCCAACCCCGGGTATTGTTGGCGGGAATAAACTGGACGAACTCATCGACATGACCCACGGCAAGCCAGTCAGTATCGAGTCGAACGGGCTTCTGTGACTCTTGAGCCTCAAGGTAAGAAAGAAGGTGATGGCTTTTGTTGCCATGCTTGCCAACGATGAGACGTCCAGCTGGCCAAGTCTTTCCCTTGAACGTGTAGGGAGGAATGGCTTCGATGTTGCCGCCAGCATCGATATCAGTGCCCCGCGCTCCGAGATGCTGCACTGCACCAACTCCAGCTTTTCGGAAATCCAGAAAGAGTTGTCGACCGCCCTGTCGCTCATCGCCGGGACACCGAATCATGATCCGGATAGATACTGTTCCATTCGGGCCAGGCATGCTTGCGTAGCCTGGCTCAACAAAGTCTTGGACCCATCGGTCACTTGGTTCCTTGAACAGGTACAGGTCCTTCTTCAAGCCAGCAGCCTTTGTAATTGAGACGAGGGCGTTGGTGAAGTTGACAAGAGTAGGGTCCCAGTCCTCCCCGCTGGCGAGGACCTGTTCGACCTTTTGGAGATGGTGATGTGTAAGCACGGGTGCGACACGTAACATGACCGTGTCAGATGATTTGGTACCTCCGGCTTGAATGGTGAAGCGAACAGTGACATTTCCATCCCAACTCTCGGGGTTTCTGGTGTCCCGACTCTCAGGACGTCTGGTATCACGAGCATCAATGCCAAGGTCAAGGCCAGCCTGCAGCTCCGGTTGATAGAAGATATGGTTGTTGTCGATGTATTCCCAATCATTGCCCTTCTTCTAGAAGATACGTACGAACTTTCGCTGAGTCGCATCGGGAACTGTAACAGTACCCTTTGCGCTGCCGAAGAGGTCTGGATTGGGGACGGTCTTGAGAGGTGCGAGATATTCGGGAGATCTCTGGGTGTTGTCGGAAGCATCGTGACAATCGTCAAGTCTCTCATCGCTGAAAGTGTTGCGGTGGAGATACTCAGTCCGGCATCGTTTACCAGTATCGCCGATATTGGGGAGGAAAATGGCACCGTGCGTTTCATTCCATCGCGTCTTGTCAATCGTGTCTGAAAGGCGTTGGAGGTCGACTCGTCCGTCGCGGTTGGTATCAGCACGTATGTCGGCTTTGAAACGAGGTGGCGGGGGGGGACAAGAGCCGCAACAGCCCCCGCAACCACTTCCAGCTAAAGCCAGTGGAATACCTGAAGAGAAGGTGGTCAGAGATTGAACTGCAGAATTGATTGCTAGGTGGGATTCATACCGCAAAGGGCCATAAGGTGAAGAGAGCGCATGGCGGCAGTGGGGGGATGCACAAGCGAAGTGGGAGCAGGAATGAGCGATGAGGCCTGTAGCGTTTGAGCGAGAGGGACGATGCAGATGATGATGATGAAGAAGAGATGGATGGTGCAGAAGACCGATACGTGATGATGCGGATTCTGTGGCTGAGAGGGATGGTGCTGCTGATGATGAAGCAGACGATTATGATGATGCTGATGATGATGATGATGATGATCAGAGGGAAGATGATGCTGGTGATGCCAAAATGAGAGGTTTGTTGATGGTGATGATGATGTTCAGGTGAGAAAAGCAATTGAGCAGTCGCAGTTGTTTTGTGTTTGTCGGAAGGTCATTACTCGTTTGGCAACAGCTCCTGCTTTGGGAGCCGTCCCCGTTCCATAAAGACGGGAGGAGGTGAGAGATGGCTACTCTTGCCTCAACTCGATTGCACCACTCTGATCCATCCGTTTCAAGCTCAGTCTCACTGAAGCCTGTTCTTCATATCCCCCTTAATTATTATTCCTCGCCACTATTTCCATCGTAATCACGGCTCCAACATGGTCGAGGCCATTGGTTTGGCTGCTAGCATCGCTGGTCTTGTTCGACTCACTGGGTCTGTCTTCAAACAAGTCACCAAGTTCTGCAAGGAAGCCAAAGATGCTCCGTCAAAAGCCCAAGACTTTTGCACCCAGACGCGAGATCTCACTGGAATTATCAAAAACTTGCGACTGTTGACTTCCGTATTGAGAGAGCGAGACTCGAATCCGGCGCACAAACCACAGCATCTTGAATGGTGCCAAAGAGATTGAATGAGATCAATAGCAAGCTTGACATAGCACTGTCTGACTTTGGCGTTGGATAATCAGCAAAGCGTTTCGTTCAGAGGTTGAAATGGCCCTTTTTATTGCAGGAAACAAGAGATTTGGTCTCCGAGCTTGCAAATCATCGCGCCAATCTTCATCTTAACCTGTCTGCAGATAGTAGGATGCTTTGATGAAGAGTCTGGCTAAACAAGATGAGATCCACGGCATGATCGAAAGAAGGATCAGTTTGAGACTCTGGTTGAGCTTAACAAGAGGCGAAAATAGGTCTTGAACTTCTTTCTAAGCGCGAAACTTCAGGACTATCTTGACGTTAGTCGCGAGCTGCGACACGAAGCGACTGGGTTTTGGCTCAGCAGCAACGATTCCACCTTTGAAAAGTATAAGAATGGATCAAACTTCAAATTGTAGTTTAGTAGCATTCCAGGTACGTTGCAGCGCTTTGCTACATTGTGAGCTCATTAACGTCTCTCCAGGCAGTGGAAAGACGGTTCTGTGCGGACTTGTCATCGAGACTGTTCTTGAACAGAGCGACCATCTTACAGCAGTCTGCTTCGCGTTCTGCGACTACAAGAACCCTGACTCCTGTCTCCCCGAGAATATTCTCGCGGTACTGGCAGTCCAACTTGGTCTCCAAGGCGAGGAAGCCTTCGATCTTCTCGGAGAAGACTTCGACATGCTCCATCCCGACGACAAGCTTCCCACCAAGCCAAGATTAGACGATCTTATGAAGCTCGTCGGATGCGTGTCTCAAGCTTATGAGAAGGTCTTTGTCATAGTTGATGGACTAGACGAATGCGGTGATCAGGTAGCTCGTATGACCCGGTCCTTGGAAGCGATAGTCAATGAATCTGAGATTGTCAGCTCTGCCTTATTTAGCAGAAAGGAACAAGAGATCCGTGAGCAACTCGCTGAGGGGTTTGAACACATTGAAGTTTCAGCCCACGTGAATGATTTGGAAGAATACACCATTGCAGTACACTGCAGGCGCAAAGTACTCAAGAGCATCGAAAGGACGAATCCTGATCTCTATAAAAACATCCTTCATGCTTTAGCACCCTTTCTACAATTTTCGCCGCCTCTACTTCTCTGGGAAGACAGAGAAGCACGACTTCCTATCCTATTCACCTGAAAGTCGTAGAAGAAGGCCCCGTTCTGGGACTTCTCAAGCGGCTTTTCGATATCCACAAGACTGGCAACTTTAGGGCATAGGCTGACGCGGCGCTGTCTGGGGAACAGGCCGAGCTGTCGACTGTGCACCAACTGCCAAAAGTCCCACTACATGTCGCAGTGTTTTTGCTAAGTCCCAAGCTGTACCAGTTCCTCATTGACAGCGGTGTCGATGTGAAGGTGGTGAGAGGTAACTTCACTCAGCTTGCCATGATTATCGCTCTGAAAGGCGAAGGATCCCTTGATGAAAAGATGAAAAATCCTCGTCTCATGGAATAAATGTCTTGCACAATCAACGTCCTCTTGGATAATGGCGCTTATACTGCATTTGTCATAGAGGGCCATAGTTGCATGGCTCATGCCATTGTTTCGTTGCCAGGTCATTACCTTCTCCAATTCATCCATCCAATGTCAGAAGATGCAGCCACAGCCTTTTCAACCTTTGAGTGTAGGGACAAATCTGCTAATATCGTGCTCGAGGCTATACTTCATATAGTAGTTGTTGAAGAAGCTTATTCTCAGTGGAAACAACTAGGCCCCGCAGCGCTGTCTTTCTCTCGTGGACGTGGCCTTTCCTTACCGCAAATTACTCTCAATCCTACCCCTCAGCCTGTATCAGACTTGCCAAGTTGAAACTAATATTGAGAGGCAGTATAGCTTTTGCTGCATTTATGTACGATTAAAGGCAATTAAAATGGCAACTACTGGCTGTTCATATTGTTTCAAGAGATTTCATTCCTATTTACTAGACAAATCTCTTTATGCTTGCTCAAGTTGGCTCACCTCCACTTCCCGCTTCATCTCAGCCTTCTCATCCCTCGCCAAGATAGCTTCATTATCAGGCGCCAGCTTATTTCCATAGCGACCAATCTTGTACCAAGGCAGAGAGAACAGTTCATCAGTACTCTCAAGCGATCGTCCCGCCATCTCAGGAACAAATGCCCAAACCCAGATGAGACCGAGGATACAGACAGCAGCACAAAAGAAGAAGAATCCACTGCTCGTCATGTGAAGCAGCATAAGCGGAACAGCTTTTGTGTTGCCGTACTGGTTCGCAAAGTGAAGACACATGGTGATGGAACTACCCAGGGCACGAAGACGAAGAGGCCAGATCTCAGCGTTGACAAGATACTGGAACGAGTTCCATCCCATGGTCCAGCCGACACCTGAGATGTATAGCATTGCAATTGCGCCAACGCCAGCATGTTTCTGTGTGCTTGTCAAGGTTCCATCTTCGAGGGTCTTGGTACCAACAATGGCAAGGAAGATGGCGATGTACAAGACTGAAATGGTCTGAAGAGTGATGCCAGCATAGAGCGATCGACGTCGACCGATGAAGTCAACGAGGAAGAAAGCGCAGGCATAAGCAGAGACCAACTTGACAACACCGAGAATGCAGGTAGCGAAGAGCTTCTCGGACTGGCCAGACTTTCCGAGGACGCCAAAGAACTCAGCAGCGTAGATGGTGATGGCACTAGCGCCAGACCATTGACCAAGGAGCTGAGCCATGAAGCCAAGCATGAAGCGATATCGGTTGGCGGGGATTGTAAGAAGTTCTCGGATCTTGCCCCATCGGGAGACACCGAGGATGGCCTCTTGCTCTCGCTCAAGTTGCTCGCGAATGCCGTACAACTCGGCTTGGACGAAGGGATCGTCTTCGGGGAGTTGTCGAAGCTTGCAGAGAGCCTTGGTGCTCTCTTCATTGCGGCCCTTCATGGTGAGCCAGCGAGGGGTTTCGGGGACGGTGAAAGATAGGAGCAGAATGAGTCTACAAAGGTCAGTCGTTGAACACTAAAGTAAGGGAAGTTCACATACCCAGCAAAGCCAATATGGCATGTTTGAGGTGCAACCCATTGGTATCGAGATGAGTCGGGCATGTTGATGGAAGCGCCCCAGTTGCTGAAGTAGGCAACCATGACACCAAGGTAGACAGAACCAGCAAAGATATTGGTGAGCATACCACGCACAGCCCTCGGTGCAGTCTCAGCAAGATATGTCGGACCAACAACGACAGTCATGCCAATACCCAGGCCGGCAATAAAGCGTCCAGCCAAAACCTGTCCCACGCTTCCATGGCTGGTAACAACGATGATGAAACCAACAAGCCAAAGCACACAGAGAAATTGAAGTGACCGAACACGACCAATCTTATCGCATAGGAAGAAAGCAAGGAGTGAACCAGCGATGGAACCGATTTGAACCATACTGGTAATGTTGGACTCGACTTGGGCTTGATGTTCTGCTGATCCGTGGTCGAGACCGAATTCGTCTTTGAAGCTCTTTAGCGTGACCATGCCTCCGACGAGACCTTCATCGAGACCACGACTGGCACCTAAGACACCTTTCGAAGAAGTTAGCGATTGACGAATGAGTGACTGGATTTGGATGACGAACCAAAGACAAAGGTACTCCAGTATAAGCGCCAGTTCATAACCTCACTAGGCGTATCCGCCATAGCGGCTCTGTTTCCAAGCGTGAACTTCATCTTGACAGAATTTCTCAATGATATTCTACTCGACACAAAGGTACAGAACATCAAAACGCTGTCAAGGAGAAATAGGCATAGTATTTATGGTTAAGAAATATTGGGGATGGTCCCTTCAACCAGCGGGGAAATACGGAGGCTTCTCCACGGTCTAGTCGCACTCTCCGCACCCTCCAGACGGATATTTCGTGCCGATTGCGGGGAATTCGCCACTTTATTTCTCCTCATTCCAACGGCATCACCGCGGAGATACCTATTTTAGTTGCCCGATGAACTTGTCTGTCCAATTGGAGCCACATGGTGACTGCTAGTGCTTCCCCGCATCTCACAGTGAGACGCGGAGATTTCCATGATGGCTTCGAGAAGCAGACTCGGGACTTGCCATGTCATCTTTTTATAGAGAAGAGGCTGTGAAAGATGAGCATATGCTTAAAATATCACAGATCTCGTATTGAGTCTTGCTAACGTGGAACTCGCTACAGCTTCTGTTAAATGCCTCTACCCCAAATCATCGTGACTTTTCGCGTTTCTTTCGCGGGTCAGCAAAAGATCAACACGGATATCCGGCACATGGAAAGTGGATAGTGGAGTGCAAACCGCCCGCAAGCTCAAAGGTTCCCTGCTGGAAGACCGCGATTGAAGGGACAGACCGATAATTCTAACCAATGGATAGTGATTAATTACTGACTGCTTCTCAACGTTACATCTACTCGTGCGAGGAGACTCCGAGTTCACCCTGGAGATGCCGTGATGTGGGAAAGCATTCTCCCGATGAGTGTAAGCAAGGTTTGGAGATGAGAAAAGGTCGAGCTATGCTTCTATTTAAGCTTCCCCAGAGACGAATGTTTGTCTCGCGGTTGTGACGGTCGAGTTGGGGTCTACTGCGAAGGGCGGTCTCTGCCCATTTGGAGTTTTGTCCGAGCGGCGTGTATCAGCTTGAAGTTTGTAGCTGCAGCAAATAAGGGCAATGAGCTAAGAATGACAAACGTTCGGCTCATGCCGTCGCGAATTATCCAGGCAACTCAGGCGGTTTCGATCAGTGCAGGGTAAGCGAGAAACATTATTTGCTGTAATGAATAACTCTCCCGTCATCATAATCAGGGCTTCCGGTCTGTTGAAAAATGTCGAGTTATTATTTTCTCAATTGTATAAAGAAGTTCTACCATTTATGATTTGTGCCAGTTTACGACAAGGTCATCGTGGTTTCGCTGAGCTTTGTCACGGTAGATTTCTTATAGTTCAAGAGACTGATGTTGAACAACCATTGACGCCCATGTCATTCCCATTCTTACCACAAATTGCCGTGTCAAGATGTGTACAATGAATCTCAGACTGATAGAATGCATTACTTCTTCTCATTTTAAGCCGGTCATTTGAACATAAAAAAATGCAATATTTTTATATCGTCTCAATGACTGTAAGGGCTGACAAACACATCCAAGACCTCAGCTGCCCCACAAAAGAATGATGTCAATGCCCTGAAAATGGAAGTAACTTCTCGACAGCCAATCAATGACCTGAACATGGAAGGCTTTCTCAATTAGGCAATTCAAAAGATCAAGGCATGACGATGATCGACAGTGTCTCATAAGGCAAAGCCCAAAACAGCAAACCGTGTTGTCTGCCGCTGTCACTTATCTCAAAATGGACTATCAAGACCTCACCCCGGTTCGACCTGCGGCAAGGCAGCGTCAGACACGGTCTTTGACCTCGAGAGAGACGCAGTATAAAGGTTGGCTCGTAAACCTCAGAAGCTAGAGGACTTGGAGAGATTCGTGGCATCATTGTAAATATGTCTTCTGATAACTCAACTTCGAAAAAAGAAAAGGAGCCCGAGAAAGGCCTCTTTCGGTACTGGAAGCCATCTACAACAAGCCAACCTCCTCCCGATGGTGGGCTAACAGCATGGCTTCAAGTCCTTGGTTCTTTTCTTATCAACCTCAACAACTTCGGTTTAGCCAACAGCTTCGGCGTGTTCCAAACGTACTACGAAACGACACTTCTTCGAACACACTCCTCGTCTGCGATATCATGGATCGGTACCCTCCAAGTCTCCCTGATCCTCATCATCGGCGTCATCTCCGGTCCGCTCTTTGACCAAGGATACTTCTATCCCATCCTCGTCGCCTCGAGTCTCATGC
Source organism: Fusarium mexicanum (assembly GCA_013396015.1). NCBI lineage: Eukaryota > Fungi > Ascomycota > Sordariomycetes > Hypocreales > Nectriaceae > Fusarium > Fusarium mexicanum. The sequence goes on along the minus strand of JAAOAM010000059.1, from coordinate 43,792 downwards.
TCACCTTTGCACTTATGATGCTGAGCTTATCGACACAATACTATCAAGTCATGCTGACGTGGGGTGTCCTTGGAGGCATATGTACTGGGCTGTTGTACATCCCGAGCGTTGCTATGATCCCTCTCTACTTCACGACGCGCCGCGGTCTGGCTCTTGGCTGTGCGACGGCGGGAGGCTCTTTCGGTGGTATCATTTACCCCATTGTAGTCCGCCGTCTGCTGGACTCTGGTGGATTTGGCTGGGCTTGCAGGGCGATTGGTTTCATTACCCTCTTCACGTTGTCAATCGCAGCCATCCTCATCAAGCCCAGCACACAAGCAGTCAAGAAGCCAACACGACAACTCTTTGACAAGTCGATCATCAAGGACAAGGCCTTCCTTTTCTTCACGTTGGCATCCTTCTTTATATGGTTGGGCTTCCTCGTGCCATACATCCTCACTCCCTCCTTTGGTCTGTTAGGTCTTGACCATCCTGTCTCAGAGGATCTTTCATATTACATGTTATCCGTTCTCAATGCCGCCCAAGCTCTAGGTCGAATCATTCCTGCAGCTGTTGTGGATAAGAAGATCTTGGGAGCAGAGTCAATTCTCATGTTCAACGTTGCGGTATCTGGCGTCCTTGCCCTGTGCTGGATTGCAGTTCATAACTTGGGCGGCTTCACTGTCTTCCTTATTCTATATGGCTTCTTCTCTGGTGCAGTCACTACCTTGCCTGCCTTCATCATCCCATACCTATGTCCTTCACTAGCTGTTCTTGGTACTCGAATGGGTATCGTCTACGGTGCGGCAGGGTTTGGAGCATTGATCGGGCCTCCAATTGCGCTGGCAGCTGACGAAGCCCACGGTGGTCGACAAAACCGTGCGTTTCTGGGTGCGCAGATTTGGAATGGCGTGACCATTCTTTTTGCGTCGGGTCTTTGCGTGTATCCTCTTTGGGAGGCTAGGAAGCGACGGCATATGAAGGAGATGGCGGATACTAAGGCAAAGCAGGGTAGTAACAGTGCTTAGTGGTTCAAGCAGGGGAAGGGAGGGAAGGGCTAGAAGGCAAAAGCTATGAGGTTGATGAATAAAAGCGCTTGGGTAACGGTATGGGGACTGTATTGTAGCCAGCAATTCATGTTTGGATTGAGGATGTAAAGACCACGAATATTTGACTAGTGCCTCTATGACATATCTGGTTTAAATAGTCATGTTTCATTGATCAAAAGATCTTTTTGCAGCGACCGGTGCAGATACATTGCGTCATATGGTATAAGATCAAGTCAGCAGTCTCACTGATATTTTGTAAGGCATATCGAAAATCAGGCTGTGCAGTTCAACGACGTGATTGGTTATGGAGGTGCCAAGGCACACAACAGGGCAGCTTAGCCCCTCATCTCTTTTCAACTGTTTGCGATAAACAGCTTCGACATTTCATTCCCAACCTTATGTGATATCAAGTTTGTTGACACGCTTGGTCGCAATGGATCCCCTGTCTATCATCGCCAGCATTGCAGGCATCGCAACAGCAGGCACATCACTCTCCAAAGCGATATACCATTTTATATCCTCGACGCGCGGTGCCTCGCGTGAGATGGCAGACATAGCGCGTAATATCTCGGATCTATCTTGCATTCTTTCAGAACTTCGTCGGGTACTCCAAGAGAGCGCCGATATATGCAGCCGCAAACTCCTCCGCCGAATAAAGTCCGCGACTCGCCGTATATCCACGATACATGATGATATATATGCGCTCATGGACAGCATTAGGGGCTTTCAATCTTTTGGATGGAGCCTGAAGCGCTCAGAAGTGCAGTACAAACTTACGTTGATCGAGAGCCATAAGACTGCTATTCAGTTGATGCTCAACATTCTGATTCTTGCATCGACAACAAGAAAGGAAGCACAGTTGGTAGCTTCTAGGTTTCTGTTCTCGTACCTTGATAACCAATATTCTTGTGCAGATACCAAGTCACTCAGCCAACTTCCACCAGTGAAGGCAAGCAGAAAGAACCAGAGTCAGAAATTCCCCTCCTTCGCCAGCAGTCAGAGAACCTCGCATACACAGCAACAAATTGCCTAGTCGATCTCTCGGAAAACCACGAATTTGAGACTAGCCGATCATCAAGCCAACCAAAGGCCGACTATGATAGTGATAATGACGATGTCGCGGGGCAGGTGCAGATCCGTGGCCATGGGCCATCTGACGGGACAGGCCGATGGCTTTTTGAACTTCTGTTCGAAAATCACGCTGAGAGTGCACATGATTCAGAGACTCATGAGCAGGGTAGTGGAGAAGGACATCAAGGTCCAGCTTCTGACAAGACGGCCCTCGTAGTCCGAACGCCAACCGAATTGCAAATGGCCATTTATGAACCCGGAGCAGGTCAACTTCTTGTTGATACACTTCTAGCAGACTGGACATGTCTTTCTCGCGACGAGGCTACTGGAACCTTCGTGCGTAAGCCTGAAATAGACAAGGTGAGACCTAGTAGTCCTGCTCCCAAACAAAGCGACGCCAGAGTCGTCCGTTTCAAAGATGCTGTTGGTCGAAAATTCACGTTCCCATACCCTCTTGTTCAGAAGTGGGAGGCAAGTTGTATCGCTTTATCACGATGAAATATCGGTGCTAATCCATTGAAGGACATTGAATACATGATCGGACAAGCGTTCATGTATATCGAAGTGCTTTATCCACTAGTCCTTGCACGCCATTATGATCTCATGGATTCTGACGGCAACATGATAGATCCGGTAACGTGGGAAAGCACCGTAAAGCCAGGAATGCAAGTGGTAATGACTATGAAGCCTATAAATAATAATGACAAGCCGACATCGAACCTGGAAAAGAAGAAGGCTAAGGTTCCTGTGAAGAGACGGGAGAAACTTGATTCAAGGAATAAAGTACCTCCATCTTCTTTATTGTCTTTTCTGGCAGGTCACGGGGAGTACAAATCTCATTATTGATAGCCGATGTTCATGATACGCCTGGTGTCCTGGAAATGCATATGAGATCAGCGGAGTGGGAGATTGATGGAGATTTCTTGTAAATACCAGAAATATTCTAGCACCACTTAACTAGCTATTGCTTTGAGTAAGTGGCGCTCATGTGAGATGAGCTAAACTAGTATAATCCTACATATCAACCCCATTCAAAGTGATTCTCAGGACCATAGTCGATTCGATCTCTTTTGCTCGCGCCAGAAGCTCTTGGGCGTCCCAGTTTGCCCAGACGAACTTGCCCTTCAAGAACTCGGCTTCCCTTGACGCAAGCCATACCATGAAGTGAGCTGGCAACTCCACTGACCTTGTTAGTTTCGGAAGTAATAATGTGAACAGAATCTATGAGCAAACCTGTATCGAATCCAACACTAAGGTCCGGATTTATCCCTGTCGCAATAATACCAGGCTGGATGCTGACGACATGGATGTGCGGATTCTCGAACGCAAAGTAGTCAACCATCTTCAAAGCGGCTGCTTTGGCAGCAGCGTAACTGAAAACACCAGGGACTTCAGCCATTGGGGCCCAGTGGCCTATGCCAGAGCCGACGTAGATGACCTTAGCACCTGGGGCCGCGAGGGGAAGGAATGCTTGAAGAGAGTTGAAGACACCAATGACATTGATCTCAAGACCTTGACGGAGCTGAGCTTCATCATAGCCGTAGACGGGACCAGCCTTTGGTAACATGCCAGCGTTGGCGATGAAAATGTCAATTTTGCCAAGTCTATCGACGATCTTCTTCAATGCCGTGCTTATGGACTCAAACTTGGTGACATCTCCAGTTTCGAACAGGACCTGGGTCGAGGGGTTAGTAGCTTGAATAGTCTTTGCTGAAGTTTCAAGACATCCAGGCCTTCGACCGATGATGGCGATGGATTTGGCACCAGCTTGGGCAAAGGCGATGCCAGTAGCTTGACCGATCCCGGTACCTCCACCAGTGATGACAACGTTCTTGCCAGCAGCGGAGAGCTCTGGTCTTGTGGGTGAGATAAATGGATATGGCTCAGAGTGCCATGGCTTGGTAAATGATGAGAATCCTGGTAGTGGGAGAGGCGCCATTTTGAATCGGAAAATTGGAAGAAGATGGAGGATGTTGACTAGGATGGTGTTGGGAAATGTTCGTTCATGGGTGCGACAATTATATAGGTACCATAACCACGTATTGAGTGGGTACTAATAAAGTAGGACCTTTTATTTCTATTTCATTCATAAGCATGATGTTTGTTATTCTTCCGCGGAACATCTTTAACGTTATGTCTATAATGTGATTCAGCTGGCTCTTCCGCGGAGGATGGGGCACGGCATCATGGCAGCATGTCTTTGAAAGACATCACATTTTGTTGCACAGATGAGACACAAACCAGGACCAAACGCCACACCCTTATTATAATGCTCTGCCAAGAAGAATTCTTTCTACCGTCTATCCGATATTCATTTAGATCCTCAGCTACATGTGGCTTCGAGCCAATCCAGATTCTGTACAGCATTCCGAAATGACATTTCGCGGGAATTCTTCAGGAGTCCATCCCACGAACGACGTAGACTCTTCAATTGTGGAAGCGGTGCTTGTAGTATTATTTCATCTAGAAAGCTGAACGCGGGGTTGATCAATTGATCATCTGTCTCAGCCTTTGTATGCCAAGGGTTGAATAGGATGTTGGCCGTTAGGCAGACTGCTGCAGAGATGTACGTGCAAGCTGTCATCCTGGAGCCTCAAAGTTAGCCAAAGGAATAAGTAATAGGAAAGGGTGGGGTTACCAAATGAATGCAGGATCTTTATGATCAATGGCTATGAACAGTTCGATGTACTCGCGAGATTCATGGACAAGTTTATGCCAACCCACTGGCAACCGTGGAGTTGCAACTATCCCCTGCTCGACTACTTTTCTTCCAAAGTCTTGAAGACTTGGTATCCATTGTGCTTCCATGGCATGAGCCTTGCAGACAACACTTCGACAAGTGAGATGGCTTGAGTACAAGACACCAAAAGCCCTCTGTAGGTTTGCGTTCCCGCTTTGGGTAATGGCACTAGTAGAAAACTCAAAAGGTATACGGGCAAGCCAATCATCTAGCATCTGGTGTATTCGAGCCACATTATCTAGACGGACGTAGACGTCTGATGCGGCGGGGGACTTGGATAGCATTGCTTCGTAGACTTGGCCTTGGATATGCGCAAGCTGCACACGTGATAGAAAGAAGTTGAAGTTGGACGAATTGTCAGCTGTGTAGAGTATACCAGCTCCGTCAGCAGGTGTAGCTGATGGCCAGCCAATACTGATATCGTTTTGACTCTGAATAGGAGGTAGCTTTGTTCGCATCGATATGTCTCGATCGAGGATGTAAGCAATCCAGAAGACTCGATCTCGCTCTAAGGTTTCGGAGGCACTTAGATGATCATAATTTGCCCTTGAATGCAGTCTCAGTCCGTGGGCAAGACGCAAAGCAATGGGAATTAGAGCCGAGGCTGGTTTCAAGTCTGATGTCGCTTGCAACAATACGACCATTCCGACAATTGTTTGTACGTCTAGGAGACTTGAATCGCCCAACATAATATCATTGAGAACTGATTGAGCCTTGTTCATAAAGTGCAGGGTACTGTAATTTGCTGGCTTCTCCTCATCCGGAATGTGGCGATAGGCTAGGGAGAGAACGACATTGATGGCCGCCCAAGTCGAGGTATCTCGCTGATGGGGTCGTTCATACCATGTACTCACCCGAGATAGAAGTCTCTGTGGATGAAAGAGGGGTAGGATAGTGTTGAAAGTTGCAAGGAACTTGTTGACTCCTGATAAGACCTCGTGTTGAGGAGGTAATTCAAGACCCGACTCCAGAGAACCCCTTCCAGCGTAGCTGACGTCATATTCACCACGCTGGGGCTGGTCAATTTGCGTGCTACCTCTCTGTGTCAATCGTTGTTCTAGCTCCTTTATTCTTTGCTGCGCTTCATCAAGACTCGTCTCAAGGGATTGCACCTGAGACTGCAAAGCCGCCGCAGTACCATTGGGTTGTTTCCTGATCGCACCTTTACGGCTCGTAGCTTGAAACGTGCAGTCAGATTTGTACAGAACGCAGTGAGAACACCGGGGCTTTTGACCGTCGCACCGAATCCGCTTGCGGTAGCAGACGTCGCAGGCCTGTCAGATGCTGTCAGCATTCATCCTGTCTCGGCCAAGAAGACATGGCGGCAAACCTTTCTGGTCATCTGTGTTGGCGGAATATTAACGTTATGGCTGAGGATGACGGATGGAAAGATGAGTGATTGAGAGAGGTGATGCTGACATTGGCTTATCTTGTCTTCCGCGGAAGCAGTGCTGACAAATTGATCTATTTTCTGATTGGATGCGCCCAGAGGCTAGCTTGCAACAGCTGACGAATGAAAATATCTGTTTCTGTCCTATTCATTACAAGTCCTAACCTCAGAACAACTCCGTCTAACAGCAACTCTATCCTAATCACCAATCACTCTACAATAATACACCGTCTCCCCAATACTTATACATGAGGTTTTAAAACACCAACTCCCTCAATGTAGCCTATCCGCCTGTCTCAGACATCAGCCCCCCGTTTAAATCGTCCACCCATCAAGAGCCTGAACATCGTTATAAGCAGCGAGGTTGATGTAGTGAACCTGTCGTGTTCCACCACGACCAAACTGCTCAGCCGTGCTGTTTAGGAGGAAAGCCGAGGTAGAAGAGTTCAAGTTGAGCAGACCTGGAAACTGTTTATTGAACTTATCAAAGATGACTTGAGGAGTGAAGTGATCAAGACCCTTGGCCTCAATCTCCTTCTGCCAATACTTCAGATAGGTGCGTGTATGATCAACATCAATTGAGCAGCCAAATTTCTTGTTCGAAAGACTATGACCGGGAATGACAACATTTGGCTTGAGGTAGTCGATCAGATCGAGGGTTGACAGCCAGGATTCGGTGAGCGCCTTGGTCAGAGAGTCGGCGAGCCAGAGATGCATGTCATGACCGTACACAGAGTCGCCAGCAATCAAGGTCTTGATGGAGGGGATCCAAAAGAGTGTTTCATCGACTGTGTCGCCGGTGAGAGGGTTCAAGAAGTGAATTGGCGTGGCTTCATCGCCTGGCAAGGTGAAGAATGAGAAGTCGTAAGGCGTCGGAAGGTGAACCGTGTTGACGATGGACTGATCACCCAAAACGCCCTTCATCAACTTAACCTACTCAATGTTAGTAATTTCCACCATAGTGGTATTGTCTTGCATACCTCGTGAGCTGCCTCCTTCTTGATCTCAGCCGCGGCCTTGGAATTGGCGTAGTACTTGGCCTCGGGAAATCGCGACAACAGTGCACCGCCACTGAGGTAGTGATCGGGATGGAAATGGGTGGTGAATGCAGCGATAAGTGGCTTGTCGGTTGTATTACGAACCCAATCGGCTAGCGCTTCTGCTCCTTCGATTGCCATGGGCAGGTCGATCAGGACAGCGGCTTGAGAGCCAATGATCAATGAGGAGACCATGTCGAAGGAAGAGCCATGGTTGATGAAGGTTTCAACGCGGAGGTTGGGATGAGTGATTGCTCGTGCACTGATGAGTCCAATGGACTGAAGGGCGAGAGAAATGGTTGCAAGACGCATGATTAGGAAAGATGTTGAGAATGTTTGTAAGTTGAGTTGTAAACCTGTGCTGTGATTGCTTGATTGCTGGGTGAAGTTGTTTTCTACCGCGACATGGCAGTTCTATATATAATAATTCACTATGCATTTTGATTACCTGGTGACTCTTGAGCTTGGACATCATGTAAGTGCCTTAGAAGCAAAGTGGGAGAGCATCGTGAGGTAGTGGGTCCATTTCTAATCCCCAACTCCACTCTCTCCACTGCGGCATTCGACTGGAACACCGAGATCAATCTACCGACTCATGGCGCAGCAACTGCCGGGTTTTCCATTCTCACAAACTGTTATACTAAGCAAAATGCGATTTGCGGACTGAACTGTGGTGTCAATACGCAGTGTATCAACCCAACTAGTGTTTCCTACAGTCGACATACAATGGTACGCTGGAGGTATCAAAGCATACTTGAGGACAGCACAGAGAAATAACCACCGCAGACTATTCTCTTGCCATGGATTCTCCATATTGCTTTCTCCTACCAATTTGCTTCAGTGAGCAGTAGGGCTAAGTAGACGGGTAAGAATCGCCGGATTAGAAAAGTCGGAAATACAGAACCCAAACAGTCTAGGCAAGGATTGAAAGCTCCAATGACGAGCGACGGCAACCGTTGCCGAAGTCTTTTTCGAGACCGTTGAAGGCCATAAATTAAGCTTTCCTGGTCTGACCATGGCGTCTGTCAGGGCGGCTGCCAGCACACAGGACCCTGCACACAGTAAAAGAAATATTTGACTGGTTTGTCACTGCCGAGCGGGATAGCTTGATCGGATGTCCGACATTTTTAGAATGAGTTTAGCAACCTGATGACTGGACTTTCTCGTGCACTCTTCCCTATAGCTATATGACAAAAAGTCCCATTCGGCTCCAAGAAATGCCTATTTTCACTTAAACCTTCGCAACAACATTTACCAGTTTCTTGGTTGGTATGGCTAAAAAGGTTAGCTCACTGACCCATGCAGAACCCTTTAAAGACTTACCAGGCGTTTAGGAGGAGCATCTATCCAAGCCGCCATTTGATACTGCTGGTGATCTGCAGGTGTCCAGGAAAGATCATATTTGACTGGCTGCATATACTGCGTGAAGTTCAAGGGGTACCCTGGATTGTAAGGAGATGCTTCGTGGATTTCGTCAATCTCTTCTTTCGATAGCCTGATCTTCAGGGCATCGGGCATAGCATTGATGTGCTCGACCGTATTGACTCCCACAATAGGGAACACGTATGTGGACTGGTGAAAGAGATATGCCAGAGCCTGGCTATATTAGCTCCGACCTTAATATACAACAAGGGAAAGAAACTCACAATGGCTTGTAGTGTAGTTCCCTTTCGGTCAGCGATTCTTTCCAAGGCTTCACTCGTCTTTATCGCGACCTCTGAGAGTTGAGGTTTTGGTGCATCTGGATCAGCTTCTCTTTCTTTTCTTTGCTGGGCCGTCAGTAGCGATCCAGTGCCCAATGATCCCCAAGATACAATCGCCATATCCTGATCCTCGCACATTTGGATCACATCACCCTCCATGTCGCGAAGGGCGGCGTTCCAGTTGCCTTGGTAAACGCAGAATGGAGTGAGGCCGTGTTGTCTTGCATTTATAGGAGTTAGCAACACTTTGAATCCGATGGCTCAACGGTACTTACAAGCGTTGGCCTTGACAACAATCCAGGCGGGAGTGTTGCTGATTCCAAGATACAGAACCTTGCCTTGCATAACAAGAACATGGAGACCTCTCATGACCTCCTCAACAGGCGTCGCATAATCCCACCAGTGGACGTACAAAATGTCGATATAATCAGTCCTCAACTTCTTCAAACTGTCACGCACAGATATATGCATGCTCTTAGCAGAGTTACCCGTAAAGTTAGACTGTAACGGCTCTGCATCATTGCCGGAAGCACGATAACCCGCAGAGTACTTTGTCGCGATGACCATTTGATCTCTGACATCTCGCTCTTCCATCCACTGTCCGAGAAGCTTTTCTGACATCTGGTTATTGTAGGTGTTGGCAGTATCGATGAAATTGCCACCTATCTCGTAGAACGTGTCGAGGAGTTTGAATGGGTCCTCATTTTTACCGGTGTAAAACTTCCACTCGTGGCCGATGCTTATGCCGCCGAGGCAAATTGGGGATACCTTGACTCCAGCCGTTGGGGAGAGGATGCGATGGAGACCAAGAGGAGTCTTGGGCTTCGGTGCTGTCTGGAATACCATGGCGATATGGTCTGAAACGAAGAATTCTATGATATTGGATATTATGAGATTTGAATGGCAAAGGAAAAGAAATGCTTGTAAAGTTGTGTCCAGATGAAGCTTGTATATAAAGTTGTTGCGTTCAACAAGTTCACGCTCTCACGTCATTGATGGCATGTGGTTTGCGCTAATGCGCCTGGCTGAGGTGCTATTACCACTGTAGCATTCAGCGCTAATGCAACCTGCTGACAGAAAACTGGGCCTTTGGTGCACCTGTTTACATTGCTGACAGAATTGCCGTCCGCTAAAGTTTTTAAATCCGAAGTACGATGACGATGTAACCTGGAAATGCCTTTCGGTGTGCACGTATCTAATCTGAAATCGTTACTCCATACATGGTAGAGAATTGACCGCTTGAATAGTGGTTCTATTTGGCTTAACTTATTGCTGTTTCTATATAGGTAGAGAACAAGAAAAGGTTCGAAAGTGCAAAACGCCAAGGTCATTCTGCAACGAATATTATTTAAACCTGCAGAAGTATTACCTTGACTTTAGAAATAAAAGTTAGATCTTTTAAAGGCTACATGACGTGTTAAACGAGGTTCTCTTGGAAGAACTCGCTCAGCTTGGAGAAAGGAATAAGCTCAGTACGATCATAAAGATCAACATGGCCAGCCCCACGCACCCAGTAAAGCTCCTTGGGTTCACCAGCCGCACGATAAGCATTCTCGCTAAACTCCCTAGAGTGCGCCTGATCGCCAGAAATGATCAGAAGAGGGCGAGGAGAGATAGTCTCAATGTCGTTGAAGGGGTAAAAGTTGAGGAAATTGACATTGGAGACGAGCGTAGGGCGAGTAGTTTGATTGCGCTGCCAGCCTTCGGGCGTAAACTCGCCACGGACGGTGCGGTAGAAGTCGAAGAACTCACGAGAGACAGCATCAGTCTGGCTTGTAAGTTCGTTCGGAGTCCCGCCGGTGTATGCAGTTGGAGCTCCGTCGGCTTCAGCCCATCGCCGCTGTGACGCATTGGCGATGATTGCTCGGCGCTGCTCTACTGACACAGCTCCTCTCAGGCCCTGGCGGTTCACGGTGCCCATGTCATACATGGAAACAGTAGCGACAGCCTGAATGCGGGCGTCAATCTTGGCCGCGTTGATGATAAAACTCCCGCTGCCGCAAATTCCAAGCGCACCGATACGATCGCGATCAACAAAGTTGTAAGCACCCAGATGATCAACCGCAGCACTGTAAGCCTCGGTGTAAAAATCGGGCGATACGAGATTCTGAGGGCCATCGCTTCTGCCCCAGAAGGGGAGGTCGAGGGTCAGGGTGATGAAGCCCTGCTCTGCTAGCTTGGTGCCATAAAGATTGGCAGATTGTTCTTTGACTGCACCCATCGGATGGCCGACGACAATGGCGGGGGAGTTGGTGCTGCGGCTTGCGTTCCTGGCGGTGAACAGATTACCGACGATTGTAGTGTTATAAATAGTGTTGAAGTGAACGGGGTGCATGGCGACGGATTCGCTACGGTAGAAGTTGTCGGCGCCGTAGGAAAGGTTCTGTGCAGAAGCTGGCATTGCAACTGCGAAGGCCATAATGCCTTGGGCAGCGTAGTTGAGGATGGACTTCATGGCAAATTGTTATAGTGTGTTCACTAGATGAGAAGTGTGATGATGAAAGTCTATCTCAGGCGGAGCTCTAATCGTTATATATTCCACGTCTTCGATATCTTCATGCTACCTACCATGTTGAAGATACGTCACGACTGCAGACGAACCAGTCCAGGCCACGCACTTCACCGTCGTAAACTTCGAGGCTTAGTTATGCCAAGACTTGCGAACCTGTGTTTTTTGCCGAGTTTCTGTCCGATGCATCCTCATAATCATCAAAAGTGAAGCATCTTGAGCAGGGAAAGAGAAGAATTTGTGTCTGTGTTGCAGCTGGGAGCGGGTCCTTAAATGTCAGCAACCTGCATTAGCGCCGGACATTTAGTAGGATAGAAGCTTCCAAGGCATGTCATTGCACGACTTGCCATTCAACCTTAATCAAATAGTCTAAACAAACGCCCGAGAGTTGTATTAGGAAGGCCAAAGCACCCGGCATCTGTGTTCATCATGCAACACTATAGGTTTGACTCATAAACACCAACCTGCAGACTGCTAAACCCTATTCCCTGAGAATAACCCTTCACTCTGCCCCGGCGTGTTTACCAGCGGAAAATACTCCAGCCCACTCTCCTGGCTCGGCATAGAAGGTGGCACGGAATCGTTTACTTGTCCAGCCCCAGAGCATCTCTCCCACGGAACAGTCTCCCGATTCATCTTGCCAAGATAGAATTCCGCCGAAAGCTTATAGAGTTGCCATACAGCTTGAAGCAGCACAAGATCAGCTACAATGATAGCCACGATGAGATTTCCCGCTGGTTTGAGCCGTGGCACCTGACAGATGTACGTCGCAGCGATGACAGATGGCGTAATGCCCAAGCTACCCGTCGTTTTCTTTAATGTGCTGTAACTATCGTTTGCAGGGCCTGATATTAGATTCGCCATGCGAGCTGTTGGGAAGTTTTCCGTGTAGCGCGTCAGCAGCTTAGTGTCGATGAGGATGTTGGACTTGGGGGCTGTTTTCTGCCCAAGATCAACGAGTATTGTCGAATACGCAGCTTTTGCCAGCGAGTCTGCTTTTATCCATATGTTTGGATAAGTGTCGCTCCTATCTAGACCCTTTGCCGTTAAGGGAAGCGGCAAGTCTGGACAACAGGCTACTTCGTTGATCCTGCTACCGTAGAAACGATAGTCGAGGCTGAAGAAGCCGGGGTCATCAATATTAGGGAGTGTTTCGTTGAACATGAAAGAAACAGTCCCTTTATTGAGTTCTATCTTATCATCGTCATCTTTGATAGCCCCACGCTGATCCTGAAGCATCAGTGTGACTTCTCCCCAGAATGTCGACATGAGAGACTCGCCCCACCAGAGGCTAGCTTGCGTTGTCTTGTTACGACTGAGGAACCCTGTACCAAGAAACTTGTGGAGACTATCGAAGGAAACGGTCTCAGGAACGTAGTCGTAGGTCTGTGTCATGTTGAAGAAGACTTCTCCAGCAGGGGTGTCAATCTTGCAAGAGATGTACGACCGCAGCACGGCGCCCCATTCGCAAAAGCCAATCTGTTTTCCAGCTCTGTCTATCGAATCAAAGTCGATTTCCACGGAATGGACAGAGCAATCCTGCAGGATGTTTCTGTGATATGTGAGAGCCGGCGAAATGACTCGCTGACCTTCTTTTCCTCTCTCCCAAACGCTTGTCAGCGTGTATGTCAAAGCCGTGTTGTTGGTGAAGAAGTCGCTGTTTACTGGTAGTGTGGCAGGCTGGCATTTGGGCTGGACTTTGGTGGTTAGGAAGGATGGGTAACGATGCAGAAAGCCGCGCCTCGAAACAGTCGCATTCGGATCCAAAGAGTTCTGCACGATGAGTTCGTAACTACTTGAGGCAAAGTTCATCAAGGTGAAGAGCGCGATGAAAACGATACCCCCGATGACAGTAACTGGCGTGAACCATCGGAAGGGGAAGGGTTGGGTGATGGGGTAGCTGAAGAATGACTTATGCTCCATGGTCAGTTGTGATTAAACCAGAGGGCTACGATCCAGGATGAGGCATTATTGTTATGTACTGCAGACCAAAATCAGGCTGTGAGTAAGTCCTCGATTCCTAGATAACGGCTTTTTCAGCTTTGTCTCACCACCAATCAGCTGCTGGCCTTTCATGCAGCTTACTGTCATATCAGTCCTGTTTGGGGGCCTCACATGTTTCTATAAATATTATTCGGCGAGTGACTCTAAAGTCATCACGCGTCAGTTCAGCCCTGTATTGTACTAGTCAGCACGAAATAAATACTACAAATTGATAAGAACAAATTAAAATAGCTCAAGGGCTTCTACAAATGTAGCAAGTCTTCCGTCCTTCATCTCAGATGAAACCATTCCTCAATAGCGCCCTTGTCATCCAAAGCCTCTCCACTCATTAACCCGTTAACAAAAGAATCCCCCAAGAACAAATAATCTTCATCACTAGCACCATCCACCAGGTGCATAAGAAAAGGCGTGCATCCACCATAAAGAACACAAACATGGTCTCTAGGCTTCATGGACATGGGTCCAATACCAACGTACCCTAATTCGGTTATGGAGAACACCCGTTCTGTTTCCAGCGCATTTTTGAAGCCGTTGTCTATATCATCTCGACCCGTGGGTGGTGGAATCTTTAGACTTTTTACCAGCTCGACAGACGAGTCAATTTCATCTTGTTCTTCGTAGATATTTGCGAGTATATATCTCAGTGCCTTTATTTCTTTCTCGTCGTCGAAAAACGCCTCTCTTTCAACAATGTAGAGGTACTGATTCTTACTGACTGACGCTATTGAGTTCCCCACTTGAGCTGGTAGATGGAGCTCGACACCTTGTACTCACGCAACGTCTTGATAGCATCCTCACCAGTCTCAGCTACAGCGAGAAGACCCTTGTTCCCAGGTTTCACAAATCCTTCCTCAGCAGCCTTATCCAGCCAGCCAATTATGCCATTCCAATAACCATCGACATTGAGAAGTACAATACCGTGGCTGTGAATGCCAAGCTGAATCCATGTTGTCGTCTCGAAGATCTCTTCCATGGTTCCGAAGCCGCCGCTAAGACCGATGAATCCACTGCCTGGCCCGCCTGCAAAGACTTCTTCAGCCATAAGCTTCTTTCGAGTGTGCATATCTTTGACGAAGGTAGTTCGGCCAAACACTGCTTCGTCGGGAACGTTCTGGGCCTGGCTCGAACCAGCCCGTTCGTGCTTGACGAGGGCCTCGGGAATAATGCCATGCACGGATTGAGGCCCGTTGATCGACACCAAAGTCTTGGCGATCTCTCCCATGAGGCCAACAGTTCCACCGCCGTAAACTGCAACGTATCAGTAAAAATTGATCAAGAAAGCAATTTGGGTAATTGAGCGTTTCTGATATCACTTACCAAGCTCGATATTATTTGCGGCCATCGCACGAGCAAGCGCCCGGGCAGCTTCCATGTGAGCGGGACCGGCGCCAGTGCCTGCTCCGCAGTACACACAAATCTTGGTGCTAGCTCGATGAGACATAGCGTCTTGAGCCATGGCTGCGCCGTTGGTGACGATGGAGATAATGTAGGGTAGTCGAAGCGCTTGCAGAATATTCAGTACGTCACAATTAATGACAGTGAAGGTGTAAAAGTACAAGATTGAAGATAAAAAAAGTACTGCGAACAAGTCACGGTCATAAATGGGGAATTGATGGTATTTAAAAAGAAATCTGTTAAGTTGATGTCACATCATGTTCGAGAGAAAGTAGTCAGCTTGACGATTTGGGTTCGGCCGAGTCTAGCACAGAAGGCTTTCGTTTATGGCTGAAGGTATCCACGGCTGGCCCAGGAAAACAAGCTAATCCCAATCGTCCAGTGTTTGAGGATATACCATCACTATTAGAGCGTAATCCAGAAACTTTTCAGCGACCTCCTAGTCGAAAAGTTATGCATTTTGAACCACGACAGTCCAATCTTTAACAGATCATAGCCGATGTTGCTGCAAGTAGTGATAGCCGGGGCTTAGCCGACCGAGGGTGTCGACCAGTCCCATCCATAAATCTCGGCCGTGTTGTAAATGTCTCACCCGCAATAATTGTGCCAAACACGGCCGACGGGAATAATTACACATGCCAAATCCGAGATCAGTCCGAAGCAGTCAGCGGTCTGTTCTCGCTTGCACTAATTGCTCTCGCCGCAAGATCAAATGCTCCAAGACTATCCCCTGTACCGCTTGCGTGCGCCAGAATAAAGCTGCACAATGTCACCGAGAGCCTGTCGCAGTTGTCTCGAGGCGGTCGGTCGGGCGCTCCAGGGCCTCAACAGCACTAGACGACCCGCCACCTGTAGTTGTCCCTGTATCAGAAGCGGCCGGTCTCACGATAGTGTCGCCAACTTCGATTGATGGGGTACCTACCACTACTGTTAACCCTGAAGCTGGCAGCAATGATTCCCTACCGCAGATTGATGAGCGAATGATTGAGCAGCTTTTGGCTTCCCTGTCCACGCCCGATACGAGGCTGACCAACGAAGCTGCTGCCATGCTGGAGTTTCTCACCCACGGTCGGCGCAATATTCTCAACCAATTCATTGGAAGAGAGTCTATTTACATTCCCATAACGCAGCCTGTTCAAAAGTGGGATACATTCCTACCTGTCAAGGATGCTCGCTCACTGCTAGCGCTTCATGGGAAGCACTTGGCCTGGATGCATAACACGGTTCATATGCCGACGTTTCTGCGCGAGTTTGATAAGAATATTCTTGAAATTGAATGTGAGAGAAGTTGGATAGCTCTTTATTATGCTCTGCTCTCCGTAAGATGCACTTCCTGCCGCTCAACTGGCGAATCTGACCCTCCGTAAGCAAACGCTCTACCATCTCGATAGTAACTATCTGTCATCTCTCCCCCAGAGAATAGGAGGTAAATTACCTGGCTTCCTCATTCTGAAAGTCACTGACGGTTGGCAATACAAGTTGATAGCGAAGCGTCCCGTATCTTGTTCGATAAAAGTAGAGAGATGCTGTATGAAGCCGAGTTCATGGATAAGCATAAATTGACCTCAGTACAAACAATCTGCTTGCTGGTTCAAGTTGCTCACAACCTTGACAAATCCGACCTCATATGCGTTCTCGTATCCGCTGCTATTCGCATCGCGCAATGCCTGAACCTCCACAGGCTGGGTCATGATGACCCTGGTGCCAGTGTGAACGAGGCCATCGACCGCGAAGTGCGAAAGCGAGTTTGGTGGTTTCTCGTGCGGTACGACTGGCTGCAGATACCATTCCAGAATACTTGCCAGATTCATTACTCGCAGTTCAACACCCCGATGCCCGCTAACTGCCATGATGATGAGCAGCGCATGATACAAGGTGGCAGAGTCAACGCACAGCCCGCTGAGATCTGCACCATTACTACCTGGACGAATTGCCTTGCCCAGAGTAAGGCTAGCCAACTCGATCTAGACGACGCAGGCTGACCGGATTTTCACAGTGTCGGTTGTTATGTGGAGACATCATGATCGCATGTTAAGGAAAGGAAGTACAGAGACTGATGACATTGATGGAAGATATGATGAAGTCATCCGAGCCGACGAGGAGATCAAGAGCTTGTATCTCTCATGGTCTGATACGCTACGTGATGTCAATACTCCGCCAAGCGACAATCCAGCAACCGATGGTCTGCCCACGGGTCTAATGCCTGCGATGCTTCTCATGAGTATTGCCCAGAAAGTAGTGAAAGCTGAGGATGTAATGTGTTCGTGGCTAACAAGTTCGACAGATCTTTACCGTTCATCGCCAATTCCAACTGTCGTGTTTCCGTGACAAGCGATACACGTTCTCTCAAGTAAGTGCCCATGATCTACTATGGGATTAGCACTGATCCGCTGCAGCTCTCGTGTGTGACGATAGCGGAACGAAGCATCGAAGCATTTCAGCGATGGCCCGACTGTCTTGAGGCACGCATCTGTCGCAGAATGTGGACTACGCTGTCGTACATGATCAGCTGCTCCATCACTCTCCTCTTTGCTTTACTCTTCAAGGCCCGGAATGCCCTCACGCATGACTGGGAGAGGCTACGTGCTTATGTTGAGTTCGGGAAGACCTTCCTTAGTAAAGAAGAACAGGGAAGCTCAATTGCCAGGAGAGGAGTTCGATTACTCAGAGCGCTGATAGAGCTTGAGCACACATCGGGCTTCTCACCGGACATTGAGGTGGATATTGGAGATACTATACGCCGCGTTGCGTTAGCTGACAACGATGGGGTTGAGGTAAACCCTGGTGAGGGGTATCAGATGGCCTTTCCGTACGGACAAGATCTCTGGGAAAGCCTGATGAGGGATCCTGCGGAGGGTGAACTGATATGATGTCTGATGTGAACTGAACTTGAATTGAACATCACAAGTCTATTACTTCCATGATCTCCTGGCGATGGTCTTCTCAAAGCTAAAGTTCCACGTAACCTTGCGAGTCCCCCCAACATCCGATGATCCCATCCTTCCGACATGTTGCAGTACACTTGGCGTGATAGCATACTTCTTCAGATGATGACTGTCAGCGAAGGACTCTATGAGTGAGTCGCCAGCAATAGCATCAGACGCGTTGTTCAGGGCAGCACCAAGCGCGTCAAGATGTTGCCGAGGGATCACTAGACCCTGTGCACAGCACCCGTAGTTTGGCATCTCATGAATACCTCTTGGATACGGGTTGACTGCAAGGCGGCCGGCAAGGAAGTACAAAAGGATGAAGGACGCTGCCCAGAATGTGAGATGTGGTAAGGCCCAAAAGGTAGACTTTAGGTGCAAGGTCTGGGACCTCCGTCGTGTATCTATAGTCACTACGAGGAAGTATAGTGCCAAGACGATACAGTATACCGATATCGAATTTACGAGATAGGCCGGCCACTCCTCAGCGTTCCAGCCCATGTATGTTTCGGAATAGAACAGTCGCACGTACAGCCAGTTCTTTACGTCTTCAGTTCGCTCGAGCTTGTCCAAGGCAGTAGATAGTCGCCCTAGCCAGTTGTGCGCAGCAATAATATCGTCCTCAACCAAAGCAAAGTACTCTGCTTTTTGTTCTTGGCAGGCTGTCATCAACGTAGCGTAATCGCGGTGGACTCGATCGTTTCGGGAGAGCTTGTGAATGTGATCCGATGCGACGGTACGGTATTGCTTGGGGGCATCGGTTGTCGAAGCATTGCCGTAAACGAGGACCTCATCAACCAGGCGGTCTAGCCATCGTTTTCCAAAGGCGGGATGGGAGTTTGGATCGTTGTCTGCTAGTAGTACGACGATGTGTATCGCCTGTCTCTGTTCGAGACGGAGACCTTGGACAAGCGAGGCCACAGCCCTGGGTAGGAACTGCTCTCGTTCTCGCGTGACACTCGGTATGCCGACACAAATACGCTTCTCTGATTCTCGTGGTATTTCTTCGACAATGTTGTTGAAAAGGGGCAGTTTCGCTAGCTCTTCTACTGGGAAGTGTTCGGCAACATCGAGTAGTCCATCGGCTTGGTGCTGACGAATAGCACTGTATCGCGTCTCGTAGGCTCGGCGGGAGTCATAGAAGAAGGAAGAAGGGTCGGAGAACGTGTAGAGTCTGCAGAGCTGGAACAAGAAGACCCACAGAATAGCCAAGGAGGCGTAGACGATGAAGAGCCGTCGGCTATGTCCTATCAGCATTGTGATTAAGATACAACATAGCTAAAATGCTATACATGTTAACCATCAGTTGGCGGATCTGTATAATGTTCTTATTAGAAGCTTCGGAAATATCTTGACTGCCGACTTGGCATGGCACAAGTATTGCTACGTGCGTCTAGCGTCGGCCGACCTGTGGACTGCATGATCATGATCGACCATTGGAGACCGATCTCAAGCCTCTGAGCAGGAAATACGAGCTTCGCTAGATCGTATATTCGTCACGGGTGTTTCAACACATCGTATGGTGCTGCTGGATGCACATGAGTTATGATCCTCTTGGGTTGGGCGGTGGATTCACATGAAGACGAGGCTGAGATAGTGAAGTACCTCTAAGCTTGTTCTCTACCGCGGCTGCTTTTCCAAGAGCCTGTCACTAGTTCGCTGAATGCACAAATATTGACTTGGCCAAGTGGTCACTTTCTGCTAGATGTCTGAACTGACATTTCTAACAAATGTGATTCGTCCCAAGTATCGTCCGAGCCCATTTGGTCTCTCCTCATGACCATTAGGATGCCATCTCCAACTGTTAGCCTCGAATGATGGAGCATCAAACTAAGGAGCAAAGCCACAAACCACGTGGATTTGTTTCACGCTACCTAAAAATATTTGAAGGATTCGGGCTTTAAAACGCGGCATTTAAGTATACGATGTGTAGATGACGTTTGCTTCGGAGTCTGTGGCAGTGCAGCGGCCGCTTGTGACTGGTTGTTTGTGTGGGACGACATTGCTGAGTAACGACTTCGGGCCGGGTATCACCAGCAAACTCGGGCCGAGCAATGAGGCTTGTTCACGAGAACTATTTTCATGAAACGTTATCCCCATAGTCAATACAGCTCATGAGTGAGAATCAGCAACTGTGGGTTTAAAATGAAGCTTGTTTAGGAATAACAGAGCGCGTAGATCTTAATCTCGGGCTCCACTATGCTTGCCCTACAAGGCTGGCATCATCATCATCATCGCGTGGACCTTTGGGCAATTCTCAGATTTAGTGACAAAGTTAATGAAACATTTGCTAGGTAGAAATAAGCATCTTTAACATGCATAAGAATAAATGCTACCGCTTGATTCGTGGCCATGCTCGTATTGCTCCTGTGAGTGAGCTTACGTTCGAGGTTGGCATCATCGCAACAACCAGGTCCCAATACACGAACCTGATCCAGGCCACTACGACACAAAATAATGCCAAATGTGTTTAAGTGAGAGTAAAATGACACCACTTTCCTCTCGAAGAATTTCTCAAACTGTCGATCTCGAGGCAGTGCTCAAGCTCGTCCAGTCTCGTCACTCCAAAAGGCGGCCGACCCGGTTAACACGGCTCAGCCGCACTTTCGGAACATTTGGTCAACGCAAAAGTATGGAGCTATTTACCTTGTTATTCAGTCTGTATCCAACCGTTGTGCATTCCTGGTTGCTATCGAAATAAGTAACCATATTCCAGCTCTATGTACTGTGATAAGCCCACCTTGAGAGCAATAAACTGCATATTCTGGAGGAGGATACCAAAACAAATTTATTAAATAGCACACTAAGCATAGGCTCAAGAGCCGAAAAGGTTCCATCGGGCAAGATCAAGATCCTAAGCTTTCCGGGAAGCTCTCATCAAATCACACTCCAAACCAGAGCAAAAGCTTGCTTGTCCCCACGCATAGTCCTCGGCGCAACAGCGATGCAGTTCTTGGCTGCTGCTTGTGCACCAATGTGGCCAAGACGAGTCTCTTCACCACCGTCGTTACCAGCAGCGAAGCAGACTGTCATCTCTTCATGGTTGGAAACGAAAGTGTCAAGGTCTGCACTTGCGTTGTTGTAAGGAAGTTGGCGCGTCCACATGGGACCCCAGGAGTTGGTATGGATGAAGCTCTGGTGATCAAGGGCCTCTTGGAGCAAATCGCCAAGAGTCTTCTGAGATCGACCGAACAAGCCACCTTGATTGTCCAGAAGAGACTGGACAATAAGAGTCGCTTTTGGTGCAGTGCCTTGGATTGAGCCTCCCATTTTCTCAGAGTGCCCATCTCCGAGAACAGAGCCGCAAACATGCGTGCCATGCCCATCGGAGTCGTTGGTCTTGTTGGATCTTCCAATGGGGATGAGCTTCTTAACACGACCGGTGAAGGCCTCGTGAGTCTTGTTCTCATCGCCAGTATCGAAGCCAGTGTCAGCGACGGTGACTATCTGATTGGCTCCTTTGAAGATGGTGGTGTTGGGACCAGTGGCATCGGCATGGAGAATCTCACGTGCAACATTGTTGAAGAAGGTGAGCTTATGGACCTCTTGAATGGACCCGACACTGTCAATCTTGGCGATCTCTTGCAGCTTGTCATTGTTGCCCGTCAGACGAATGACAGAAGCACCATCTCTGATAGTGATATCATCAGGTGAGATGCCAAGAGAATCTTGGATACGCTGGGAGATATCCTCAGCAGAGTCATCCGCACGATTCTGAAGGACTATGTCAACAGTACGGCTTTCAGTCGCATCATCCTTGAGAGCTGGCTGGAGCTTCAGCTCAGGCTGTAGGGGCTTCGCATCCTTGACGAAAGCAAGGTCGCGCAGGGACTTGATGTCCGTGGGCTCATAGCGGCAGAGCCAGGTGTTGCCGCCGAGGTACTCATGTAGCTCAACGTGGAGGTCTTTGAGGGTTCTTTTCTCAGGCCTCTGAAGAGGGTCTTGGGTCTCGAGAACGATGTAATTAGTGTTCTCGGGGAGATGGTTGAGTCTCATCTCGTCCCCGCCGGACTGCTCAGGGCCGTCCGGGAGGGATGAGACGGAGAACGCATTTCCGTTGATGGTAGGGCCAGACATGGTGAAAGGGTTGAGGATAAGGGATTGTGGGATGAATCTGTGAGATGGAACTGTCACTGTTAAGAGTGATGTGATCAAGCACGGGACAAGACAGGGTCTTATAAGGACCTTGACGGGCAGCGGCAACGATTGAGCGCCTCTCCTTCAGAAAACGGATGCCCCCTTCTCAAGTGAGACAAGATATATATCCCAGCAAGGGAAAAGAAGCCTTGAAGCCTTTACCGTAAGCGACGAAAAGGCTCAGGTGAGCTTAGTATACTTCAGTAGATCTTTAGACCATTCCATTCTGGCACCCTGTCTCAATGGCAGCAGGCTTATGACTCTCTAAGGAGCATATCTGGATGTGCGGCTGGAAGCTAGAATCGATCAGCCGACAACCTTCTCAGCCCTACTAGCATCACATAATCGGTGCATTTCTATGTCGACTGCCCGTGACTGTAGCGTCGCCAAGCCTAAGGAAACCTAAGACTACTATCACACTCTCCCAAGTGATAGAAATACTTTGGCCAACGTAGTACAATTGAGTACAGACTTAGTGAGTCTTCGATTGGATAATTCTGGCACCTTGGTCTCACATGGCGAGTTTTCTTGCTCTCGAGTGGGTGGTCAATTGAGACAATCATCTGTGAAAATTGTGTACACTCTTGCATGAAGAGGCTTGCGGCTGAGCGTTAGTGGTGCATGATTCCCTAATCCACGCAAATGCACTTCATATGCCGTCCGTGGCTGGCTGAAGTTTACAAGGTGGTAGTGGGGGGAACGAATCACAGTGAGATGCTCTATCGGAGCACCAAGTCCCGACACTCCTCACGTCAAGCCCCAGACTTGTCTAGATTGCTGAAATAGAGACATCTTATGCATGTTTTACCATAAAAAGCGTAAATTAAGCTTAAATTGTTTAGCATGCTACGACGCGATGTTAGGAATGTGATAACCCTGTTTGATAGTTCTATCCTTCCGTTTTCTCACGGACATCAGACTGAGACATGCGGCGAACCTGTTTACCGCTATCTCTGTCCTGGACCAGGTACCTGCTGTATTGTCTACTGCTTATGAACAGTTTTGTTGAATGCGACCTGGTTTACGTGGGTACCAATCTTGCTTCTTACATGAGATGCGACATAACCTGGCGCTGTTATCCGAGCCGCTAAGGTGAAAGACAGAAGCGTGTCTGCCCACCCAGTCAGTGTCTTTTGATAGCGAATCAAGGTCCACGAATAGACACCATTTGATTGCAAGAATGAGTCCATAATCCTAGAGTTCAATGCCTGAGTGATGCAAATTTATATGATTCTCATGCCATTTGGACGATGTAATGCTTTTACAAGAGTGCACTGCCCGTAGCAGATGCAAGTTGGAAGTGTCAGTTAGGGTATGGACATATCGCGAAGACCTCTAGCGACACAACTACCAATGGAGAGTGAGGGACTTCAAAATGCTATTGTTGGTATAAGGTTGGATGCTCTTTGGGTCACCAAAGGCGTTTGCGAAAAATAGTATATCCTACGTAGAAGTTGAAAGCGCCCCCATCGTGACTGTTGAGCAAGGAGCGTCATAGACAGAAGGCTTCACAAAGTCGACGCGGGGCTTCGTGCCCTTACCCAGCTCGATCAAGGTCTTACGACTGGGATCAAATTTAGGCCAGCCAAGCTTACTCAGTCCAGACCAAGGATCATCGCTAAAAGAGAACCAAGCATGCTGCATGATCTTGGTGAGCTTCTTCTGGTCGGCCGATGGCTCAATACCGCTAACATCGCCAGATGCGCCAAAGATCATGTGCAGATCAACTCCATGGTACGCGCCACTTGTAGGGAACAATCTCGTATTATCCCAGTCTGCAAGATATCGGTACGCCCATGACGGGACATTGTGATCTCGTCGCGCCTTGGCCTGGTAGGATACGGGACAGGTGAAGGATTCGAGAAGGAA
The DNA here is from genome assembly GCA_013396015.1 of Fusarium mexicanum. Taxonomy (NCBI): domain Eukaryota; kingdom Fungi; phylum Ascomycota; class Sordariomycetes; order Hypocreales; family Nectriaceae; genus Fusarium; species Fusarium mexicanum. Next base: position 19,982 of record JAAOAM010000059.1, on the reverse strand, counting down.
TGACTTGACTTGGGCGTCAGTGGGAACAACACCATTTCCGTAGGCGGGAATACGATAGTATCCGTCTTCGTTGTTGTTATTGCCAAACAGAATAGGGACTTTGACAAAGTTTCCGCTCTTAGTTCGGCTGACGTAGTCGGAGAAAACAACCTCGTTGTCTGGCTTGGGCCAGAACGGAGGGATGGACCGGAGTACGCTAGAGCTCACAGCAGGCCTGATACCAGCAGCAGCTTTCTTGATATCCTCCCAGTCGGCCTTGCGCATGCAAGACATCACGTCACTGGTAGTATTACATCCTACAGCTGACACAACCGAAGCCCAGTTCTTCTCTTGGACTGCAACGGAGTTGCCAGGGAAGCTAAAAGCATTTCCAGAGGGAGCGATGATCCCATTGACGATTGGGTCCTTCTTGTAGGCATATGTCCAGTAGTCAACGGCTACGCCACCGGAAGATTGGCCAGCGATGGTGATTTTTGAGGGGTTGCCGCCGAATCTCCAGATGTTGTCGCGAACCCACTCGACAGCGGCTCGTTGATCGCGTAGACCCAAGTTCTGAGTCTCACCGGGTGCACCGGGGAAGCCAAAGATGTTGATACGGTAGTTGACAGTGATGACGACGATGTCTTCTGCGTCAGCAAAGTATTTGCCATTGTAGAAAGGACTGTCTGTGTTGCCGATAGCAAAGCCTATAACACCAGATCAGTTTCGGTCTTGATACACAACCCACTAGCAACTTACGTCCACCATAGAAAAAGACCAGCACGGGCTTGTTTGCTCGGGCAGAGTTAGGCGTGGCCTTGGACCAGATGTTGAGTGTCAAACAATCCTCACTCTGGGGGGTTCCGGCTGCGCTGGCAAAGTATGAGATGATCCGCTGGGCTTGGGGTGTCATATCAGGATAATCCACCTTCTTACTCGCCGTCAATGGACAATCATATCCAAAGCTCTCAGCCTTGAAAGGCTTCTTGGTGTAAGACGTGATGCGTTGAGGAGCCGCAAACCTCAACTTGTCCACCGGCGGTTTCGCATACGGAATACCCAGATACTCAACGACACACGGTGAATTATCCGCGACATGGCCAGTGATCGGTCCATTCGCCGTCTCGACAGTCATGTACTTGGATGGGTTACATTTCGGTGTTGCAGCAGCCAGACCTGCCCAAAGGGCGAATGCAAAAGCCCAATTGACCGCGTACATGTTGGAGGTGCAGTGGCGCAGGGGTGACAGAAGGCAAAAGTCACTGTCTCAAGTTAGGATGGGGAGATTTGGGAACTTTATTTAACCACTGAGACGCGCATCGGAGAAGTGCCTTGAATAGGAATCCACAAAGGATGTGACCAGGTCAGGATGGACTTAGCGGCCGACCTTTCCGGATCAACGGTTTGACAGGGGCACGGCCCGTAAACAATGGACGAAGAATGAAGCTACAACTTAATCAATGGAATCGTGTTTCTTTCCAATTGACTTTTGGAGCATTGAAATCGCAGTTTTCACTCATATTTCTGTGTTCTCGATACCTCAATGGTTCACGACCAGTCTGAGTTAACCAACCAACCTCCGGGGAACAGTTCGCCGTGCCTCACCCCTGCATGAAATGACACCACCAACAGGTTGGTTCACCCCGGATCGCAGGCAAAAGGACCGTTCATCCTTTCTTCTTCGGAGATTGATTCTATTCCCTCACTACCAAGACAGGCTGGTCGCTACGGGTTCTTCGCTGGCCCTGTCGTCATTCTCTACCACCTCACTCTATTGAGCCGGCAATGTGGTAACACTTCCGTCGCCTCCGAAAGTATGTCTTTGGGACTTTGGAATTAACATACGATGGCCGGTACTGCTTGTAGTAGTACCGGTCTCCATCGTATCATGATATGCCGAGTGACATAGGTCTATTGCACCATTGGCAGTGCCGCGCTGTTGGAACCAATGTCCGCACAACTTTATATACTGGGGGTCCTCCTTGGCCCCTCTTACCCGTCCGTGTAGGATGCGGCCACCAAAATGATTGACAGAGGCATGGGATTTCCCGCCGATGGCGTCGACAATCATGGCTGGAAGTTATACATCACATCCTTAGTGATGATCATTTCTTCAGGTCTGTTTGTCATTGCGAGATGTATTGCGCGGTACTCGATACACAAGCTTGGATCAGATGATGTTGCCATTATTGTTTCTCTGGTAAGTTGGTCGGCCCTCCCAACGGCACCGTAGCTAATTACTCAAGATATCATCTGTTCTTCTGTCGACATACATACAACTTGCGATACACCATGGCTACGGAATGCACAAAGAGGACCTCGAAAAGCCCGATCTTCGAATGGCATTGAAGATGTTCTTCATCGCCCAGACACCGTACAAAGCAACTGTCTGTCTCAACAAAGTCGCCGCGATTCTACTATACCTCCGGTTATTTGTCACGAAATCGTTTCGTGTTTGGTCTTTTGTCGTGATGGGAGTTGTAGTGGGATACAGTATCGGTGGTATCGCAGCGACAATTTGGCAATGCGTCCCTATCAAAGGGGCCTGGGACAAGTCTTTCGATGCCAAGTGCATCGACTCAAACAAGTTTTGGGTTGCTTACGCTGTCCTCAACATCTTGACTGACGTTATGGTTTTGGCTCTTCCGATCATGCCTATCATGCGGCTGCAGACCAGTAGAAGGGAGAAACTGCTGCTCTGCTGCATCTTTCTTCTTGGTGGATTGTACGTACAAACACCAATATCTCCAGACAAGAACTAACCAATGTCGTAGTGTTACCATCACATCAATCCTCCGAGTAACTTCGGTCTCCAATTCTCTCAGGAATAAGAAAGACATGACATGGAACTTCATCGATCGCGGCGTATGGACTCTGATCGAAGCTAACCTGGGAATCATTGCCGCTTGTCTGCCGGTGTTACGACAGCCCATGGGTAAGCTGTTCCCTCGCATTTTCGGATCAACCAAAAAGAGCTCCTTGTACTATACAGGGCCAGGTGCTCCCGCAAAGGGCTACAACTTGTCAGATATAGCTGCTCGAAGCCCTCGTCCAGGTATTTGGAAGAGCGACGCATCTAGATCTGAACAAATTATTTCTGTTGGTGGGCCACAAACAGAAGCAAGTCGGGATAGTGACGAGCGCTGCATTATTGCAGATTCAGTCAAAGGTAGTGATTTTGGGAGTGAGCTGGCTACTCATAAACCCGGTTCAAGTAGATAGAAGCCACAAAAGTTATCCATAGTATTTCTGAGTTTATACCAACACAAAGTCATCACACCCTTTTGACTGCCGCCTATAAGGTTAAGCTTTAGGCTGCGAACACACAATAGCAAGCCAGAGTCTATCCGATCTCCCAGAATGAGTGAAAACCCGATCAAGGTCTCCACCACTGGGCGTGCAGACCCGTATCCGGCTCGAAGACGCGTTGATCGATGGGCTACTGGATCTGCTCATTTGCCACTTCTGGCGCTGTTAGCTGAGGGCTTTGCGCTATTGACGTTTGAGGCGTAGCTATTGCAATAGATCAGAAACTAACAAAGCGCCGCAGGGATATTTATTTAAAAGTCAATAGCGCTATACTAAGATGAACGATCTAAAAGTTCTTAGGCTAAGATTTTAGATCAAGGATAACCATAAAATTAACCCAATTACTGTGTCCTCCAATATGATGTACGGAATAGTTTGAAATTTTATGGAAAATGAGAAGTATATGTGTTATTTGTGGCTGAGAGCTTATATCACCACAGAGAATTTGGAGAAGGAATGTTGTTCCAGCCCTCGGTGGCTATGTATCATCAGAAGCAGGTTCAATACCAAGGTCAATAGACTGCGTATCAGTAGTAGGGGCAATGGACTCCCGTCCCATAGTAAGCCTAACTCCTGTCGTCTCACCAGAATACATATAAAATGCCGTGAACGTCCCAGGCAAGGCCGAGCAAATCGGAATATTAGTAAGAGGATCGTCCATGCACTGCCCAGCAGGAGCCGAACATTCCAGCCTTCGATCGCGAGTCTGCTCACATGTAACCCTAGCAATACCGCCCATGAAGTTGGTCTCCGTGCCGGGATCACAGAGCGTGAGAAAGTGGATGTCTCCGTCGGCGTATCGGACACACAGATAGTTTCCGCCGATTTCTCTAACTTGGTTTGTGTCGGGTTCGATGGAGAATGCGAGGGTCTGCGGTGCGCCTGGGAGGTTCCATCCCAAGTCGTAGCCTGGTTCTACCTCGCCGCTGAGTTTTTGGCCATCGACTTGCGCGCCGATAGCGAGGACGTTGAACGTTGGGATTGGGTCGAAGTTGTCTGCGGTTGTGGTGGTGGCATCGGCTGTAGTTGTTTCAGCAGGCGTAGCCATAGCAGTTGTTGTGGTTTCATCAGTGGCTGCAGCATCCGTGGTTGTAGTATCTGTAGTGGCGGTCTCTGTAGTGCCTGTTGTCTCAATGGCAGTAGTCGATAAACCGACAGTCACGGATGTTTCGATGGTAGTAGCCGTCTCTGTAGCCTCCGCTGTAGCCTCGTCATCAACAGTAGACGTGAGAGCAGCCGACAGATCGGTAGAGGTAGCAGTGGTTGATTCAGCTTGGACAGTCGTCGTTGGAGCAGTGGCAGAAATGGTCGAAGTTGCACCCTCGGCAGACATAACGCCTATTCGCTATTAGAAATGATCCACGAACATGTTTCCAAGAGGGAAACACACTAGAACTGGCAGAAGGTCGAGGTTTGCAAACGCTAGCCAATGCGACATCAGTCGCAAGGCAGACCGCAAAAAGGCTGCGGAAGCGCATTTTTGTTACAAGAAAGAATGACAAGAGTTGGATTAAGGGATTGAAAGAGAGGTTAGAAAGCAAAATTGATCATGCAGTTACGAAAGGCGGATTCCTTGTTTTTATTCACATTCTGTCAGGGGTTCGCCCAAGTAACAGCTAGCTCAGTGAGGCTTGACGCTATTGACGATCTGCCTCAGCTGGTTCAATAGCCCAGGTACTAGCCTTCACGTTAAATTTCATCGATGGATCCTCCACAACAATCTAGACCGCTAAGAACTCGAGCCAATCATGGTTCCGTTCAAGCGAAGATTGATGAGACTAGAAACATTTCAGGGTAAACAACTTGGTGATCGTAATCTGCACCACACAACTGTAAACTATGCTGGCTTTACGGAGGTACAGACGGTATAATGGATCAACACTCTTATCCATCCTAAGCATGCTGATGATCAACTTTAAAGCTATGTTGTTCTGAATGATAGATACGCAGGTTGGTGGACTCAAGCCTCCCGTCGTGTAATGCGAACAGGGAAGTCTTCAATTAGCCAAATTCCCTGAGTCACCAGTCAGTAGCCATAATGTCAAATTCGAGTAGACCACATACAGCATTCATGATATGAAGAGGTCTCTCAGGACGTGTCATACAAAAGTCAAATCGTCGCAACAGCTGTCAGGCGTAATTAGTCTCAAGCCTTCTCAACACGCAGTCAAAACTCACCTCAACAAAGATCTTGTTCAGCTCAATAAACGCAACCGGTTTACCCAGACACTGGTACTTTCCGGTCGAGAATACAAGACTGACAACTTCAGCCATAGCTTCATATTTCGCAGGATCCGCATTGATCCATCGTTCAGGCGAGAAGAGACTCGCATCTTGACCAAAAGTCTCCTTGGAGTGATAAACAGCAAATGGCGATTGTCCGATCTGCGTACCTCCGGGGATGAACTTTCCATCGATCTCATCGCCTTGTGGTGGAACCTGCTTGAACAGTGGCCCAGCTGCTGGAGCTTTGATTCTAAGACCTTCTTGGATAACGGCCTGGAGATAGGGGAGTTTTCTGGCTTCAGCGTCGGTGATAGGTGATGAGATACTTCCAGCTTTGATTGCGTTGTCAATTTCGTTTTGAAGTTTGAGGTACATAATGGGATTGCTTAGGAGATTGAGCATGATGAGGCGGATGGTAGTTGCTGAGGTGTCACTTCCAGCGACGACATTGAGCAGGGACTCTCGCGACGCTTCTTCCTGTGTCAGACCGTGACGAATGAATGAGCCGAGCATATCTGGACGGGACTCGGCACCTGGCGCAAATCGTTCCGCGACTTTCTTGTTTGCGACACTGAAATTGTCAGTTTCCTACAGACTTTTGACGCCGACAAGACTCACCCGATGAAAGCGCCAAAGCCAAGTTTATCGCTCTCTTTGGGCAAGGCGCCACTAAACAGCCGCGAATGCAGCAAGGACACCAACGATGGGATATTCGCAATGAACAAAGTTACTGGAAAGTAAGATTTTGTGATCTTAATAAAGTCAAAGACGTCGTCATCCTGCTCGATGTATCCGAATGGCTGGCCGAAGGCGAGGTCGCTGATGACATCCAGAGTGAAGAACTGGATTTTTTGCGCAAAATCTACCGGGCGGTAGTCTTGATTCGTTGAGAGATACTTTGTTTCCAGGAGGTTGATGAGTTTGGCGATATGCTCATCAATGGTACGCTCGAGAGACTCATTTTCTTTGCCAGAGTACTAGGTCAAGAGTTAAGCTTCATGTCACGGTAGTTGGTCTAGTAGAGGACTTACACCAGCGGCCATCTTATTGCGCAGCTTTGCATGGGCGTCATCATCCCTCATGGAGAAGAGGTTATCCTTTCCAGGCTCGAAGCGAAGAGCATTGTACCCTGTCCTCAACAGTCAATCCATAATCACATACACCATTGACTGAAGATAAGAAGAGCTTACAAGGCCCTCTTGTATAGGCAGAGCGACTTGACATCATGCGCTTGAGCAGCTTGGGATCATCCGTAGCCAGCTCATTTGGCCCAATGCGCACGAGGGATCCTAGAAATAGAGTGAGCTATATTGTTAAGAGAGAAATCAGAATCATACCATATTTCTCATTGGCTTGTTGAATCGCATAAGGTTGAGTTCCCTTGAAGGATTGTCTCACCATCCAAGCTTTGGAGAACCCCGCCCAAAATGGACCAGGAACATGTGATAGCCGGTACCAAGTGCGCAAGGTGTCAGCTACGAAGAGAACCACTAGCCCAAGAGCCGCTGTAACAATGACGGCCCGAGGATGGTTGGCAACGCCTTGCCAGACATCGCGCAGAAAGCCTGCAGAGGTATCGCCTTCGGGGCTCATCTTGAATGGTGTTTGAGCAGTGCCTCGAACCGTGATGAGCGGGCGAAGGAAGAGAAGCCATTTCGTCCAGGAGCAATTGACTAATCAGACTAATCTAATCAGCCGACGACGCCGTTGGAGATCAAGATACCCTGTAACGGCGCAGGGCCTCAACGGACTTTGTCCAATCAGATCATGTTGATTAGAAGGCGCATGAACGCTACCGAGCTTGACGTTGATGAAAACCACTCATATCAGGCAGTACAGCCCCTCTAACAAACTCGTTCTGTTCCAGTACGGAAAATAGTTAGTGGAGCTGTATCACCAACAGCGGACCAAGACCCTTAAATGATATGATTCTGCACATCGATGGCGCATTTCGGAAGCCATCCCCGTCCAAATAAATTGGCGGAACATCAGTAACGCCACGTTCCGATCCAGAAAAGCCCATCACGCTACACAAGGAACGGCCCGGCACAAAAAAATAAGAAAGAGGGGGTGTTCCTTTCAATCAATCCTCCGTGATCCACAGCTCAATCACACTTTAGCCCCATCGACGATGGCACTTCAAGAGTCCCAGCACGAGGGGGGCACTCCGCCCCCAGAGCCTGTCATCCAGATCCAAGATGCTATCGTGAGATACCTATTCCTGCCCCTCTATTTTCATGCATGAGCGGGTCTGATTTGACACGTGCATAGGCTGCAGGTGACGACGACGATGCCGATTCCTCGATTGGCGAGGTATGTTTGATTGACTCGCGCTTGTCATGGGTCACTTTACGCTTTGACGGAGCCTCAAAATGACGTATTTTGTCATGTGTAGGAAGTAGAGCAATCGGTTGTTTCAATCTCGTCGAGCATTTTGGCATACCGACAAGAAAACGGTCGAAGTTACCATGCATTGAGTAGTGGGAGTAAGATAATCTCGTGCCGATTGGAAGCAAAAAACTGACAAGTCGTAGAATATGTCCTGCCGAATGACGAAGTAGGTTTGATCAACAGACTCGATACCGGATCGGGTACTTTGCATAATGAATGTTATTGACTGAATGAAAGGAAGAGAATGAAAGACTAGGTATGTCGTGACTCACAATGATCGGGCAACGCTGACATATCTAGACTTACAACATGAGCTTTATGTTCGAACGCTCGACGGAGACCTCGCTGTATGCCCCAAAGCTAAAGGCGCGAAACGAGTTCTTGACATGGGGACTGGCACTGGTTCATGGGCCATTGACTATGGTAAGATCTCGCTTTAATGCATGTAGTAACTAGGCGCTAACATATGTCCAGCTGATGCAAACCCTCAGGCAGAGGTAACTCAATCATTGTCGCGTAGCTGAATCTTACTGACTTTATAGGTTATCGGCGTTGACCTGAGCCCAATTCAACCGGCTCTGTACGTAAAGCCTCTGGCATTCTACCGCGTGATAAAATACTGACTGCCCGTCTCAGCGTCCCACCAAACGTCAGCTTCGAAATAGACGACCTCGAAAAAGAATGGACCTGGACTCAGAAATTCGACTTCATCTTTGCCCGCATGATGCTCGGCTGCTTCACCGACTTCCCCCAAATCATCAAAGTCGCCTTCGACAACCTCGAGCCCGGCGGCTATCTCGAACTCCAAGACATGTCCCTCCCCGCGCGCTCCGACGACGGGACTCTCCACCCAGAAAGCTACCTCTCCAAGTGGTGCAGATCCTGCTTCGAAGCTGGTCAGAATCTCGGCCGTCCCGTGTTTCCAACGACAGAGTATAAGAACTACCTTGCTGCTGCTGGGTTTGTTGATATCGTCGAGGTGCAGCAGAAGTGGCCGACGAATCCGTGGCCGAGAGATAAGAAGTTCAAGGAGTTGGGGGCGTGGGCTTGTGCGAATATCGCTGGGGGATTGGATGGGCTCTCGTTGGCGTATTTTACGAGAGGGCTTGGGTGGTCGACTGAGGAGACGAGGGTGTTTTGTGCGCATGTGAGAAAGGATTTACAAAACCCCAGGATTCATGCGTATTGGCCTATGTAAGTGTCCACTGAGGCTGATTCGATGATGCAGTGCTGACTCTATGACTAGCTACTTTGTCTATGGTAGAAAGCCACTCACGCCTGCAGGATCCCCATAAGATCTGTATCAGCTCGAACATGACATTTCAGAGCCGGCTGTTGGTAGCGTAACGAAACTGATGAGATTACGAATGGCTTTAGTGAGAGACTTTGCAAACTGTACGATCTAGTGATGTTCCTCGCCCCTCGCAATTTCCTAGTGGCCGGCCCAGTCAATCTTCACCATGTATGACGCGATTCAGAGAGGGAGGCCGGCCATTGACTACTACACCCATCACAATCTTTGTTATATAGAAGGGCACCGGTGATATGATCCCAGGTCCTGGATATCAGTTGAAAGCCTTCTCATTTTCCCGTCAGAAAACGGATCATCCAACCCTAGACTCTTCCCATATCCATACCGCAGAGTTCATAACCCATCATGACCAAACGCTCGACGTAAGACTTGCAGATATTTCATAGACGTCCGAACGTTTCAAATCTAATATCTAATCACAATGCTCACGGCATCGATGAGGCCCGCACTTAATGTCGCCGTTGCCGTCTTGTTTTTCGCTAGTGCATCTGCTGGGCTAATGGCGTATGCGAGCTGTCAAGTCAGCTGCTTTACCATTGTCATGGCCTGTTATGCAGCGGCCGGTGTAATTGGGGGAACGAGCGCCGGCTCGGCAGTTCCGCCGACTATCATCGCTTGTAGTAATGCATTTGCGACTTGCTCATAGGACTTTGCGAACGTCGCCTTGTTGGGGCCCACACCACGATTTCGCAAGATAAAGAACCTGGCCGTTGGCAACTCAGTATATCCAATCAGAAATATGCTCAACTACCGTTCAATCAAAGTTGTTTACTTATCAGTGCGCCATACATGGCCTCAATGAACGGTAAATTGAGCGAAGCCGCAACTGATGACAGTGTCAGCCTGGTCTGTTATATGACGTGATCTTATGCGGGAGGCCGACCACTCACCCCGCCTCAGGATAAAATCACTAGAAATGATGTTTGACAAGGTTTCAAAACTTTCAGAAGTCTAAACTTCTGAAATTGATCATCTTACACGAACAAAAAGAAGACGAGAGTACCTTGGCTCCAACAGCACGGAATACCAAGCACTGCGACGTACACGCGTGATAACAGCTATCTTCGAAATGAAGCCCATGCATCTCCTTGTCGCCATCACCTCTCTTTCAACGACCGCGGTCGCAGGCCCGATCGCGTACGGCGTCTGTCAGGCAGGATGCGCCTCTGTCGCGATGGCTTGCTATGCTGCTGGCGGCGCGACCTGGGGAGCTACCGCTGGAGCGACGGCCCCAGCTACGATTGCGGCTTGCAACAGCGCATTCGGAGTCTGTTCTGCTGCCTGTGCTCAAACGGCTCTGATTGCTCCCACGCCATGATCTTGGAGTCGAGGAACGTCACCAGGAAAGGTATTTGTAGGGGGAATTGCGAACCGACAATATCTTTTATTTTTTTTATTTCCGAGGGCATTTGTGCTTTTCGGCGATCAAGACGCGAGGGAATGCTTATATTACGGGGAAATCCACGAAGTAGCGCGGGCTTGAAGTCCCTCTATCTCGATGCGCGGGGAATTGATCAACTTATTACCGTTTATGGCAGGCTTCAAGAAGCAGGCAGCAGCATTCAAGAATGTCACTTCATATTCTGTTTATGATGTCACTTGAATGTGAATATGCTTAATTCAAGATTCCAAGCCAAGATATTAGTGCTTACCATGCAGGCAAGGCAGTGTGCAGATTGGCCAGCTGTCCCAGGATTGAAACGTCGAGCCGGCGGTTAAGCTCGGATATGTCCCGTCGCCCCCAGTTTAGACAAATATACGAGAGCAACTTTCGATCGCCGTCCTGTTCCTGTTTATAAAATTACAAAGACTATCAATGAGATACGGAGGAATTCCTCTTTGACTTTAACCTGTTTTCGCAATTTCCGGAGCCATCCGTCATTAAAAGACTCACCCGCATGTGAAATGTAACATGATGGGCAGTGTTTTGCCAAAATGGTCTGAGCTGTTCAACAGAAACCCGGTGCAAAAAACGGCCCCCAAATAGCATCCTTTAATTTCCCCTCGTACCAACAGTCGTCTCGCACTCCATTTCAACACAGTGGCTGACTTCTAATTTTGTCCTTTCTTCTGCCACAAACTCTTTCTTCACAAATGAGTTGCAGATTTGTACATGTCTCGAAAGAGTGACGATTCAGCCGTATGCATCTGATCACAATGAGGTGGTCTATTGGCAGACTGGTAGTTATCTTCTGTCCCATTTCCCTATGCTGTGCGGCAGAACTCGAAACGCGACAGAGCTCCATGGGATCAGCACAACTACCAGCCAATGATGACTTCATTCGACGATCGCTACTGTCCGGTTAGCAAATATCTTGAAAATCCCTCTCAGTGACTAACACAAATGCCAAGTTGCTGTCCTTGATGACTATCTTTATATCGACGGCGGGGAGGTCAGTTCCGACCTCGACGACTCGCGTTCAACAGCCGGTAAAACAATGCCTTGATCAAAACCCCGGGTAGTACTAACATTGAGCAGTCAGTCTTACCCTCTCGATACCGCTGGATGAATCTTGGACAAACGACACAGTCGCCTTTACAGAGAGTGCGAAAGGACCATCGCCATATCTGAAACAACCAGCTCTTTGGGTTGATGAGAAACGCTCAATGATCTACTCATGGGGCGGTCAAGGATCTTACAAGAATACCTCAGCGGCTGGAGACCACCATTTATATGCCTTTGAGGCTGACGATGGCAAGGGAAGTTGGTCAATTCATGACCCTGATGACGACACATTGTTTAGCTCTTTGTATCGATCCGTGAGAGGAGCTTACACCACTTGCCACGGCGTTGGATACCATCTCGGTGGCTATGGCGAACGTAGGACTGATGAGAGGTTCACTGACGGCAGTTATGTCGAACGACCACTTGACGGGCTGCTGACTTACAACATGACGACCCAAAAGTGGACAAACGAGTCCACAAAGGCACTGGACTACGCCACTTGGTCAGGGAGGGCTACCTGTATACCTTCCATTGGTTCATCTGGATTGTTGATCTTTATGGGTGGCGCAAAGGTTAAGACGCCATCTTTCAGAAACGATTCAGAACCAGTGTCCTTCACCAACATTACAATATACGACCCCAGCTCTAAAGAGTGGTACTACCAGCAAACATCAGGTGTTTCTCCAGATCCTAGAGTTGACTTTTGTTCTGTCGGTGTACACGGGCCAAACAATACTTACGATATGTACGCTGCCAAAGTGGCTTCTAAACCTCGTTTTAGCTGACCTGATCTAGATACATCTACGGAGGCTGGAATACGTGGAACGACAAGAAAAAGGCCTTCGGCGATGTCTGGGTCTTATCGCTTCCTGCCTTCAAGTGGTTTAAGGCGGAAATTGATGGTCCAAAGCGAGGAATGCATGGATGTGCTCTTGTTGGAAAGCGTCAGATGCTAAGCATAGGTGGGAATAATTGGGGAAAAAACGAAGGTTGGAAGGACAAGGATCCTTGGACTCAGGGAATCGGCATCCTCGACTTACCGAGCTTGACTTGGTCTAGTGAGTATGATGCGGAAGCTGAGGATTACGAATCGCCAAAGGTTGTGAAAGATTGGTACCAGAGCGGGTAAGTACGCTAGTGTACTTGATGTTGTGCTTACTGAAGTGAATCAGGAATGAAGTTGAATGGGACAACAGGGAAGTAGCAAGGCTCTTTGGTAAGCTTACACTCTATGTCATATGCTGACGATGTTCTTGCTAACTGAAATAGCTTCAATGTCAACGACATCACCAAGCTCAACCGACAGTCCCAAATTTGATTCGTCTCCTGACAATTCATCATCAACACCGGTTGGGGCTATCGCGGGTGGTGTAGTCGGTGGAGTTGCTGCCATAGTGGCTCTTCTCGGTATTTGGTTATGGATACGTCGTCGGAAGAGAAATGCCAGTAACGAAGTTCAACAAAACGGCGACGGAGATGCCACGAAGCAATGGGGCAAGTCGGAACTTCCGGCTGAGAGTTCAAAGCAGAATGGTTTGCAAGAGTTAGAAAGTAACCAGGCTCCTACCGAGCTACCAGCATCTTCGTCCCCCGTTTTGGAGAATAAACGGACAGAGAGGCATGAGTTGGAAGCTTAGAGATTGCACGATAACATGAGATACCGCAATATAACCATTATTGGTACCCATCGGGTGCCAACTGACAGTCCATCAAACCTGTCGAGCTGACAACAAAGGAGGAAGAGCTGATCCTGGGGAACGTGTTATGCCCTTTGGGAGTCGGAGACTCTACACGTCAGTTAGCTATCTCGCGGACTTGAGGTTCAGTTAAACCCAATCAGTCTATCCAGTCCAAGTTCAACTTAGAGTTACATGAAAAAGGATGTAGTAAGCAAGCAACCTGCTACACCTCCATGTCTAGCGAAGGCCATAATTAGCAACACCTCCTCTTATCATCACTTGTGGAGCACAGTGCTTAGTGGGTCTTAGCCCGGTACCGGAGTCAGATAAGACCGCTTAGCTTGATGAATCATACCCGTCAGCCAGTCAAGGCACTTTTAAAGATTAGTTTTGCAGAAAAACATCATTTATTCGAACCTCACCATGACAACTGAAATCAACCTCATCACTGGCAATGCTAATAAGATAGCAGATATCAAAGCTATCCTCGCCCCATCTGGAATCACCGTTCGCAATCAATCTCTCGATTTGCCCGAGATACAAGGATCGATCGAAGAAATCACAATCGCAAAATGTCGCACAGCCGCAGAAATGGTCAGATATCTTCCATATACTACGATTCATACTGACACTTAGGCAGGTCGGTGGTCCAGTCGTCGTGGATGATACAGCTCTCTGCTTTAATGCGATGAACGGCATGCCAGGACCTTACATAAAATTCTTTCTCGAGGCCTTAGGACCCGAAAAGCTACATCTCTTACTAGCCGGCTTCTCAGATAAGACCGCCGAAGCAGTTGCGACGATAAGATACTGTCAAGGTCCTGGCCATGAGCCTATGCTGTTTCAGGGACGAATTGGCGGGACGATTGTACCTGCGAGAGGCGTGATGCTATATGGATGGCAGACTTGCTTTCAGCCCCATGGGAGCAGTCTGACCTTAGCAGAGATGTCAGATGAGGAGAAGCATAAGATATCACATCTCGGCGTAGCTTTGCAAAAGTTCACTACATGGCTGACTATGAACCAGAGTTATGCTCATGGCGAGGAGAACAATAGAAACCTATGACAGAGAAGCAGGACGCCTGCTCCAGACTCGTGCAGCTGAAAGTACTTGACCAATCTGTCGTTCATTATAATAGTGGCCTCCTTATCTAGTATGATAGATATGCACCTTTTTCATGACAACTACTTCAAAATGCGTTATCGATCTAAGAAAAGCTCAAATTTACCCTGAAGCATGCACTTCAATCCGCTTGGACCCCACGACTACCCCTGTTGAATCACAGCCCTGTGGGTATTAGTCCATTGGCGCTTACTATCAGACTCGTACCCGCTTACTCTAATTTTATCAACGCTTATTTTCATCACGATGAGTTTAACGCATAGTCTTAACAAGGCTTAACTAGCTAGTGGTTCAGAGACTGCTCGAGACTCTTCAAGCACGATGAACAAGAACAAACATTAGACTGGATAATAAGCATGAGATCGTGATGGAAACAATAATCATACATTTCAATCTCAACCACGTACACATTGTTAGCCGCGGCATGCACATTTTGCCTGGTAACAAATCCTGTCAGGCTCTTCATAATATAGTTTCGATCCTTCAAAGCCACCAATATGTTTCTCATCATCCATCATGACCCGTTCTCATTTAATCGCGCTGATTAAAGTTCCATTCCCCACCGCACAAACCACCACTTGGCCAAAGTATCTCTAAACATGAAACCCAGAGCTGACATTCTGTCATCCGCCATCAAAAAGAAGGCTGGTTTCACCAAAAAAGCCTCACAGCCCCCAAACTTCATCACGAGCATACTTTCCGGAACAATGCTAGTCAAATCCTACATGTTTCAAGGAAAAGCTTACCACCGAGATTAAAATAGGTCCGGCAGACATTTAATTGGCCAGATCTACGATCGTTGTGGCTAAGCAGATAAGATCCGCTAAGCTTAAAATTAAGGCACAGGTGCGAAATTCGTCTGATTGGTCTGAGCTGGTGCTGCGCCTTGGCGGTTTGGGCGTTTAGTTGCAACGAGCTGCACTGTTGCATGAAGTTTATGTATGCAGTGAGATCATGGAAATAGATTTGGCCTCATTTATTGGCTGAAGCCGCGAATCCTGCTCGTATAGCAAATCCTTCATGATCCGCTTCATTTTTGGAAGTGAGATGAAAAATGGCTGTTTGATGTCATGATGGGCTTCAATTTGGGTGAGGGACATCCGATCGAAGCTTATCCGTGATAACTTTGAGAAGTTCAAAGTATCTTTTAACCTCTCACTCTTGTCACAGATCACATATATAAGACACCTCATCTGCCTTCACAAATCTACCATCTCATCTCATCATCACTCCACCGATTCACAACACTCTCTCCTCTCTCCTTCTTGACTTCAATTTCCATTCTCTTTTCGACTTTATCTTACCTTCATCACCATGCACGCCTTCACTATCGCAACCGTCCTAGCGGGCGCTCTCAGCGTCGAAGCTGGACCCCTCAAGCACGCCAAGCGAGTTCTCATGGGCCGTCTCGACGACGGAGCTCACGAGATCGAGCACAAGTTCCAGCCTGTCACCGACTTTGACACCGACGGCTGCTACTACACTTCCGCCATCGACAAGGACGGCAACACCAACCGTGGTCTCAGCCAGAAGGACGTTTACTTCAAGGGTCCGGCTGCTGACTGCCGTGAGCCAAACCGCCTGGAGAACAACAACGTTTACAGCCGAAAGCGCTGCAACAATGGTTGGTGCGCGATTATGTATGAGTACTACTTTGAGAAGGACCAGTCTTCGTAAGTTCACATCGCTACCGCTTAACTTCAATATCTGACCATATTTTAGCTGGGGCACTATCAACGCTGCTGGCGGCGGTAACGGCCATACCCACGACTGGGAGAACGTCGTCGTGTTCGTTCAAGGCGAAGACGTCAAGCGTGTCGCCCCCTCATGCCACGGCGGCTACGAACACGCCACTAACACTCCCCGCCTCGATGGCCAGCGTGCCAAGGTTGTCTATCACAAGGACGGTGGTTTTACTCACTGCTGGCGCATGGCCAACGAAGCCGACGATCAGATTGAGAACTACACCGGTCAGTGGTTCATTGGCAACCTTGTTGGCTGGGACAACTGGCCTGTTGTCAACGGCCGATCTCTTCGAGACTACCTTTACGATGCTTGGAATGGTGGTGTTGGCCCTAAGTTCTGGGACAAGGATGACAGCTTTACTAAGAAACTTGGTGAGGCTGCTGGTGACCAGTGCCCTGGCTTCGATCCCGCCAAGGACGAGTAAGGTTGCGACTTTGATGGTGGGCAATAAGGTTGGCTTTGTATTTTTTGACTTTCTGGAAACGAACTTTTCTTCGCAGATACATGCATATCTAGGGTTTTCTTATGTTGAGTGCGGAATAGATTCTGCCTTTGATACTGAACAGAGTTCCTATCCGAATATTTAACTTCTGGTGCTATTCTTCATGGTGGTATATGATCTGAGTCTATACGTGCTTTCATCAGCACTTGTCTACTGTATACTTTCAACAATGTGTCGTGTTTTTGTCATGCAGCATGGACCTGATGAGAAGGATAGAGTTTAATGACAGCAGCATCTTGTAACTTGATCTAGAAATAGCTAGCACAAATCCTTTTCTCACGTTTAGCTCAGTCACGAAGTTCACCGTCCTTGTACCCTCCTAGCTCAACGCATCCAATTGACCTAGGGTGACGTTGAAAAACTGGTTTCCATCCTCATGATGTAGAGCACCGATTGTGGCGACTGGTCGTATGGCTCCCCTCTTCGAAATTGACTTTAGGGTTATCAAGCGCCATTTGGAGAAGACTGATGCCTTTGGCATATGCAACCCAGTAGTTCAAAGCCTAATTCTGTTAGCAGCCTCGATTTGATCTAGGGGAGTGTTCAGACGAATCATAACCTTGGCCTTGGCGAAATACCCAAGAAAGTCTTCTGTCTCATCAAACGCTTGCTGAGCTGCTTATTTGAGAAAGGGGTTGGCGCTTGCGTCGTTGATTAAGGCGTTGATTTGGTCGAGATAGCCGAGAGCATTATCAGCGCTGGCCTGGACACGATCAGCGTGTCTAGAAACAAGGAATTGGGTCAGATCAAATTGTGTAGAGTTGTAACGCAGATAACTGCAGGCAGCTAATAAGACTCCAATTCACACGAAACAGCCGCAATCGGCATATAGCACCATCCCCAATGGTGGGAGAAAGCATGATCTTGGTCATCTCTCCACAGATTTATCGCATTTTTGCAATCCAGCCAGATACAAGCTGTTTTCCGTTGAAATTCATGACATCACTTTTTGGATCAACAATGGGGCACAGCCATTTCATCAAGACTCAAGACAAAAGATGTAGCAACAGTCACTTTAAACTAGCAAGGTCGTCATTAGATCTCGAGTGTCACACAAAAGTATAAATCAATTGCAAGTTCCTTATCATGAGATCATGACAAGACTAAGAAGAGTGCTACATAGTTTCTAAAGTAACAAGAAGCCATGTGGATGTTGGCAGGCAG
This sequence comes from Fusarium mexicanum, assembly GCA_013396015.1. NCBI lineage: Eukaryota > Fungi > Ascomycota > Sordariomycetes > Hypocreales > Nectriaceae > Fusarium > Fusarium mexicanum. The sequence continues at coordinate 2,105 of JAAOAM010000059.1, read as the reverse complement.
AAAAGAACAAATCACACGATCTCCATCTCGAGCCAAAGAAGCACAGATCCCAAAGATTGGCATCAGTCAGCTTAGTGCCAGCATTTGCCCTTGACATCATTCTTGTTACCACCAAAGTTGATATCCCAAGCCTGCTGGCAGGTAGTCTCCCAGGGACCACCGTCGATACCGCGGCCGATGCCCTTGTCGATGCACTACATAATCAGCTTCCATGATCTGTGAGGTCATGAATAGGGCACCTACAGAGTATCCGTCAAAATGAGTGTGGGGCTGGTTGGAGCCCCAGAGGGCACAGGCAGCCTGGCTAAGGTCCTGTCTGTATGAGCCGCGGACAGTGCAGCCACAGTTGTGGTGAATGTCGGCCATAGCGCTGGAAGGTCAGATTTGGTTGTTGTATTGGAGAATAGATGACTTACGCGCCGAAGAAGAGAACGAGGAGGCTGAGAGTGTTCATCTTGAGTGAGATGTTTGAGTCTTGAGTTCTGGGGTCTGTAGAAGTTGTTGTTGTTGTAGTGTTGCTGGTGATGAGAGTAGTGAGTTACAAAAAATATGGGAGACTTGATCTTTTTATATTGCGAGATCGTCCATGAGATTCACTGTCTCCCAAACAGTTCTGCCTTATGGTCTGGCATGGAGAGCCGTCTGGTCAGGCAACTGGCGAACCTCGTCCTGCGCACGGCAACTCGACTCATGGAAGTCAGCCATTATCCGACTTCATCATGACTGAAGCAACTGCCGAACCAAAGATCCCATACCGGCTCATCGGCATCTTTAGTTCCACCTTCCAATCATGGAAAATCGTGACGCTGTTAGTATTCCAGCTTATGAGGCTGGAATGACTTTGGAACATCGTTGTCCGAGACATACGATACTCTATACGCGGATAATAGAGTTCAATGAAGATAGTACTCTCTATCCCCAGACATGGCGCGATGAACTTGGGTTCGTGTTGAAATGCGAGCCTCTCATTGGCTATGCCGTTAGCGGTAATCATCTCAAGGCCTTAGCGATGAGCAGTGGGGCGAAGTTTCACCTACAAACCTTCTTCACGTTACGGAGGAAGCGGTCAAAAGTTTTATCTTGCCCCCCGGCTCGTAACAAAGGACCCTAATAAAGTCAAAAGAAGTAAAAAAAGCAATAAAGGACTTCCTAACCTATAAACCTTCTATAACCCCTCTATAAGCTATTAACTAATTTTTTAAAGTTTCTAATAATCTAGCAGGTCCTTAGATTATAGCCTTAAATATAGATATTATAACTTAAGCTTTTATTATTTCCCTTAAGGTACCTTATAGTAATAAGACTTCTCCTAAGGTAATAAAAATCTTAGGACTTTTAATCTATTAGGTTAATTAAATATATACTTATATAATTACTAATAGGTTTAACCTTAATATATAACTAATAATTCTTAAAGATAAATATCTTAAGAATTACCTTTACTTAAAGTAGCTAATAAAGGTAATAAAGGAAAATATAAAGCTTATAATTATAAAGGTATAGTATAATTACTTTAAAAAGGAAAAAACCTATACTAATCTTACTAATAAGCTTAGTAAAGTAAAAATAAAAATCTTAGTATTAACTATTTATTAAATACTAGTTTTTTTAGGGTTTTAAAAAATAAAGCTAATAAAAAAACTAAGCTTAATAAAGTTAATAAAAGCTAATTATCTTACTTAGTATTTTACTTACTATTACTAGACCTTAAAGGACTAAAAGTTAGTAATTTAGTTAAATAAAACCTTTATTATTTTCTTATATTAGTAAGGAAGCTATTATATTTAGAGAAAAGTAAGTAAGTACTTTCTTTATAGCTATATTTAAAAGCAGTAAAAAAAGGCTATAAAGTTTATATTTTAAGGTACCTTTTCTTATAATAGGAAAGGTCCTTATTATTACTAGGTTCTAAAAACTAAAAAGAAAAAAGCAAATTTTATACTTATTCTTAAGGAGCTTAACTATAATTTTAAGCTAAAAAAAAAAGAGAAATAAAAACTTATAATAAAGATAAGAAAAGTAAATCTAAGAAATCTGCTAGGTAAGAAGCCTAAATAGAAATAAAATAAAAAAACTAAAAAGCTTATAAAAAAGGAAAAAAAAAA